>LR737385.1:16833563-16965759 GCA_902655005.2 Marronus borbonicus | reverse complement strand
TATATTCACACGTTTGGCTTTCTATACTTTAAACTCATTGTATGTTATATTTAATTATTATTTCTTGTAAATTGTATGCAGTATAACCCTGATGGAGCTTTAAAATAAAATGGAAATATTTAAAGTGCGAAAATTCTAACACTTTGGTAAATTAATTTTTTTTTGTACCCATGTAGTGGAAATTCAATACATTCCGCTTAATTGGGCACTGTGGGCATATATATACATACATGGTCAAATTTCACGGATTAAGCGGTTGCGCGTACGAACAACTAATTTTACATATAACAACGCATATATTTGTTTTCGAAAGAAATTACCAAACAAACAGCGTAACTGATTAAGCAGCTGTTCAATTATGCGGATTATAAGGATGTAACAAACATTTTCTCGTGATGAACTATCAACCAATAGAATAATTACTATAATAATACATTTATCACCATTATTTTTTATCTAAAATTTGGGATGTATATGTCACTTAGCATGTTGCAGCTCTTGTATTAATACTTATGTTTAATATTTCAAAAAGTAAAGAGTAATATACATTTGGTGATATCATGCGTTTCTTAACAAGCAAATTGTGGTTTCCTAGTTTAAAATTTCCTTTACTAGCAGCTCTAATTGATAAAATATTGGATGACTTTTACATAGTTTCCATTGCAATGGTCACAAGGGTAAAGTGAAGTACTTTTGGACATAGATCTTAATAATCTAAAATTTAAATGGCTATCGCATTCGCTAAATAATCAATAGTATCAACTTGCAGTCTTCTGTGCGCCTACCAACCATATGTTTAATGCACCTCTTTTAAAACCTCACCTAACTGATCCTTCCCAGCTCCACTTCTAGCATGTCGGCTACTTCCTCTTTCGGTTGTGCGTCCAAGTTGACCTTGTTCAGCACAACCACAGGTAAAAACTTCACCATAACTAGTTAAAAATACGATGTGATCAGCGCCAGATGCAATTTTCATTATTGTATGATCAGCCATCATTAAGTATGGTAATTTTTCATTCCCTTTAGGAGTAAGCCCCATGTTACCATGTGAATCCTAAAAAAAAACAAATAATAGCATTTATTTTCTTCTCTAATAAAAATTACAATAAATTTTGATAGCAGCTAATGCTTCAATTACAATTTGCAGAGAAAATCGCAAAGCTATATTCGAAGTGCAGTAAATTGGATTTTGATCTTCCATGCAGTCTTTAATAATAATAATAATAATAAAGTGAGAATACAAAGGAAATCAAATGAACATCCCTAATTTTAATTTAAATCTAAACTCTACCAAACATATATTGAGCATTATTACACAATACATTACACATACATAGCCTACAATAAAGCAACTGAATAACATGCTCATTAGTGCTATACCTTACATATGTAGAAATAGATAGTAACAATAATAAATGTATCTCTTTCAACTTACACGAAATGTACCCCAAGCATATACTTTCCCATCATCAAGTAATGCAGCTGTATGTGAATCGCCTGCAGAAATTTGAATTACTTTCCCGGGCAGTTCTACTATGTCTAGAATAAATTCAGAATCTTCTTTATCAGAAGTATTTCGTCCTAATGCTCCTTCGTCATTACATCCAAATGTGAAAACCTATGCATTAAGATAAATAAAACATATAACTATGATTAAAACCGATTAACAACCTTTCCTTCTTTTGTAAGGCAAGCAGTATGCATTCCACCTGCACATATCTCAACAATTTCTTGTTTTATAGGAACTAATGTAAACCTGGTCTTTTCTAGAATATCGCTCCCTAAACCTAATTGTCCAAAGTCTCCTGCACCGGTTACAAAAATAGACCCTTCTTTATTTGTGCTTGGAATGCGGGCCTCCGTTAAAGTGACTACGAATTTATAATTGTAATAAACTTTGTTTAATGTAAATACTCATCTTTTCTACATTTTGCACGCTTTGCTTTTCCTCGGCGCCCTTCTGGCCCTTCCGATGCACGTCGTTTTGTTGCCATAATAAAGTGCTGTAAATTACAAATGTTTGATGCATAAACTATGTTATTTACAAGTATAAATACTTTAAAGTTGTTTAACTACAAACAATCCTATTGGTTATGAAAGTTTGCGGGAAATCTTTCGGCTTCTCTGCCCGTACAAAACCGTATAAATGGTATAAGCTAACCTTTTTAAGATAACACATAACCTATATTGCCATGAATAGGTAGGGGATCTTAAAGCTCAGAGCTGGGTATTTTCCAGGTATTTGCCCGCAGATGCAGTTATGAATACGTAGGCAACACTTGACACAGCTATGCATTGCATTTTCTAATTTGTGTTAGTAGTATAGTGCAGAAGTGCAAAATAAACTTTCTGGTATATTTATTTTTATTTGACGTACGAAGAACAGATAAATATTATCTAAATTACCTTCCTAATTTTTGCAGAATCGACAAGGAGCAGCGAAATAAATTTCTGTACAGATTGCAAGATAACTTTGAAAATGTTAACCACATAACAGGCATGAATCCATTCATAACATTTTTACAACGAAATCACGTCTTGGCCAGAATCGAGAGTGCCCATGCCAATAAGGCCCTACACCTTTGCTTAGAGGACAATGATATCGTTGATATTCCACCTAAGATTTTGGATTGTATTCAACTTCACACGTTGTCTTTAGCTCGAAATAAGATTGTCGATGTTCCTCTAACATTGAATAATTTAAAGAATCTTCATACATTGACATTAGACTACAATAATATTAATCATTTCCCTGTGGCTTTAAAAGACTTAAAACAATTAAAGATACTGAATATTAGCCATAATGCTATTAAAGATTTGACCAAAGACATTGGTTCTCTTACAAATTTGGAGACATTATGGTGCAATGGATGTTGCTTGGATAATATACCTGAAGAGATTGGTAACTTGACACACTTAGATACTTTTGGTGCCAGGAATAATCATATATTCAGTCTTCCTAATCGATTTTGTGAATTGAAAGAACTTAGGTAACATAAAAACAAGTGTGTAATTTTAAAATCCATTTTTAAGGTTTTTAGGTGGTTAACTTTGGAAAATAATGGATTGACAGCAGTACCTGAGAATTTTGGCAAATTACAAGAGTTGGTGCATTTAAATTTAAGTAAAAACCATCTCCAATTCATACCAAATAAGATATCTGAATTAAAGAAACTAAAGTACTTATTTTTACAGTCAAATGTATTATTCCAGTTAGATGAAGATGTTATGGCAAATTTAATGCACATATATAAAATTAATTTATCAAATAATCCAATTACGGTGTCATCAGAAACATTGCAGGTACTGTTTTTTTAGTTATTTATAGTAATGAATAAATCAGATGTGCACGCTAGAAATTTATTAGAGTTGTTCTTGGTATAGAAGTGATAATAAAGTAATCAGATTTTCTCATCTTAATATGAATAATAATAGCGAATATTTTCGAAACTATCACGGCAGTTAATAGGAAAACATATATGCTTATGGGTGGAAACATCTTTAACACTTGATTACTGTCTTTGTATCAATACGATAGGTACGCAGCGACTTTTTTTTGCTGAATCCAAGCAAGCATGCGGAAAAAGGAAATGCTCTCCCTACCTATTTTTGTAACCTATAGAGGGCCGAAGCTCAGTTGAAGTGTAGCATGAAATGAGTGTGAACTTTTGCGAAGCTAAGGTCATGGGCATCAGTCACTCTTGAATCTCTTACGTACAACTATAGCTATAATGTAGGTATTTTAAAGACAGTAATGGGGTGTTAACTAACTTTATTCACTGTGGTTGATGATAGAATGTCATATTTTATCTTTACAAGATGGCAAGAGGAACAAATGAATATCGAATGAACACCTGAAGATGGTTGCTTAGTCAAACTTTCTAAAATTTTAGAACTAAGCAACAGTAAGAAAATATAGTTGCCAATATAGACTTTTTCTTTATTTCAATTCCGCAAAGTATTTGTATACTGTCCATAATGTATAACCGTCATTTTAATACATAGTTGCAATGGGGACTACATTATAAAATTCTACGTGTTTCAATGACTGCCTGTATTCGTTTAGGATTGTACCCACCATTTTTTCATACTTTCTTTATTTTGGCTTCAAGTAGTGCGTGTGAGCGTTTGGTTGAGTTTTCGCAAGGTGCCACAAATGCTCGATTGGATTTTGCGTGTGGAAGATGGAATCCATCTTCCACACGCAATCCATCTAATCTTTAACTTTTTGAGTTATGTGGCTAGGAGCGTTATTTTGTTGGAAAACTATATTTTGCCGAGAGCTTCTCCGAAAAAAAGCGTTCATACTATGACCTTAATGTCACATTTAGAACTTCTATGTATGTTTGGCTACATGCAGCCGTGATATGTAGAGATTGCCCCAAAACTCTGGGAAGACATGCACCTCCATACCACTTTCTGTACTAATTTCTGCAGAGCACTGCAAAGTAGTTTTCTTCGTATCCCGAAGAGAAAGTCTCTTTAATAGACGTCTTCGCTCGTTGTTGTTATTTTGAGACTGGTCTATTTTTATAAGATCTGGCAGTTTTATACCTATTTATGGCTAACTGAACTGCATGACGTGAACACTTTAAGTTTGAGCAATTTTAGTTTGCGAATTTCTTGTAGCATTAATACTCGTAATTTGTATATAATATGTAATATTTATAGAAAGGAGCGAGTGCTATTAAACATCGAAGCAACACATTTATATAATCGATTTTGATTCTTAGTCTAGATTTCATTTGGTTTTTCGTATGAACATCTGCATGCCAAAATAAAATGTAACCGTTTTTCCGCTAATATTAAAACAATGAATACTTTTTACTGCGAAAATACACAGGTGCTCCGTTTTATTGATTATTGATTTATCGTATTAATTCATGATCTCATCTACTCTAATTCCCTCATTTATTAAAACATTAATTTTAAACTGTGTTTAGGATAATTTCAAATTGATTTGGAGTTTTGTTGGAAAGAATCTCTTATTTATGGTTTTAATTAATCGCAATCACTATCTTTCAGAAATTTACAAACATTGTTATGCCAGGTGCGGCGTATACCCCGCGAATGGAAACAAATAGCGACTCTGATTCCAGTTCTGAGGACTGGGAGGATAGCATTGATAGCTCAGAAATTGATATGACAGCAACTGATTCTGATGAAGACGAGGATGAAGTTTTTATTGAATATTTTCCTAAATTGACAAAGTATTTAGTTACTTATTGATTATATAAATAAAGTATTTTTTTAATTGTAATTTTTAATTTAGCTAGAATGAAATTCCCACATGTAATATAATTTATTTGCGACCCTATATTAATAAATTGGGAAAAACGAGTTGTAGTAACAATACTGCGCCAAATCCAGGTGGCAACAATAGCAAATTAAGTCAGTAATAAGCAAGTCAGCGAAACGTGGATGTGAATGTAACAGTGTATTGTTGTTGTAAAAATAATCTTGACATCGTTTCGTTAAATAGCAAAGGTTAATAATGAAAGCAAAAAGTTCACAATTTTCCCTTTTCCCCTGCTTCCTGAACAAAAAAGAGCTGAGAACTCTTACACATCCTGTCTTGTTAGCCAAATAACCCTACAGTGAATACGTTAGTAACTACTACTAAAAATTTCATACTTACATTGGCCTATTAGGCCTAACATGTTCACTGTAGGGTTAACCGAACAAGTTGGTCTTCGATTTTATTGTAACGTATAAAACAACAAAATTCCTACGATTTCTTAAGGAACTTATCATACGATTAATTAAACTGAATATAACATGCTCTATTTTTGTCACGATTTTTCACAAACTTTGCTATTTTGAAGTAGAATTTAAAACAGCACAATTTTACCAATTAATATGCCAATAAATCACGACGTGTAAAACAGGTTTTAGTGTCGTCGAAAACGGCCCAAAAGCTATAGTTGAGTTCTGCGCTGTGAGGCTGCCGCGCGCAGTATTATTTTTTGCTTATATAAAAAAAAGATTGAATTAATGATTGGTTGAATTGAATTTCTACTAATTTCTAAAAAGCGTTGTTGTTCTTGTGTCTGTAAAGTTACTTACTTCGAATGAAAAGAGTTACTTGTTTATTGAAGTTAGTAATCATAATTTATTAATATTAACATTGTTGCTCCAGGTGCAACGGATTAATAAACAAAATATCCGTATAAATATTATACGTACCCGATTGCATCATCTATTTCCGGTTTTTTACACTTTTTTAATATTTAGTGATACTAAAAATAAATATTAAATGTCATATAGATAAAGAAATGTTCAGCTTCATTCTAGATATAGCCTTTGCAATAAGTCCCAAGCACCCTCGAATATATTTCTTAGAAGGTGGATCACAGGAACTAGAATAAAACTGCTGGGACTGGCAAAGAAACCTGGCTGTTGATTACGACTAGGCTGAATGATTATATAATTAATTATATAATATTTTGTTTACATCTATTACTTCTTGAAGATGTCAATTACATTATTTAGATGGTGTCAACGAATTCTTAGAACCGTAACGGAAAACCTGGCTTTACTCGCTGCAGAACTTCCGGCGAGATTGCCGCTGCTTCGGTCCTAATATCACTTCAAATCCGCCGTTATTCTCAGTCAATTCAGGTACATCTTACTTTTGAGATACACCCAAAAACGGTAATCGCAAGCATTGAAATCGAACGATCTGGAGGCCATTGAATGTCTCCTCGGTGTGAGATCACTCACTGTGTAATGGTCTTTTCAAACAACTGTTGAGGATTCTCCGGTGCTCAGTACCGACAGTTCTGAGTATTAGTATAGCCGTATAGATGGAAAGTGGTCTCATCTGATATGAGAAGACTGTTTAAAACTTAGTTATTCACAATATTCAAAAGTTGATGGCAACAAAGCCTACGAATTCTCATATCTTCGTGATTTAATTTTTTCACCATAACAGGTTTATAGGGATGAAGATTGAGGTCTTTATATAAAACTTTGTGTACGGAGCAGTCAGAGATTTCTAGGGCACTTGTGTGTTTTCTTGCCGATCGTTGAGGGCTTCGTGTAACAGCGCGACACACGTGTTTAACATTCTTCGGGGTTCGAATAGTACGCTGCCTTTCTGGAGGTCCCTTCTTCTCACTAGCCGTTTCCCAAAAGTTCGCCATCCACAACAGTACGATATTGGGACTTGAAACACTTTAATTTCGATGAATGTTTATAAAAAATGTCTCTAATACGAACGCACGATGTTGCGTCCATAATGACTAAAATGCTTTGAGCTGTCGACCACGTGTTGTCGAGTCAGTTGCAGCACTCCATGCGCTTCTGCGTAGAACAAATTACAAAATCGTCAGGTTCCTCTACTGTGCCCTGTATATATCAGATAGCTATTTATTTAAAAAAAATGAATATTTCGTTGAACCACCTTTGGCTTTCATAATTGCCTTAGTTTTTCCCAGCATATTGGTAACGAAATTATAACATGTTTCGGATGGTATCGAAATACATTTATGTACTGACCAGTATTGAACTTTAAAGTCCGCCACAATAATGCTCAATGGACGATAAGTCCGGCGACTGGGCCCGCCATTTAAATACATTATTGTCGACAAACAACTGCATAGTGTACTGAGAGTTGTGGAACGGTGCGTTATCCTGTTAATGGATATAGTCCGAATCATCTTCGTTGAATAGTTGATAAATCAATGGTTTTAACATAAAAATTCCTAAACTTTTTGTCTCACAGACCACCTGCGGATTTCTTTTTCGTAAACTCCTGTCTGCAGGGTATTCGTTTTTTCTAAACCTATTAACTTCAAGTGTGTTTTTTACAGCACTTTAATTAGGTTTTTGAAGAATGGACAATTGTAAAAAGAAATGTGCAATTTGTATTCAGATTTTTATTGAAAAGACACGAAATGCAAATTAATATTTAGATTCTTGATGAAAACAAATCAGGACTTAGTAAAATTCTTAAAAAGGAAACAAGTTCAAAATAATAGTAATAATGTCTCTTTATTTCTTTATTATTAAAACTTGATGCTTTGACAGTAATTGTTTAATATTTGGCTTAAGTTTAGTGAGGTATAGACTCAGATCTCAAGGATCAGTGATTTGCGTTAAAAGCCCTTTCCACGAGGCACAAAGATGATAAAGCTATCGAAAACTTTCTTGCAATAATCAATCAATTTCTAGAAAACGAATGACCAGTGTTTATCTGTATCACTCTTAACTAGATTCTAGACATCTTATGCGTTATTCATGAACATACAGGCACGATGCTTTGCTGCTTGTATCAAAATTTGCACATAAGCATCTATAGGGCACTGCAAAGCTTCTCCGACATCGGTAGCGGACATCTATCCCCAAACCATGATGGTGCCATCGTCCTTCACAGTAAGGATTATACAATCGGGTCTCTTCTTTCCTGCGACGTACGAACTGTCTTCAAGGTTTTCCAAAAAGCTGTATTGAAAAATATGTAAGTTAGTTGTTGCTTTTTAAATATTCAAGGTTTTACTTCACGGGGATATTATATTCAAAAAACAATTGGATTCGTCAGACCATGTAGTTTTAGATCAATGAGCATGTGTTTGCCCATTCAAGATTTTTTTTGTGCTTCTTGTTGAAAAGCGGCTTATGCGTTTTAATTTGGAATCTACTATTCGTCTCCTTATAGACCTATTTGAAATTACAATGCGATCGCATAGAGATAAGCATTCTAAATTTCGGTTCTGCTTTGATGTTGTTAGAGGTTTCCTTCCCTTTTCTGCCTATTTTCGTAT
Organism: Marronus borbonicus; assembly: GCA_902655005.2. Classification (NCBI taxonomy): domain Eukaryota; kingdom Metazoa; phylum Arthropoda; class Insecta; order Coleoptera; family Scarabaeidae; genus Marronus; species Marronus borbonicus. The sequence goes on along the minus strand of LR737385.1, from coordinate 16,956,994 downwards.
TGCGAAGTTTCCAAATACAGATTTGTAGTGCGCTGCTTTGCTCAATGTAAACGTTTCACCTTCGCACTTTTTGTTTACGGTACCTCCGTAAGATAATTGACTGCATTGTATTTAATGATTTCTTTTTTGTAAATCGCCACTTTCAACGTGTTCACTTAGTATGTGGTTAGAAAATAATTCCTCCTAGCAATTTAGAGAAATAGTTTTCAAATAAACCTTATTTGTAAAGAGGTCATAAAACATAATATAAAATGATGTGTATTCCAATAAAAAGAGTGTTGGTTTTTAAATGGAAGATCTTGTATACGACTACATTTTTGGTTACCTTCCTTCAATTCAATAAATGAGATTGTTTGAGATTTTTACCGCTAGTGGGTGTTCGATGCTCTTATCGCTTAATCAGGGTGCTGTTCAGGGCTCTATATTGGTCCTCTTTTTGTTGCCCATTTATATTAGTCTGTTGCTTATATTGTCGGCTTCAGACGTACGCTGTTGACGCCCACGTTTACTTATCATTTTCTCCTCATGGTATTGGTGTTACAAGAATAGCAATTGAATATGATTTTGAACAGATTAGCATATTTGTAAGAAATCGTTTCCTGTCTATTAATCTCCAGAAAAGTCAAGCTATTCCATTCGGCAAAGAAAGGGAGGTTGATGTATACAGGGGTACCCTCAATATTAGTTTGCAGAATACGCGAATTTCATTCTGCTCCTCTGTCAAAAATTGAAGGCTTATTGGCGATAATACTCGATCTCGATAATTAATAGGTATTGGGAATATGTATCGAGGACCATTGGTAAGGGATATTTTTAGTATTAAATTGAGGGCAGTGCTGTCTGAGACTATGGCGCTATCTATATTTGACTACTGCGTGGACGTTTACGGCCTCTGCTTGGATGACTAGAATCGGCCAGAGTTAAGAGGGTACTGAATTGCTGCATTGAATATATTTACAAGATTTGTGAATATGTCGACACAAATTGTGTAAGCCATTAACTTGTTAGGTGTTGGAACGTTCGGATGTGCATTGTACAATTATTTACATTCACAATAGCTAACTAGTCGTTTTTTCCATTTTTTTCCTATTAATGGAACATATATTTTTGTATTTTCCTTTTGTCAGTATATGCTGCAGATTTTAGGTTTAAGCTAATTTAGGCATGTCGGCTTTCTTTATTTGTTCTCGCTTGTGCAAGGGTTCAGTGGTGGAGCAGAGAACAGCAATACATTTATATGTGTGCTGTTCGTCAAAACTGCCCTTTAATTGGCAAAGCTTGTATTTTGTTTTATCTATTTTGGTCGTGTTTACTTCTGAAGAGGAAATAAGATATTTATTTATTTATTTAAATGACGATGTTTCTTTAATGCCCTACAAACATCTAATTTGAGTAAGTACTTCTTGGAATTTTCAGTGGAACATCGGAACATTTGTTTCTTTCAAACACCCAGTAAGCGGATACGCTGTATAAAGTGGTAGAAATTTGTTATAAGAAAATAGTACACAACATTTCTTATGAAAAAAAATTTTAAGACAATAAATTAAATTGGCCAAACTGATACAAATTTGTCTCTAGTGAAAAGGTGTAGTTGTCCATTTCCCAATTCGAACTTCAATGTATCCAGAACGATTCAGCAAGTAAGACCATTACCCTCACATAGTCTAAAACGGTCGTAAAATTTGACGTATCTTCTGGGTATTTAATTTATTTTTTTAAATAAATCAATGTATATGGAGACGAATAATAAATTATATGATTATTACAGTATAAATTATGAATTCAATTTTCTTCTGACAAACATTAATGTACCTACATATTTTACATGTGTCAGACTAAGATGAACAATCTACACGTAAATAGTTTTTAAAGAGATATACTCACATAATTTTCTTATAACACATATGAAAGTACCGAAGCACAAATGTTCTCTCGGTCGACCAATTACGCTGTGGGCAAATTGTCTAGGGGTGGAGAAAATGAAACGGATGGCGGATAATAAATAGCCACAGGCGATTTGCCTGAAGTGGAGCTTGTTCCTGAAACGAATGGTTCTTAGACAAGACCTGCCTAAGGCAAAATATCTGCAGGCGATTCGTTCAAAAATGTATTTCGAACCGATTCTATATTAAACCTCTGTGTTTCGTTAAAATGAAACTTTATATTTAAAAATGTTCAAATATACGCTGAGTAAATGTTGGTTAAGTATTATAAAACTATAATCCTCCTTTTATTTAAAGGACTTCCTTTTTGCGTTTAGAAACAAACAATTATTAAAAAAAATCAATATGCGATTATATATATATTTGCATTGTTTTATTGTAATTTAGTAAGTCTATAGCAAACACCAAGAAGGTAGCAAAATTAAAACTATAAATTATAGTTGATCTCCTAACGTTACAAGATACATTCATAGTACGTACACGCCCTACGATTTCATTTTTATTTAACGTTATCTATATAATTTTTTGGATCTTATAAAAAAAATTTCTAATTTTTAATATGTATAACAGAATCGAAAAAAACTTGCCGAATTTGCAATAATTTAAATTACGCCTAAATTACTACCACATTGATAAAAACTTACCTATATATGAACATAACTTTTGTTTCTTTTTTCCTTTTTTTTCACAAGCAATACACTATTTATAATCAACTTAACAGCATATATTTTTTAGAATTTGATACATTTCCAATTGTTTTATTAAAAATATCACGTCTTAAAACATATTTACAAATCAGCGTTAATATATAACATAATTATATATATTATATAAAGTGAAAAATTTAAATTAATTAACATCCTATTATAAATTGTGATTGTCAGTTATTAACATTGCGAGGCATCAGCCAAGTGGCACCTTTCTAATAAAGAGATACTCGGAAAATTGCTGTCCTTCAACACCACCACCGTTACTGGCCGCTATTCGAAATCCTGCATTTAGAAGTCTTCTAATCGCTTGAACGGAATTTAATTTGCAGTAGCCGTTCAAAGGAAATCTGATGACATGATGGGCGTCGTGCTGATTCCAGGCAACTCCAGATCTGGTATCCATTAAAGCTTGATTTGTCTCCGGAAACGCTTCTTCGACAAGCATTCTATCACCTGACAAGAGTATTCTCTCACCTAAGTCTGGACTAATATGAAGAGCAATACATTCAAATGTATCTTGATTTACACAAGAACTTGAGTCTGATATTTGATGGTCTAGTGGTCTATTAAAATTAAACCTGCTAAACGACTTAATATTAGAAGGTAGTGTACCATTTTTTATCCGATCTTTTTTTAATTGTTCTAACTGCCGCGTCATTGCTGCAACACAGAAATATAACAATTGTGAATGTTATTTGTGTTAGTAAGATGTAATTTGAAAACATGCACAACTTATTCAACTACTGACAATTTAAGATTCTACGCTTACGTGTAATTTCAAAATATCGGGCTTCTTCTAGTAGTAAATCGAGATCATTAAAGTTGTCTGGTATCAGTAACCGCGAGTTCCTCATAAAATTTAGTATATGTCGAAACATACCACCATCTCTATCTATAAAATAATGTTGCTTTAGCGAATCTAAAACAATTGGTATGGTCCCGTTGAATAGCTTCGCTAGTCGAGAATCCGGATACCTAGTACAAAAAAAAAGGAAATTAAAAGGCGTAAAGTGTCATGATCGCTTCAATTTTTAAGTTAGTAAGCTATAAATTCAGTACCTGAAATTAAACTACCAATATGATGTGTGGAATTCGCCAAAATAAACAGTACCGAATTGTTTGTGTGATGTTCATTTGTCATGTTTGACTTGTTTGTAATTAATATTCATGCGGAGGAAGAAAGGTTAATGGTAGAACACCGTTTTTGTCCATACGGAAATGGACGGGGTAATTGCCCAAATTTGAAACAACTTTGAAAAATGTCGAAAAGATTCATCTGATTTGACGCTACATGACGCATACATTCAGGATATAATGAAAGAGTCAGTATTTCGCTTGGAACATCCGCCAAGAATATTGGAGAACTAGGGCAAGCAACAATGCGCTATTTTCAGAGGCTTCGTCAACCACTCCTTAATAATATATTATATATATAATCCTTATGAACCAGAATCAGAAACAAATTTTTAACGACCCTTATGTTAAATCTAATCATTGTTTTTGACTTTATCCTTTGACAATTTTAAATAGTTAACGGTTACCTTATTTTATAATATAATAGTAGTTTGCCACCTGATTAAGTAACTAGTTGGCCAAACGCACATGTTAGAAAGTCCGAAATAAGACCCAAAACAGTGCATGTAATTCCGAAAGTGGTATTGGCAATGGGGCGATCATCACTGACTGACAAGTTGGCTATGCATGACTATATAAGATAGATGTATCAGAATCAGAATAGTTCTGACTGACATTCGAAACTTCAATCTCATCCTACTTATTTATAACTTATATCAGAGTGCAGAGTGTTGATTCGTGGCATTTCATTTTATACGTTATACCTGAAGGATATATACATTTTTATTCAGTACTTTGTCACCGATACTAAGCTTAATTGAAATATGGAAACTGGAAAAGCAAAATTGAATAAAACACAGAAATCATTTTTGGAGATAATTACTGCATACACCATTCCAAAATCAAATAGAGAGTATGACAAATGAATCTAAATATGGAGACAATACGAATACTGATTGATTGGTAGCAAGCAGTAGAAAGGTACACAGAAATGAATATTAATTTCATCGAGTTAGAAAAAGTAAAAAAGAATATTTTTTTCCAAAGAGACCACCTTTAGCTTCTCCAAAAATTAATTTTAGACAAATTAGAATTTCACTTAATTTTTCGAAATACGTTGATTTTAACAGCAAACAAATGAAGGAAATTGCGTCAAAAATCACAATCAAAGATAAAACGCAAAATCGCTAAAGTACATTTTGCTAAGACCTATCGGACATAGTTTTTTCAAATGAGAGAAAAGTCACTTTAGACTGTCCTACTGGATTGAAATTGTTTTGAGATGATGTTATTACGTTAAAGCAATTGTATTTTTAGCGGAGGAGCTGTAATGATCTTTTTGGTTGCAATAGGTACCTGGTAAAATAAGAAACAATATTATATCTTTACATATATTGTAACAAGTAAAAGTTAAAAACAAAACAACATACTTTAGATATTTTACATAAAACTCGTTGGTGATCAACGTGTTAAGTTTTACCTCAGTAAATAACATGTTTTTTGTTTTATTGGGTTGAGTGATTATCTTAAACAAAATTGGATTGCATCTGGAAATTGCAATATTAATCATTTTATTAAACAGTGCATTTTAACAGATTAAACAGTTGCCGAATTTATGTAATAAAGGACGAATATTAAAAAAAAACGCTATCTACTTTCGGGTACTTCCCCAGATGTTTCTGTTTCTTCTATGCTGTTCTTATAATATATTATTCGAGAAATTGTCCTAAGAACCCCCATAATTAACTTTATGTGGGGTTGTCTGAGTGAAAATTTTTAGGTGATACTTATAAATCACCCAAGACATAGTTCAGGAAACACCTATGAGTGTGAGAAGTACCTGAGTGTTTGGAGACAGATAGCGCTTTATGTAAAAGTCTATACTACCGACCAATATTCTGTAGATCGCTTCTTTCAACATTTCGGATCATCGAGATTCGTCGAGTAATGTTGTTTTGAGAGCAGTTGAAAGTGAGCAAGTTTATGTATTTGTGGAATCATGGAAAAAAAAATATTGGACAGTGACTCGATTTGCGAAGTCGGACCCGGTTTATTAGTACCATGTACCTTCGATGACTACCAACCACGATGACTACCAACCACGATGACTACCAACAGATACTGTTTTTTTTAGCGTGGCCGAATATCCGTTTTTGATGAGGAGCGGCCAGGTCGCCCCATTGAGGGTACTGTGGATAATATGATCAATAAAGTTCATGATACCGTGTTAGCAGCCTGCCGGATGAAGATTTGAGAAATTGCTAATGTGCTAAACATCTGTACTAAGCATCCTTCACGAAAAATTGAGTATAAGAAAGTTATCGGCGAGATGGTTGCCGCATCTGCTGAAGATTGATCAAAGACGGAATCGCGTGATAACTTCAAAGCAATTTTTGGACATTTTTAAGCTCAATGCGAGTGAGCTTTTGCGGTGTTATGTGATTGTAGATGAGACATGGATACATCATTACATGCCAGAAACCAAAGGTCAGCTGGCAAAATGGTTTTTTTGCCACGAAAGATGAAGACGATTTCATAAGCTGGAAAAGCTATGGCGACGAATTTTTGAGATTCGCAAGATATAATCTTGATTGATTATTTAGAGAACGGAAGGACGATCAGGGAACAGGCAATAGCAAAACTAATCCAATTACAGTACGAATTGGTGCCCCATCCACTATATACGCCAGATTTGGCTCCTTGTGATTTCTTTCTGTTTCCAAACTTGTGTTGATGGAAAACGGTTCACGTCAATGTCGAAACAAAGGCCTATTTTACAGAGTTCGACAAATCTTACTATTTGGATGGCTTGGAACTTCGCTGGATTGAGTATACAGAACTTTCGAAAAATAAGTCTACTAAGTGCAAAACAATTGTGTTGTCTTCCTTAACGCAGGTATTTATCACACCATTCTCACTCGTAAATATCTCCAATAAGATTGCAGGTATTAGTAAGAAATTCAGTACTTGTAGATAACTTATTATAAAGGCTAAAATGGAAATATCGGTATTTTAATCTAACTTCCGATTTAACCAGAAGTTACCTTCAACTTTAGAATTGATGAATGAAACATCTTGTGTATTTTTTATATTCTTATAGAGCATAATATCTCCATTTCAAAAATGCATAGTTTTCTACACCTTGCAAGATTTGAATTCAATTGTATTAAATTGGACTGTTGTCTGAGATCTTGATTGTTATCAAGATCTCAGTTTCCGAGTGAAATACAAGAAAAACAACAATCTAAAGCTGTATCTGTCAACTAACTATATTTTCGCATTGATCTACATCAAAATTGACAACCAATGACGTTCTCCTTAGTTTGGAAAATGTCAAAAACATATCAATTGACCAAAATAGCTCGAAATTTATCCAAAACAGGACGGCCAACAGTAACACAGACGGCAATAAAGCATAAAATGTTGCAATTTCGTTAGAAGTACCAAAAACGTATACTGTAAATCTTGCACACATTTACATATCAATCGACGCTCAGTAGCAAAAATTTAAAAAAAGAAACCATTCATGCAAACCTCGTATTCAGCAGGAATTTTTTGATTTCAATATAAAGCTTGCGGTTAATCCTTTTTTTCTGATGAAGCTACATTTTGTTTAAAAAACACGGTTCATCAGCATAATTGTCGTTAGTAGTCCCGAAATAACCTACATTAGGTCCACCAAACCCATACACAACACTCTGCGCTGCTGTCTATAGAAACAGGATGGTTGGAATGAACCTCTTAAACATGCAAATTATCCCTACCTTAATGGAAGAGTATCAGTTGCCACTTGCTACATGGTTTTAAGATGATAGGACATATAAGTACAACAAGTATTAGATTTTAGATTAGATTTTCAAAACTGAATTGAACGAGACGATATCATTGAATAGCTTGCCAAATCTCCGATTCTTAGTCCATTGAATTATTTCTTGTGGAGCTATCTAAAATTCGCTCCGAATCACTTAATACTTAATACTCAAGGGCCGGAATCATGGAAGGAGTCACCCCAGATACTATTTCAAACGACATTTTGATGGATTTCAGTCTAGATTAACGCACTGTTAAGAAGTGGGTGACCGCCAGCATGAATATCTGATATATCAATGTTATTTATTTGTTCACGTATTGTTTTATAACGTTCTTCTATATAAGAGCACTCTTTTATTTCTGCTTTCCGCTATGTTAACGTATAGTAATTATTGTTTAAACCTTTGTATACTATTAAAAGAAAAGCAGAAAACTATACATTTCTGAAATTGGGAATATCGTGCTCTCTCAGTGTTCGTTAAGAATGTACATGATGTTTCATTTAAAAATTCAAAGGTGAAGGTAACGTCTGGTTAAGTCGGAAAATTAATGTGCTAATATTTGTACTTTAGCCCTCAAAATCACTAACGTATAAGTACTAAATTTCCCAGTAATATCACTATATAAACTCGTGGACTGAAATATGAACGGATTGTATAATATGGCTTAGCGTACATACTTAATTTACTTGCGTAGTGTTTTCTTTTTATTCCGGATAAAGTCTTTGCTTATATGGCTCCCAGTAAAACAAATCCGGTAACTGCGTGATTAAATGCTTCACTGTCCCAGTAAAAGACCAAAAAACAACGAACTAAGATTGTATCTGTTTTTGTTTTTGAAAAGAGTATGACGAAATAAGCAGCTAGGCCGATTAAGCGACTGGCCAATTACGCCCATTAGACTGTGTGTATTTAATAATTTATCGTCTTTATTGTATTTGTATGTGTACGTTTGTTTACAATATTTAATCCATATAGCAATTTGTCCTCAAAAATCTGTAAATAATTTCAGTGGTACTCTCCTAACGTGAAACATGTTTAATATGCTATGAAATTAATTAGCAACGTGTTACTAAAACGAAAAGTCCTAGAACAACAGCTAACTTTATCGATTGATTAATATGAAATAAATCTTCCCATATTTAGTGAAATTTTAATCAAAACAAAAAAGTGTGCCAGCGCGGCGTCGATCTTAAACATACGTATGTATGTAGGATACAGTCACGACACAAAAGTCATGTATCAATCGACCTTTGTGAATACGTACCCAACATAAAAGCATACCTGGAGGTAGGTGAAAATAAACAGCTGGAACTACAGATTTTTTTTGTAGTTTAAGACGTATTTTTGAATCAGCAACATAAATACAAACGAAATATTTCTTTTAAAAGTTGACAGGTTAAGACGGACTAGTATTAAGCTAAAAAGCGCCGCCCTCTTGTCAAGGCAGATCAACGCCAGAGGGTGCGAGTCGAATATTCCGTGATCTCCAGAGGGCGAGTTCCATCATGGGAAACCAACCTCCCACATGCCGCCATCGCGCCATCTAAAAATGTAGGCGATCACATAAATCATATTAGACCGCTCTAAAACTGTTAAAGCTTAAAATCATATAGCATTAAAGTGTTTGCAATATCTGATATCTCAATCACTCTGTTAATAAATCTCATAATGTATGTATGTGCTGAGTGCGCAATGTGTCCTATTAAAATTAGCGAGGAAACAAGCTTTGCTTTACTCGAAATTATAAATCAAGATCGTTCAAAACCTGGATCGAAGCACCAATTATAAAGCTTTCATAATTAATTTTTTGCTTTAGTTTTCATTACAAACAAAAGGAATTTTTAACATAGATTTATTCAGGTATAAATTGTTATAACAGTTGTTTGCTGGAGTATTATATAAAAATAAATTATGTAAATTGCTTTGAAGATTTTGTATTTAATAAAGAGAAAATTTAAGTACTAAAACAATTACAAAATTTATTGAAATAATAATATCTCTCTAATATCTCTTACAAATTTACTTTTTTTTACGTTCACTTGAAATAAACCCAACTGATAGTTAAAATTTTTATTCAATATTAAAAATGATTACCAATATTTAATAAATTTGCTAAAACGAATAGTATTTCCTACTCACAGTAGTCTCTTCGAACAGTACGTATCCAATTATTTGCAATTTTATGATTTCAATTTAGATGATTTTGTATAATGTACAGTGACATTCTTATGTTTTGTCTCCCCCATATCTATACTTTCTACCATTCGTAGCTATGCACTTGGATTATTGAAGGATTCGCAGGTAGATTTTATTACTCCCATTTTAGTTTATGACGGGCATTCCCAATAAACGCGGTTCTGTGCTTTTATTTGCTGAACCTTCTTGCCAAGCGGAATTTAGTCGTTGCAAGGGGTAAACAAAACATTTTTGTATACAACAAATTTATAGATTTAAATCACATAAAGATATTTTGAACCACAGTTTAGTTAAAAGATTTTTATTATTGTTCTCTCGCTTTTTTAGATAAAAAAATGAACACTTCTAAATTAGGTGCGGTAATTATTAGGACATGCCTAGATGGTCCTGTAAATATATAGAATATACCATATAATGCATGTCATCTGTTATCGACTGAACTCTTTTCTTAACAATAAAAATATTGCATATGATTATGATAATGTGCAAAACACAGATACACAAATAAACCAGAAATTTAAAAGAAGAAGCCGCTAACATAATTGCACCTCAAAACTTTGCAACTGTATTCGAGCATAAGTGCACTTGAATAACTAAACATCTTGTCGAAAGATAAACAGACATAACGATATATACAATTCTATCTTGAAAAGAATTAATTTATTGGTGATGGTCAACCTAGTTCACCATAGCAATACGTATGAACCTATGATTTCTTTAAAGATAGTCGGTATGGTCCTATTCACAGAAACCGATTTGAATGAAACTTGATGCAACTGTACATTTCCCTTGTACTTGAAGTTACTCTTAAGTGGTAAAATAAAGGATTTTCTTGATTTGTGATAATAAAAGTGATGATTCAATAAGCAATTGCCTCCACAACATCTAACGTATAATGAAAGTTTTGAATGCTTGAAAATGGTGTATTCTCATCAGTACAGCAATACTACTAACCATGAGAGAAGCTTCATTTTAGTAAAGAAAAGAAAGGGAAAATGCATTGCTAATATATATTTTTCGCCTAGTCACATTAAAATAAACCTACAGGTATTAGAAACGATAAATCTGATTTTAATTTTAATAGGTGTACTTCGAAACAAAAAAGATATCTTATTATTTTTCTTTGTTATTTTTCAGAGCCTAAAGTATTCCTCCAATACTAATATTTGAACAGCAAAAGGTCGACTTCTATTTTTTGTGAACTAAATTTTGATGTCGTCGACAGTTCAGTTGTATTTCTGGTGTAAACGAAAGCAATGAAATTTTTGTTATCTTAAATGAAATATTCTATACATTTTTACGTGTTTGGAACGGTAATGAGGAGACGAATCCGACGATACATATACTTTAGAATTATCGCGATATGCAGTAATAAATCTGTTGATAGTCTGTTTTTATTTCCATGCAAAAATGGCTAACAAACAGCGCCAATTTGTTTCCTGTGGCGCCAGGTTTATCCAAAGAGTTCGCTACTAGGCGACGCAATCACAACAATCCTCAATCTGTCAAATGTCAATTCTAAAAGCGCGCAAGTTGTTCTTGTTATTTAACTCTGCGTTTTTCCTATTTATATTCTTCATTCTTGTTATCGGAAGTCAGAAAGTTCGCCGAAAAGCAATTCCTACGAAAATCAAAGAGATATCGCTGATAGTATAGAAAATGGTTTGTTTTTTGTAAGGATCATTAGGCACTAACAGCTGTCATCCATCAATCAGCTTAATTTTTATTGTGAATTCAATCAATAAATTTTGGTTTATGTAGAAAAATGGGAAAAAAAGTGAGTCTTGAGCGGTGATTATATTTAAAAGCCTTAACACTGAAAGAGATCAAAGTTGATGAAGTTCATGGCATATCTGTTCCTGTGTTAGCAACTGTTTACAATTGAGTAAATGAGTTTAAACGTGGCCGTACATCCACAAAAGATGAACTTCGTTCTGGAAGGCCAGTGGAAATGACTACCTTCGAAACGATCGACCATGATATGGTTTTGAATAATCGACGAATCAAAGTACTCGAAATAGTTGAGGCTACAGGCATATTGCAAGATTTTGCACGAAAAATTCTCAGTGGAGAATAAACGCAAACGTGTGGTCAACTCTGAGGCTGTTTTGACGTTCTTCCGTCGCAATCCTGACGAGTTTCTCCGTCGATACCTAACTACTAACGAAACATGGATGCACACTACACTCTGGAGACAAAGGAACAGTCAAAACTGTGCGTTTTTGAAGGCAAACGGGGTCCGAAGAAGGTGAAGATGGTGCCGGCAAGGTGACGATCTCTGTTTTTTTTTTACTTGGAAAAAGGACAAAAAAAATAACTGGAAAGTATTATGCGTCATTATTGGACCGATTGAGCGAAGAAATCGAGAAAAAACGTCACGGGTGCACACCTGCCCAGTTTCAAAATTATGGAATTAAAGTTCGAATTACTACAATATCCGTCGTATTTACCGGAGTTGGCCCCCAGTGACTTCTTTTTATTTCCAAATTTGAAAATATGACGCGGCGTACAACGGTTCACGTCGATAGAAGAAGTCATTGCCCAAACAGATGTCTCTTTTGAGAATATTCGGAAATCCTACTTTTCGCAGGGTTTAAAAAAGCTGGAGAAACGCTTAGAAAAGTGTATAGAGTTAAACGGAGAACATGCTGAAAAATAAATGAAAATCTACAGAAAATACTTTGTTTTCCTATCCCAAGGACTTATTTAACGACCCTCGTATCATATAATTTAATGAAGTCACAATTCATCCAGCGCCGGCTGGTGGACTGCGGCTGCGGCGCTGTATTACAACGCTTCAATTTCCTCGTGTATTTTCGTTGCATATCTTGCACATTGTACTATGTAACGGAAATACACAAGGAAACCGAAACGTTGTAATTGACTTTCATGAAGGTTTATTAAATCGTAATCCAGATATTCTCAAAATAATCTACATAGGTTGTGCTTCTTAAGGCAATATATTTTCATCATACAGTATATCAAATGTATTTATTACCACGCTTTCCACGGTAACAAATGCTAAAGCCGGTAATAAAGCTTTAGAGCAAAATCTGAATCTTGAGATCTAACTACGATGTATATGTGTGGACTTTCTTCTCTAATCGCAGTTACGATTGTAGTTTCGAAGTCGGTGGCAAGCTTCAAGTTGGAATCCTTTCACTTTTTTAAGTGAAATAAAACTTGTCGCAATGTTATTTATTTATACCCCTACACATTTCGGTGAACATGCTTTTCGATGATTTTTCTATTTTGTTGTGAATTACATTGTTTTCTGCAAATTATTTTCGATTCATTGTTTCCGGTAAACTTTTGCAATCAACTGTTTAGGTGGTGAACCGAATCCAATAAAAGAAGTTCTTTCGTTGTACTGACCATGTTGTAAACATTGCTTTGGAGAATCGAAGAACAGTGAGTGCTGAATGGCACACAACAATTTATTTGCTAGAAATCACCAATAAAATCAGGGTTTTCTCGACTTAACGATTTTATCGGCCGTTGTATCTGTGTCTTTCATCATAATATTGCAAGCTCTCACATAGCATACCAAACAATTGATTATTTGAAAGAGAAAAACGTCAAATCAATGTATCTTTTTGTTCCCGAATATGAAACAAAAAAAAAGCATGGACAGCGAATTTTATCACCTCAAGAAGCTGTTGGAGTCTTCAGAAACACAACGATGTTTTGGAGATACCACCTTCAGAGTGGAAAGAAAATGTTTCGAGAAGTGTATAAATCTTAATTTGGAATATTTTAAAAAAGAATAAAACGATTTGTACCAAAATTTTTCTTTTCATTGTTTTCGTAAAAACTTAAAGGGTATATAATGTATATAACGGGTTTCAGTTTCGTCAAATGTCAACATCATACTCGGTACTCGATTGCATTAAAACACTAGAGGTACTCTACACATGCGTAGGTGCGTAGGTATCTATAAAAATAAAATGTTTTCTTTACAAAAAAATTACATGTTTCGACTGTGTTTAGCATTTAGAATTTAATTGCGATAGTAACTCCCGCGATGCGGGACGCCTCAACAAGGAGAGGGATTCCCAATTTACTGCGCACTAGGAAGCTAGTCAACTTAACAAAACTTAACAAAATACTTGTGTTAAAATCTCGAACGTTTTGCTATACTTGTACATTTAGCAAGCTTTAGGATCCCTTACATAAATCCGCGGATTTTTCAGCTTAAAGTCCAATGTAACTGAATAATCGTATTAACTCATTAATTAGAAATTTATAGCGCTGAATTACAAGAATTTATTTGCCGGTTTGAACCGTTTTAGTTTAAATCCAGATATAATATTTGATTAAATATTAGGAAGATTGCATAATACAGGATATAACATAATTAAAAAGGAAACACAGGTGAGTGAGTAGAAATGTAGCGATAGATTATCATGAATGTAATACACAGAAATTAGACTGTGCAGCATACCATTCTATTTGATTTGGATCGTTTCATCTTGTTAATTGCACTAAATCCGCTTACATTCCTCGTATTATGCGAGACATCAATCTTACTAATTATGACAATTATCTTTCACTCCCGATGATATTAGATTGCAACTTACTTAGTTAGTGTTTCTAATGAGGAAGTGTAAATTGTACCACCAACGTCTATGTGAACAGGCGCCGTGTATCTGGAAGCTGCGGCAACCGAAGGTATGCCAGTCATCTTATAATTCACTGTCGGCGGAGTTGGTGAGGATGAGTTTGACATCGTCGGAGATGTAGCAGGTGAATTATTTGGTGACAATAATCTGAAACAGTAAGGTACTGTTAATATTATTCATACCAAAATTTGTCTTTTATAAATTATCTATGCAAGAAAAATATTATTGTCCAAAAAGTACATATCTGGATAATGCGATTTAATCGTGTATCCACAATTGATTGGGAGTTCCGGCCGCTGACTAGCTTATCTCATTAATGTTATAATAATAATGGAATATTAATTAATACGTGGGCATGTCAAATGTACTTAAATTAATGAGAATCTATAAATAGTTGTTTTTCTGAGTATTTCTTTCAGTAACATCGTTATAATTGAAATTTATACAACTTACCTCATTTTAATTTGAGCAGTAGGAAACATTGTTCTACTTGTCAAGTCTTTTGGTTCTGTTTCGAAGTCATTTCGAGATTCCGCTTTTTTCCTGCAAAACGAAAAGAGCAATAGAAAATAGATCAAATTGAGAAAATAATAATATAATTTTTTATGAAGCGACTTTAGAATTAGTTAATAATACGCGGCCAGAGGCAATGCTGGGGGGCCAATGCATAAACCAGTTACGTCCATGAATATATAACTATTGAGAAATTGTACAGATTAATTTTTGTTATTGCACGTCACTTATTGACATGTAATTTCAGAACACTAAAACACTGCAGCAAGAATGTAGAAAGAGTTTCGTTCAAACCCGCAGTTCTGAGCAACTCTAGAACTAATGTGCATGTGTATTACAAGTACCGTGCAGTTCTAGAATTACAAATTCTGGGAACTGTTAGTTCGCTGTTCGAACCCCAAGTAATTCGTAATTCCGTTACGAAGGGCTCTAGCAGTATTTGTCAAAGAATAAGTATATAAGAATAAGTTCTCAGCGAACTTGACCATGCGCAATTATTGTTACGATAACGCTATCCATACAAATTAGTTTTCAAAACTAATTTATTTGCGGAATTAAGGTATTTCATTGTCTTCTCAGAGCGATTCTTTTAATGAACGTTTAGATTCACATATTTTTAAAGTAGAAAAATATCATGTATTTAACTGATATTCCGAGCGTCCCAACAGGACTGAATCCGTTGTAGTAAGTGACCGTCGATCATCGATGCATGAGTCTGCAGCAGAGTTTCAACAGTTCTGGTGATTTCAAATCCAATTTGGCGATTTGGTGAAGACTTTTTCGAAATAGCAAAAATCTCTGATTTTTCAAGTATCGGAGTATTATTTTCTCATAGTAAATGTTATTTATTGCAGGCATTAATTTATAACATTAAAAGCTAAGCAAAATAAGTAAATGTTAGTTTCCATCCAGCGATCAGCAGCAGTAGCTGTGACATATTGAATTGAAGTTTAGGAATGATCTTGGAGATTCACATTCAGTTACTCTAAGTTCGGGGAAAACCCGAACTATGATATCAGTCAGAACCTATAAATAGATTTTACAAACTCTTGTAGTACATTTTCATTTATTATTTAACGTATAATTTTTATTTAGTTTGTAATTATTGTTCGCTATACTGCTAAGATGAGAAATTGTTTAGCGCATCTACAAAAATCAGATGCTACAATCTCGAATGAGCCTTGCTATTTATAAAAAATAAGTACATATATCCATAATTTGTAAATGTAAACAACATTGTACCATCTTTATATTAATTACAAGAACTGGTCAAAAACATTTTTTGCCTCAATTTGGTGGCTTTTATTGTTTGGACCTGGAAAAACTGGTTTGCAGTTATTTTTAGTTAGCTCTTGTGTTGTGTGGTTGTAGGTGTAACAAATATATAATTAACTATGTCGAACATGCGTCATATATACACGTGCCATATATGAATATGTCTACTCAGCATGCATTTCTGATCGGCACTCGATTGATACTCTCTTCTTCCGTCGGCTACCTGTTTGTAGATACGCACATACTACAATTCAGGCGCGACGCACAGAAATGCCAGCTCTAGTCATATGTATCATAAATAGTATTTAGGTTATGAAAATATCGTAAAATAAGCTTTGGTTTACAAAGAAGAAAAATAAAGGTTGATTGTTGCTAAGATAATTCTTGGAATCTATTTATTTAATTACACTCACCTCTATTACATACCCCTTGGAACCCAGGTCCTATATTAGAAATAGAATAGATGGACATGTGTGCAACCATAATTTTCGAACGGTTCCACATTTTTCTTGGATATTTGATTCAAAACAACAACAATCTACTGAAGGTTTAAAATTTGTGTTCTTTAGAATCAAATAATCTAAATCTCAAACCAAATAATTTATACGTTATTTTGATATTTTTTATTTATCATCGATAAATGCAGACACAGATGACTGGATATTGTCTGGTTCGAAAGTTATGTGGTAATGATCTTACAACACCATTGGTCATACTGTTGTACGTAACTTTTACCACAGAAGCCATTACATGTTCAAATTCATTCTTTTTGAGTTTCCTTCTTTTTCTATTCACATTATTGTCACTATTTGGTAGTATTATATTTGATACCTTCCTTTTGCGACTATTTCGAAAGTGGTAAATATGGTAAATCAGGCAAGATAGTAGGTACTTTAACATCTAATTTTTAGTATCTTATGATTATTTATTTTGAGATAGCCCTTTTATGAAAGATTGCTTACAAACTAAACTGCAATGAAATTCTTCTGTCTTCTAAATAATCTTAATATAATCACCAAGTCTAGACTTGATCGGCAATTGGATGATTAATTGTTTACTTTTAATGCACACGATCACTACTGCCACGTTACCTTTTCTTTATTGACGAAAATGTAAACTACACACACTCGCCCAGTTGAGCAATCATAGTTGCTGTACTGCTCAGAAAGCTGGTACTTAAATGGTGTCGCGCTTATATATAAACTAATGCATACCGCTCCTTTTTCATATTTACGTAGAGACGTGAGAACTGCGATAGACGTCATTATGAATATGTGTCCTTCATTTGAGTTACTGCATCTTAGTGCAGTTACTGAATATAATTGAAACGTATGTATATATATTTACATTGTACTACACATAGGTATTTCGATCACATCCTCGTACAATAAGCGATGCTAATTACTTAATGTGTGGTCCTGCCTAATAATCACTAGGTAAATATATAAGTATTAGTGCTTCTTTTTTCTTGTTTTATTTATCCAACGTTTGTATCATAAGACAAGAGACTTCGCCCTGGTTCAGGATAGCTGTGCTGGATTAATCTAAACTTTCTGATTACCACCAGTGAATATAAAAATTGCAACAGAACATGGTTTTTATTTTGTGAGGAATAATCCGAGAAGAAATACGTACTCTCTGATATTGAGTATTTCTTATACTTTTCAGCACTACGTCGATTTTCTTATATGAATTAGGTCTTATAAAGATTCCATGCAACTTTTTCTTTAATTAAACAGCCTGTATTTGTTTTCGGTATATGACAAAGAAGGCTTTGCAGAAATATTCTTTAAACACCCCTATAAACCCAAAATGTGTAATTCTTTAGTAAATTAAGTATGAAATTATATTAATTCTTACTAAACTCCATAGAGTATTGGGATGAAGTATTATCAAGTGTTATTTCTCTAAAGATATTCCTTAAAAATAATGTGTGAAAGTTATTTTCCTTTATACTTTCTCCAACAAATTAACAAGCCCGTATAAATAATAAATAGCGAAAATAAGTAGAAAGATTGATTAGAGTTATAAGTTATTAAAAATAAAAAAAAAGGACATACTGAAAGTGTGTATATGCATAAAATAAATTCTACAGACTATTTTTAATGAAAAACAAAAGTATTGTGTCCCAACAATCCAGGCATTTTAGCAAAAAAAAAAATTATCTGCATAATTTCATATTTGACTTCCTAAAGAAAGACGCGTTTTAGGTATATCAAATACAGGGCGTGTGATAAAAAAAAATTGAAGTGTGAATAAACTTGATAACGTGTTCGATGGCGATCTTATAGAATCCAGAAAAAAACTACAAGAAATACTACACGAACATAATTCGAGTCATTACTGTAGTATGAAGGTAGTTTTAGTATCGGGGCTTAAAGAAACAATTGCATTTCACAAAAATCTCAAACTATCTGAATTATCTTAAAAATTGAGCGCTATAGATATAGAGATTGTTAAAGAAATTTGACATGACTTGGAAAGCGCCGTAATATACAGGCTGTTCTATTTTAAAAACTAATCTTATATCGCGTGCAGCAGAAACTTCTATCCACGCAGTAGGTGGACACGAACGAAACTCCCCGGTACACGTGAAAATAATGTAAAGAATGTAATTGCAAATAGTCAAAGTGTCATACATTAACATTTTTTAAATCATAGCGTTCTTTTAATAATGTTCAAAAATGTTGCTCTCCTGGCTGCTTCATGTCTTTCTTTAATATCGGCTGCAATATTTCTAATACGTCGAATTTTCCTTCCAAATTAAAATCGGTTAAGTACATATGTGTGTTTCTACATTATTTTCACGTGTACAACACCCTCCTGGAGTTCGGTTGGTTCCTCCAGATACGATCCTCCTGTATACAAGATTAGAAATCGTGAAATATCCTATACACTGAAAAACAATAACCATCAATGGATAATAATGAACAAATTACTGTACGTTTTTCTTTTATTATTAGTAACATCCTCTACTAGATTTTGCTATACATATTCTGTTTATTTATAAAATAGAGTTACCGTTGAACGAACTTAATATAGACCAAAGGGTATACACATTTACGTACAAAAGCAGTGGGTAGAAACGTATTTTGATACTGTCCGACAAAATTCAGTAGTTAATTATTTTATTTCAATTTTGAGCGTGTTTATTAAGGGTTCTAGTAATTTAGCCCAGGTGAAGCAATTAACATTACTTTATTTACTTTGGCAAATGGATATTTCGTTGAACGTTTGAGACTGTGATAGCAGGTACCTATAGCAAATTTCCTACAGGGAAAATTAAATTATGTTGTAATACTGCATATATAGGATGATCAGAAATTCAGGTAGGGCGATTCTATGATTAATTCTGAGTCGACAATGTTAATTCAGAAAAGCTAAATGACATTGAATAGATCTGACAACACCGTATAAAGCCAGTAATTAATCAGTGGGAATGACATGACAAGATACTAGATAGATAATAATAATTATTACTGTTAATTACCGTAAATGCTCAAACTGGTAGCCATTAGTTTGAATACAAAGCTGTGGCGTTTGTAGAATTGACTTTATTTGTAACATTGAGGATAAATAATTGAAATGTGGCGTTAATTCTATTAATTCATATCTGGAGACCTTGCTGACCTCGAAATTGGTTCATTTCACCCAATCCACCTGCCTGGAAAATGTTCGTCTAACCATGCTTTTCAAAATCTTGCGTTATGAGCTGGTGCACCATCTTGCATGTAAAACAATACTTCCTCCACATTTACGTACTCAATTGCATTCACTCTATTCGGAAGAAATATTGGTTTTACAATGTGAAGGTTTAAGATGTTTAGCCATTCCCTGAAAATGTTCTTCGATGTCCGAATCCTCTAATAGCTCTGGGATTTCCATCCGCCCAAAAATGGAAATTATAGCTATTGAAGACATAATCTCTTGTGAACATGCATTCGTTACATTACAACAACATGTGATGAGAAGCTCTTCTTCAATTCTGTGTAAAATTATAGTGCAAAACATTCTTGTTTGAATAGTAACACTTTCGTATAATGGTTGCAATGTCTCTTACTTGGAATATTCATTTGCAGGGGTATTTGTTTAGTGTTGCAAGGTTCAGGATTCTCATGAATAATATCCAAAATACCTTCTTCTACTGGGACGGTGCCTTGGTCTACCTGCATCTCGATAATTGGAGACAAATTTGCCCGATTCGCGAAGTCTGTAATCTAATCTTCGGAACGTTTTGCCATGTGCGCATTTCCGTTGCAAAATTAAAATACCATACACATATCAGCGTATTTTTTATGTACACTATAAAGTGCTGGGGTTGGCAGAGGTTGAGGTAAGTACTTGAAATGAAAAAAAATAAGCGTTACATTGACAAACTTCAACATTTGAAAAACCTTTTTCTAGCTCAAGGTGTACCTTAAAGTAAAGGGGCTAATATGTGTGCTTAAGAAAATGTTAAAAACGGGAAATTATACACAAAACGACACCATTGTAGTGTTACATAATTTTATTTGACTGTAAAAAACAGGATTTACCATAGAAGATTTCAAAAAATTAAAATTATTTTTTTCTAGCCGGTTAGAAAGATGAATCTTTTAATATAAAACCCACATTAGATCACTTAGATTATATATGGGGATACTAGTAAAACTAATTTAAAAAGGCTGGATGATGACAGTCGAAGATGTGTGGGTGCTATGCGTAATACGCCAACCAAAGCTCTTCAGATCGAAGCTCGTGAACCTCCACTTTTTTAAAGAACAAAACTTAGCACTTAAGTATATTTACAAACTAAAAGTCCATGTTTTCGAAAGGATATTGGGAAAAATATGTAATCTAGTTAGTTAATTCCACATAAATATTGGTCAAAAATGAAATCGCCTATCTTAGCTGAAGCTTTTGTCATTTCAACAAATTTCGATTAATGAATGTACAAACCCTTAATAGATAGCCAGCTTTCGTACCCATCATAGTATCAAGTAACATATGTTTTCCACCATACATTAGACAAGCAGATCATGATAAGTACCTGGCGTCATCCACAATGTAGTGTCAGCAAAACAGTTGAATATTTTTACGAATGGTTCGAAGAGCAGCTACGGATGCGAAAGTGCATACTATGTATATAACAGGGATAGGTACATCATTTAAGTTGGACACAGCTACAAATGCTCTTACAACTGAGGCTGTTGCGAGATTAGAAGCACTGGCGTATGCGAGACATACTGATCTCGGGAGAGTGGTAATCATGACCGACTCTGTTAGTGTTCCAAAAGCGATTCACTACCGTAAGCATAGTTCCAAAACGAGTCCTGTTTTAGTAGATATCATTAAGATAATTGCTGAAATGAAACGAAAAGTCTGTATTGGGTCAAAGGTCACAGTGGAATTGCTAAGCAACTAATTTTTAATGAGCAATGGAATACGTACTGGTCATCTGCGTATAAGGTCAAAATGACTCAGCATTTTTACATACACTCTAATGTGGAGAACAAATATTGGTATATGAACTCCTCCATTTCTAGATTTTTTTCATGCCACATTCGCTAGAATGAAATTCGGTTATGGCCGTGTTATGGTTTCCTGCACATTTGCATAGACTGGGTCTAATTGCCTCAGCAGAATGCTCGTGCGGGCATCAAGTAGATGACCTTAATCAGATTCTTTTAGAGTGCACAACCCACAATAATGTAATTAATTGTTTATATGAAATTCTTATACAGGAAAGGATTTCACTCCCAACTAATGTTATTACTTTACTTAGTTATAACAGTAAGGAGATATGCAAATTACTTATAGACAGAACACATCAGAAAATGCCTAGAAACAATAACCAAAAAAAATAGTAAAATAGCTTCCTCATGGTATTGATGGAATTATTCACGGCAAACCCAACAAAAGGAGAGAAAAAATACACCACCCACGGACATGTTTCTATCTACCCAGCGTTATCAGCGTGTTTCCGAAAGTATTTTAACTCTACCCGGTCAGTTCCTTAATTTCTTGCCATTTATTGTTTAAAAATAGACGGTGGTGACGTTATTATTACCGCTCATAAATTGAAAATGACAGACAGACATAATTTTGAACACTTGTTAAAACATTATTTTTTTTATAATTATGTTTGTTTTATCACATTTAAGTTCGTTATTCAAAGTCTCGGAAGTCAAATTCTTTGATAATGCTAACATACGGCGCCGTTGCTTCGTGGTGCGGCGTAGGTGGCACGTCTCTAGTCAATAAACTGAAGCAGATACTTCAAGGGCTACTTGCCTAAATAACACACACACAAGCGTATTAACAGTTGCACCAACGACGAAAATGGAGGCTATGGTTTGCCTGCCGTCTCTTGATTTACTTATTGAAGAGGTGGGTAGAAAGCCTTGGTATCCAATAACTCAAAACCAAATCTATATATATACATTTAAGAATCAACATTTGTGAAATATGAAGTTATTATCTGAGAGTCACCCAAAGTTCAACATACCGATTGTAATTTTAATTAGTACAAAAAAACCTGTTGAAGGGATAGGCTGGTAAATATCATCTATTTGCGAGGAGCAATAGTAACATTGGCTTCGTTAAACCCAACTTTTCTAAAATAAATGGCAACAAATGAGTATTCGAAATTGAAAATGCTAAATTACTAAGAAGATATAAAATATAAGTAAGGTTACTTGATTTTAATGAAAGTCTAAACCAAAAATATATTTTCGTCACATTGTATAATTCTTAGGGATCATTTTTACTTTACCATGAAATCTAATATTTCAACCGAAGTTCAAAATACATATCTTAAGTACGTAAGTACGACAGACAAGCCCCCTATATTTGCAAGAATAGTTAAATTTCTCAAAAACTTGTCTTGATTTAACCCGTACTATCAAAATATAGAATAATATAGAGGATATTCCGTTTACATTTTCCCAACTTTAGTGTAAACTTTTTTTTTGAGTCACAATTTTGCAACATGCTCTCAGTGAACTTACATAGCCTTAAAAGAATATTTTAAAAATATTTTATCGCTGTTCATATATAAGTCGACGCGGTGTGGTGCGCCATCCTGTATATGATCGTAAATGTAAATGTTTCAAACGTTTTTTGCAAATACCTCCAACTTTACTTGGAAAAAGGTATTGTTTATACAAGCTGTTGTATTACTCCTGATCTGTGTGATCGACTAATTTATTTCAGTATAAATGCAATTTAAATGTACCAAAGTTATTGTTAAATTAAATATTAACAAGTTTTCGAAATAAGTAATTCTTTTAAGTACTGTGTGTTCTTCGCCTAATTTTGAAAAAAAAAACATTCTTCAAAGGTCGTTAAAGGGATAATAAGTAATAGCGATTATGTATTTTACTGTTACTAAATTGAAACGGAATTAATTTCCGTGGTGCATATACAACTAATTAAATTTTTATACATTCCTGAATGTAATTAATGTAAAATAAATTTTATGGATTGGCGAATAAAATATAACCGAAAAATAAAAACTAACAATAAAAAGTTCAGCTTATAAGTACTCGCAATATAAGAAAAATAAAAATATGAGAGCATAAGAGAGTGTTGTCATTTCATATTATAATTCATCCTGTTCAGTTGGGAATTAAGTATGATGCTATCGGTTTTGAACACGTGCAGACCTTCGAGCATTGCTCGAGGGCTATACTGCGACAGACTGGTCTGGCGCCGCATAGGCGACATCCTCGGGCACCAAGTAACCTACTCGCCCTTTCCGTTGGCCGCAAGCGACATACGGTAATTGACTTTCAAATGTCCGCCGACCCGATCACAAAACCTACACTATTTCTTCGACTCATTCTCGACTCGGATAATAATGCAATATTTTGCAAACACTGATGCGTTTGCCATCTGTAAATAAGCCTCCGGCAATGTTCTACCTTGTGTGCGAACAAAATCCGATAAGCCTGCAAGTATTAGGAATTTTTCCGAGTTCCTCCCGGTAGTGCTAACAATATATGTTGATTTGTTTTAATTTAAATTTACAACATTCTTTTTAATGACACATGTGCTTTGTCTGAATAACACTCCTGTCTTTGTGCTTGTATACGAAATCATTCCGAAAACAGTTGAAACTAACTCGCTTATTCGGACAGGTGTAGGTGTCTCGTGGGTGGCATTGTGACGTGCGATGACGAATAGAATATTGAAATGTCAGAATCGTTCTAATAAACAATATTTGGGATATAACGTCTATAATCTAAGAAAAGAACTAAAAAATTGCTGTTTCAAATGATGCTTCGCAATTTTATAGATTTGCTATTTTAAAGGATATCTAGAGAAAGGTGAGGCACGGGGGTACCACGAAGTACGAATGACTCAGCTATTTTTTAAATAAATTCAATGTGTTATCTAACAACGTTTAATCAGCATATTTATATATAAATAAAAGCAATCATCTGGATCCATTTGAATATCTTTGCATTTACATCTTGCATTTTAATAGAATACATACGGCGGATATTTATATTCCACTCAAACGTCTGATTGAGCTACTAGTAATGTTAAAATTTTTAATCTAGAGAATAGAAATGAATTGGTACACAGTATTTGTCCAAAATACTCTCTATTGATGGGCACAATATTTAAAAAATTGTAAAGAATATGCGCTATCGTATTGCATCCTTAAGCATGAAGTCATAGGATTGTCAAGACCCAGACAGCTCCGGCTGCCTGCCAAAAAAAAGGCTATGCAAATCAATCAACCAAATAGTGTCATGTGTAGGGATACCAGTTGCAGCTTATCCATTTCTTGACATATTCTTAAAAAATCAGGAGAAAATCCGAATGGCATAATATTTTCATATTAATTTAGTATTTTCTTTAACATTTAAACTATAGCTTATATTATTAGATACTGCAAAATTGAATGCTACAAATGTGAACCTTTAAAGCGTTATTTTCTGTTTACACCTCCGTATTGCATACTTTAGTAAGTAATCTCCTAACAAGTGGCGAAGTACAAAAACAACATAAACGATTGGTTTCCTTACAAGGCGAAGTTTTGCGGTCTGTCATACATCCTGAGAACCAAAACGGAAATATCGACATTTTAATCTGATTTCCGATTTAACCGAAAGTCACCTTCAACTTTGAAACGAAAACACTCTGTATATTTTTTATATTCTAGTGGAGTACATAATTCCAAAATTATATAGTTTCAAAAATATATAGTTTTCTACGCCCTCTATTACTTTGTATTATAAATTTGCCAAATTTGGGCATATCTCAGTTGCCGGGTTAAAGACAAGATCACGATTAAATTGAGACTGTAGCTAAATAATGAAATTTTCGTATTTACGCATTAGTTTGTCGTCCACCTCAACAGAGAACGAATTGGAATGTTAGTAGTGGTTGGAAATCGACGGCGGACATACTGTAAAGTGAGTGATTTATTTAATAATCTACATCCAAGTGGGCAACGCACTCCATGGTTTGTAAAACGTTAAAGAAGTATCGGTTGAGTGGAACAGCCCGTAATTTATTATTATATTTATTATAAAGTAAAATTATGCCTCGCTTTGAGCAAGCGCTTTCTAATAATGATTTCGATAGAAATACTTGAATTTTGTGAAATTATGATGGAGATTTGCCAATATAATCTCAATTGCTTTTTTTTTCTAATGAGGCAACATTTTATTTAAATTACACAATTCATCCACATCATTGTCGCTATTAGTCCCAAAATAATCCACATTGGATACAGGAAGCCTACACTCAACACCCCGAAAAATTAAATGTTTGGGTTGGTGTTTACAAGATTATTAGAGCCTATTTCTTGAATGGTAATTTAAGAAGCGAAACCTATTTGAACTTCTTAAATATGCAAATTATCTCTGCTTCAATGGAAGGACAGTAACTGGTTGCTACATGGTTTCAGCAACATGGGATTTCATCCCATTGTTCGTTAGAAGTATGACAACTATTACATTTGTCTGACGAAGGGGTACCATTGAATAGTCTGCCAGATCTCCGGATTTTAGATGCTCGGATTACTTCTTGTGGGCTAACTACGTACAGCAGCGACGCAACATGCAGCAGCCTAGAAGAAGCTCCATGAAATTAAGAGCGAAACGTCAGCATTCTCATGTGGCGCGGTTTCAACCCGGAAACCCAAATTATTTAAAAGAAAACAACGACCGGTGTAAGACTACAACGACGTATAATTTTTCAACTTTGGTAATATTTAGCACTAAAGTATTTTATTTCATTGAATAATTTTTGAAATCCACTCATTCCAATAGTCAATTTTTTTTAATTATTATTTTAAAAATGCTAAACGTATCAAAAACACAAAAAATACAAATTCTTCCAAACTTGCAAATACTGGTACAATAACAATATAAACCCTATTCGACCATTAATATAATTGCTCGGTAAATTATGAAAATGTGGTATCTTCCAACGTAATTAATTATATGAAAAAATGTTCCAGTAAGGAATCGAACCTGACAACACCCGTACGCTAGACGAAACCACAACACCACTAGAACCTGTCGGAAACGTTCAATTCTTTCAGTTTGGGAATAACATCTCAGAGTTAGTTACAGAAAGCTATGGAGTTAGAATCCCGTTCCAATATTTGAACCTCACCTTCTAGTTCATTCTAGAAAACTTCTACTTCCGTGCCAAATTCAATATCTTCAATATCGCCATTGTCATCTTGTTTTGGGACGTTTATCTATAGCTAAACACTTTTCAATTTTTTGCGTCTTCTGCTATTAATCATTTGGTACATTTATAAATCGGCTGGCGTTAACAATGGAAGCTTATCCTCAGGATAGTATCGAAATTAAGTAATTTGTTGTATAATTATAATTGTTTGTAATAATTGTTTTTTTCAAGTCGTGACATCCATGCCTTGTTCACTTGGCTGGTAAATATTTGGGTGCAGTATTTTTTTAAAGATCATTGACGAGCCGCTTTCCCAATCACTAACAAATTTTCTTTGATTGGGTATATTTACACAAAACAAAATGGTTTCCGATTTCATCAATCGAAAGACTTTTTTCTAATAACGCGCGGAAGAGTCAATTTTCACTTATGTTGAAGATGTCTTCTGGACGGTAATCAAGCAACATGGTCGGATGTTTTTTTAATAAATTAGCCAATGCCTTTTTGAATAACACCAGCTGCTTCACCGGAGATGCACTTGCAACTGCCATTGGTTAAAAGCTTAAAATATATTAATATCCAATTTTTCTGCTACTTCTGTAGTTTTCTGGAGTTTTGAGTTTTACCAACGATCTTGATATAGAAGTGGTTTGGTTATGACAAACCATTTGAAACAGTCTTTATCAATATTTAAACCGTCAGCGCTCAAAAATATCTTCTTAATGTTCTTTCGAGCATCTATATTTTTTGATATTTCGGCCGCTTCTGTTTTTCCTTTCTGTTTTTCCAATATTAAATAGTTTTCTCTTTGTTTAATAAATTAACCATTTCAGATTTTTCATTTAACGTATGTAAGCAACTTCAGCAACTAGAAAAACCAATAACCAACGTTTATCATTGCCAGGCGCAATGCGTGGAATGAGGAATCATTGAACACATATCAGTGAACCATTTGTTTTGCCTATGTATTCTTCCGATTATTAGAAATACCCGTCCTTTATTGCAAATTTTTATCCGTCTCATGGAAAAAAGTGGCGTGGGCGTCTGTTTATTAGAGCGCCTGTTAAGGGAATATTGTTTGCATAAGCAATAATGATATCCGTTTGTTGGATCTGTCCGTAAGAAGAGCTTTCACTCTATACGTGTGTTGAAAGACGATTATTTGTTAGGAAAGAATAACACCTTATGTTCCAGCCTCCGAAATAGTGGAGTCTTGTACTCATTAATGAGTTATAAAGAAACAGGATGTTCAAAACCTATAGTTGATTTTGCATACATTCCAAGAAAGACAAATAATTTTATCAAACAGAAATGGCCTGCAGATTTTTGTCACGTAGTGCGCAAGCAAGTTTTTTTTAAGTACTATTGGTATCTATAATTCCGCTAAAACACCCTATATATACAAGAAAGTAAAAATGCGATAAACAAACACACGTTACAAGAACACCTTCTAGCACGCTTTAATATACTACATTCGTGTTGGAATGTTAATTGGGGACGAAAGTACAAGCAACGCTTCCGTATAATTATACTCTTTGCTGGCTTTAGAACATTCGTACCATATTTGAAAATATTTTTCGAAAAATGTTACACAAAAATATTTTGTAAGTTGGCGTTGATTCCACCCGCACTGCAATTGACCCCGTCCAAATGCTTCAAGTTGCAACCTACACGCCGGCGCGCCTTCACCTTTGCTTGTTCGGTGATTATACTTGTGGGCACATGATACATTATACCTCGTGGCTATTGTATGTTCTCCAATTGTTATTCCGTTCAACGAAAACAAAATCAAAACTCACGTTGAGAAATACATAAATATTTCATGTATTCGTCACTTTTGCCAGTTTCCACACTATTGTATTTTGCAAAAAATAGATGTAAGGAAGTACCTCCAATTAATATTAAAATTAAGTGGAATGAAAGCACATTTCTGAAGTTGTTCGGCTTCTTTATTACGGTATGTTCTAAGTAATTAGGTTACCATGGGCATCCTTTATGTTATCAAGTATAGATATTTAAAATCAGCAAAGTTGCAATTTTAAGTGCGAATTGAGATTCTGTTAAACAGTTCAGAAATTATTGGGAGAAAACTGAAAATTTTCTTCAAAGTAAAATATCTTTGTAATTATAAGAGACATGAGAAAATGTTTCAAGAAAAAGATGCTTGGTTTATTAAGTACGTTTACAGTTCATTTTGAATGAACACCATATGAGATTTTTACATGGTTAAGTGGTGCAGTGGTCCTCTTAGTGTATGGATGGAAGATAATTCCTTCCCTGAGTAATCTAGAGAAAAGTTTGTCAAATAAAAAATATTTAAAGACAAATACTCACAACACAAAGTGATATTCAAGTAAATGGGATGTTCAATTTCTTTAGTGCCCGATACAAATTTACAAGAGCCTGTATATTATTGCTTATGGACCTTCTCTCGCGTTCATGTCAACTTTATTCAATATTCCTTATATCTATCTATCCTACATTTTGTGACAATTGGAAATCTCTGACACGCTATCAGTAATTTAAATTTTATTCAATTCAATATCTCTTGGAGTTTTCGGCACAACAGATTTAAATTTTATTGACTTAGAAATGTAACGTTCTTCAGGCATGTAGAAAGTATCATCGAAAATTTCTTGATAGACCTCAACCTTCTTACAAAGTTTTCTGCTGTACTTTTCGATGACTTAGAAGAATTGGTTCACTTGTTGTTCCACGTAGTAATCGATGTAATCACATTACAGAAAATAATGAAAGCAACAAAAAAAATGTTGTTGACGCAGTGTTGAACAACTCCACCAGGACTAAACGCACAGCAGCGCTGTTTTGTCAAAACTTTTTGGCGAAAACTACATCGACAACAGTTTTGCCCCTATCAAATCCATCGCATCCAATTGTTGCAACTGGAAGATTGCGGTCAACATGTCATAGTTCTGTACGTGGTTGCTACAAGAAATTGATGAAGAACCGATATTTCTACCTAGTATTTTATGGAGAAATGAGGCACAATTTACTAGAAATGGTATGAATAGCACTCACAATTACTACTTATGGAATCTTCGAAATTCACATGCAGTTAGATAATTGCGATTTCAACACCGTTTTAGTGCTAGCGCTGGGCATAATGACTGCCTTTTGAAATCGGTAGAAGTAAACAAATGCGAAGTCAAATTTGCATTTACATCTTTCCCTTACCGAGTTCTCCATTCCACCGCATTCATATTTACGTATGTACATACATATGTACTAGAGCAAACAAATGAATAGGAACCTTGTATAAGAACTTATCGCATAAGAGGCAATTAGAACTGTCTGATTTTGCGAATAGGACCGCCTTTTGTAAATATCGGCTTTTTTATGAAAAGGACATCAGCTGGTATCCTTAACGGAGAAATTTGAAATTTTAACATACAGTTTAAATGCAGGACACTCCGCTTCTTGATTATCAACAAATGTGGTTTCAACACGATGACAGTACCGTAGTCACCTGGAGACTACGGTAGACACGAAATTCACTGGTTGAATGCACATTTTTGTGAACGATGGATTGATCGTAGAGTAAATATCTGTATGAGTGTGGCGGCTGGTGACGATGTAAATGGGAGGTCAAATACAAGGCCTCGATTTCCTTGTGTATTTCCGTTGCGCATCGTGTACATTATACTTGACAAAAAAAAATACACAATTAGATTGAAATGTTGAAAGATATCTAAACATAAAATTAAAACCTAATAATACAAAAACATGTAATCAATATGGAAGTTTTACAATTAACGGTACATGGGTTTTTTTGAGAAATTGATGAATGTGAAATTTATTAGGTATGTACCTTTATATTAATGGAATAGTCTTTTAACGATCTACCTTTCATAGTTCGCCAATAGTTTAGCAAATGCACGGATGTGTAGTTGTACGATCCGTCTTGTAACGTGGGGAACTAATAAAGGTTGAGGTGTATTATTTCTATAATTTACTTACGATGTCAGGAGTAGTTGGGAACCCAATGGAAGGATTTAGTATGTTCTGTGATAGTGCTTAAAACAAGATGATAGAAGCACGAGATCGTCATATTCTTCCACTTTTTGGATATTAATCATCAATTTAAGTATTGAATTTAAATAAGTTTATGAACATGACTGTAATTTAGGGAACATTATACATGCAGGAAACCTTAGCCTAAGAAGTACATTAAACATGGAAAGAGTTAATGTAAAACTAAAGAAATTCCAGTAAGAAAATGAAGAACCAAGCAATGAAAATGAACAAATTACAGAAGAAAATCAGAAAATAAATAAAGAACTGGAGAGTTGAAGCGTGTCTACGAAAAATTAAGCGAAAAGATAGATGGGTAATTGCGAAGGAGATAACAATGAAGAAATTGATATGATGCAAGGGCCAATAAGAGTAGGCATGGAAAACCAAAAACTGAAGGATAATAAAAGTGCAGGCGAAAGGTATTTAGTATGACGGAAATGCTGTAAAACAGAAGATCTCTGGATTACAATAATACCAAAAGAAGAAGGAAAGCCCCTTTTTAAAGGAGAAGCTGTCAGCTGCAACAAGAGATTAACAACTAAGAGTCATAAAGTTACTAAATCTGATTAGGAGCAAAAGCCAAATGTCAATAGTTGAAGCTGACCGAGTAATTGTATATGCTGATATGCTGAAATAAACAACATAAAGAAGTAGAACTATAAACCATGGATAAGTTTCCATGGTATTGTGGTAACAAAAGAATGTGACGAAGGAAATAAGAATGGAGACAAGAAGTCCACAAGAGTGTTGGATCACTTCTTAGAATGAAGATTATTACTTTAAGAAAGCTGTATATATGGATGTGAAAAGGTGGTCTTTAGTAGGGAGATACAAGAGAGTATTTTGAAATAACAAAAGACAACAGTTAGAGGAATATTCGGCCGGAAAAGGTTAGAGGAAGGCTATATCAAAAGAATTAAACGGGAAATGTGCGATCTATGTGGCAACAGAAATATTGTTAAAGTTGTGATAAACAGAGTGTAATAGATAGAATGCATCTATGACTGACAATACAACAATTTATCCAAAGAAAATCAGAAGGTAAACAAGAAGAGAAGACTGCAAACGAGATGAAAAGAGGTAGTACCACACGATCTGATACAAACATGAAATTATGGAGCTATGTAATAAATCTGTGGCCCTGAACGATCTGTATGGAGCAGAGATCTAGAGGTTGCGTTTTGAAGGGATAGTAAAGTTAGGGTACGATTCATTCGACAAACCTTGTATGTAGTGGAGAAAATGATTCCCCAAACTGTACAATAAAATGAAAAAGATACCAAAAGCGAGATGATCATATGAATGTACTGAAAATTCTAGATGGAAAATAGCAAGTTATCGAAATAAGCTGCAGATGGGCAGATTCGTAGAGCTAATGCATACATAAACAAGAGGGATGATTTCTTAGTTTATGTAAAAAACTTTGCACAGAGAAGGGTTTTTCGAAACTCACACATAGAGATTGAGCATGGGTGAATAACAGAGTATCGCGTTCAGAAAAATTGATTAACGTACCAGTACTAAAATTATTTGTTGACTCTGTGTACCCAATACTTAAGACGATTGTAGCCAAAATATGTTAACGTAGTGTGAATCTGCAAACGTGTACACGCTGTCGTATCAGCTGTAGTCGCAGAGCATGAGATAGTCGTAGCCGTCATGTACAGAAACAGAAGTAGCCGTGCAAAAGCATCAATTCGCGAGGAAAGCGAAGAAAAGTGTCGGTGCAGTGCTTAATGACCTCAGAAGACACCAGAATCGAATTGCTGTTCCTAAAATTGTTATAATCACGTAGTAATAACAGTAGCTGTATGTAGAATTGTTAACTCGTTGTGCCCATGCGAATACAGTGAAGCTAAAAATACCTTAAACTTTTCTTTCTCATATGACATACGGATTTTGTTCTGCTCAATAAGATTTTTTTTGAATTACCGTTTTCTCGTGATCGAATTTCGTGTGCGCATCTATATAAAAATAAATGTTCCACTAGTATTTTTGTCAAAAATTTACGAGCTCAAGATAATTTTTCAATTAGTACCTTAAATCATGTATATCGCCAATTAAATAATATACGCATATTGATTATTGAAGCTTAGGTTTATACTAATCTGTTGTCATCCAGCATAATTCTTAGTAACATATTTTGCGTTGGATGTAATCTCAGTAATAACGCTGTTAAAGAATCATTCATCGGTTCTCTCCATCACTATTACACGGAATCCATTGCAATTGCTCACACGCTCGTTTGGGTAAAATATACGCCAGATTCTTGTTTACTGGAAATATAATTACTTTTTAAACATAAGCCTTTTATCGGTTTAGGTGCTATCAAACGAAAGAGTTCTGTGATATCTAGTCAACAAGTATAATAAAAAGTCATATGCATTCCTGTAAATGCCATGAGAATGATAATGTCCTGAACTTTGGAATATACATTTTATGAATGAGTATTTTTATGCTGAAATTTTAAATCATTTGTTGTTAAATAAAAACTAATAAATCTGTGTGTCAGATAGGTGAATATGGACTGCAGCAATAGTACCTACATACGCCATTACATAAGTATGTAGAGTAGAAAGAGTTTAAAAATGTTTAAATTAATTTCATCCTTACAATTTAATTATCAAGATGAAGTCTGGAACCAGT
Organism: Marronus borbonicus; assembly: GCA_902655005.2. NCBI lineage: Eukaryota > Metazoa > Arthropoda > Insecta > Coleoptera > Scarabaeidae > Marronus > Marronus borbonicus. Next base: position 16,923,530 of record LR737385.1, on the reverse strand, counting down.
ATAGTTGTAAAAATTACTCAATCACTAGTGGCGTATAGAACCGTCAAATGTTTCTCGAAGGCCAAAAGCAAAAATTGGGAAGGACGTAAAGTTGTTGACTGAATTAAATCCTAGTTGTGATCAGAGCACAGAATGGTTTGTAACAGCAAGTATTATTTCTTTCGATTATAGGACTTCTTAGTAGCATTGTACCTATGTATAACGATAGGAAGTCTGGGCGTGGTAGCTACTGCATACGAGTGAATCTACCTAGCGTGCGGCGTGGGTTTGTAATCACTATAATCTACAGTAAATCAGTTAAGTTTCACTTACATAAAAAATCAATCTCCGTTTTGAACTTCCAGTGTTACACTAACGAACTATTTTTTTTTCATTTAATATGTCACGCGACCTATTATACATGTTTAATTGACTGTTACGAATATAAATTTCTATTTTATATTGTAACCCGGCTGCGAAATTAAGCAATTAGCACCGATTTAACCTAACCCAGACCCAGCGTACAATCATATGTACATTCACTGACATTTTTCTGTGAAATTCGAAGCAAAATGTTATCAGACCCAATGTACATAATAAAACTAGATCCATCAATTTGTTGAGCACGGAACCATTTCATTGACAGTTAGACACTACTGTTCTGCTTTGTTTCTGCTGACATTTCTCTTGTTTTGACGTGTATTGTTGCAGTATTCAGTAGTTTATAAACATATGGAACTAATAATATTAGTAAAATATAAAACAACATGTGGAAAAAAAATATATTTCAAAATAAATCCGATGAATGAATATCCGATCCGGATAGTAAGCAATCTATAGAAGAGCTGCTATACCTTATTCAATATTCTTTGCGATATATTCCTGAATATCTATTCGAAATTATGGCAACTTTTACGTATGTTTAAGCCGAACAAAAATAAATAAATTTTATACCCCCTCTAAACCAGAAATGCAAACTTTAATTGCTTTACATATGTTTATAGAGTCACTCAACAAATTTCCTCAAATAAGGACGTTTTTGGATAGAAGTGTAGATATCCAAATTTTCTCGGATAATATGACAAGAGAAACAAGGTTCTTTTAATGTCGAGCAAACCTACATTTTGTAAATAACCAAGACATGCTTAACACTTTTGACAAAAACGGAAAATAAATTAATAAATAAGTTTATTTAATATATCCACGTTTACTGGATGTACGAGGGATGTTTCCGAAGTTCTGGGAGTGTAACTATAATTTTTTTTAGTTTGTCAATTTTCATCGATATTGAAATGTAGTTTTTCTACATAATCTCTATTTAATTGAATACATTTATTCCAATGATAAACTAATTTTTTAAGCCGTCCTTAAAGAGGTTTTTCGGTGTATCCGCAGTCAATCTATTTATGACACGTTTTACGTCAGTTAAGCACTCAAATCGAACACCCCGTAAAGGTTTTTCGAAAACTGGGAACAGATAAAAATCACGGGGTGTGAGATCTCGTGAGTAAGGTGGATGCGGGGCAATTCCTATCGTAAATCGTTCAAAACATCCTTCGTCTTTCTTGCGGCATGGGGTCTTGCATTATCCTGCTGCAATAACGGACGCTTATGCAACTTTCCAGGCCGTTTTCTGACAAGTGCTTGCGGCAGTGGTCCGGATAATAAATTCGAATATTCTGCATTAATTGTAGTACCTTTCGGCAGATAATCCATAAAAATAATCCTTTCGCAATCCTAGAATACAGTAAGCATTACCGTTCCAACAGACGGAACTGTACGCGCCTTAAGTGGAGACCCTTCTTCCTATTTACGCCATTCTTTGGATTGACTTTTGGTCTCAGGATTGAAATAAGGAATCCACATTTCGTTAGTGGTTATTATCTGTTGCCAAAATTCACCACCGTAACGAGCTAACAGCTTTGGAAGTTGATGACAAGTGTCAGACCTATTAAGTTTCTACTCCGCTCCCAACGGTCTCGGTTTTTTTTTTTTAGTTTTCCCCTTTTATAATATATATAGCGAATTCATCTTTTTTCTTTATTAATTATTTTTTTTTATTATCATTAATTTAATTAATTCACGATATCGAAAATTATCCTTACCTATAAGTTTTCTTTCTGCCATTCATTCTATGCTATTCATCGTTGTAATTGTTTTCAAATATGTTTATCTCGTTTTTAATATGTACTATTTTTGTATTAACGTTTACTCTTTGTATGCACATACTTAATTATTTTAAGTACAATGTAAGCAGGGGCATTATTTAATTAGATTGTTGTAAATCACACTTAAGGCATTAATATCTTCTCTATGGTTGATTGCGTTTTTGTTTTTTTTTATGTTGATTTCTTTGATCATTCTCTTGTGATAGTTAAGTTTCTTTGACATAAATGTTAAGATTATCAAAATCAAACTGGTGACCTATATTATGATAATGTTGTGATAACGCGGTAACATTAATATTCTTAGTTTTAATGTTGTATTTGTGCGACTAAATTCTTTTACATAGGTGTTGTTGCGTCTGATCTATGTATGTATGTATGTGTCTGCACATTCTTTGCAATCAGTTTTATAGATTGTCTTGTTCAAATATTTGATCCTTTGGTTGGCGTGTGTGAAAAAAAATATTTTTATATGGTTTATGCGCTGTTGTTATATTAAAAGGTTTAAGTATTTCTTCTTCTTTCTGAAAAGATTGGATACTCTGAATTAGTATCCAATCCAAGCAACGTATTCTGATTGATTTTCATCGTTTTTTCTTGTATCATTTTTAATACAATAGATTCTCTTTTTGATATATTTGCCAATAAATGAATTTGGATAATTATTTTTAATTAACATAGTTTTAATCTTATTTAAATTCTGATATAACTTTTTATTTTCAGAGAAAGCGTAATTATTAATGATACTCATTTTATATTTCAACGGTGGTGTTTTTGAAATACCACCCCGCTTGAATGCGTAATTTTATTTCTTTTAAACTTCCGTTTCTAATTTTTTCATGACTAAGTTAGCTATAGTAACAGAAATGGGAGATGCCATAGTTGTACCAAAAGTTTGTTTGTGAGTTTTATTGCTAAAGTTAAAATATGGGCAAAATGAAAACCTACAGGTAAGGATAATTTTTAGATATACTGTATTATTACTTAAATTAATGATAACAAAAAAAAATAAGTTCACTATATATAATAAAAGTGTAAAGTTCAAAAAAAAACTCTTATTGCAAAATAGGTTTTTGAAAAAGTTAGTAAACAGCGCGACGAAACTTGACAGGAAGGCTAAGGAAAATTAGTGTTTTTTCTTTTCCCAAATGCCTCAAATTCCAAAGTAATTGAATTTTGAAAATTTCGAGGGCCAAAAGAAATATATTATTAAGAAGAAACATATTTTGTCTAACAATTTGTTGACCGATGCAAAATTCTGTTGACGATCTAGATTTATTAATAAATGTAAAATGAAAATCAGTTCTAAATCAAGAACTAGAAATTGACCATCAATTTTAAAATCTAGAAACGGATAGAATCCATCGTTATTACCGTATTATTAATTACTATTTACCTACCATCTCTTAATTCAGTACCCAAGTGCAAAATGTTATTATCGGTATAAGGTAGATGTACGTGGAAATGTTAACCGCACTTCGCTTACGCAAGTTTTCAATATGCATCAACTGCACGCTTTTGCAGTATAAACTTTATATCCTGTGCTGCTTGTCAATCTGTCAGAATCAATCCCTGAAGTTTCACGTAAGGTTATTTAATTAAGTTTTCAATATTAATTTCCAATTACCATATCATAGATCTGGTAATTCAGTAGGAAAACATTATTTTTCCTTCTGTTAAAGAAAGGATGTTATTACAAATATTAATATAACTATTCTTTATAATGCCCCGTTAAGATACATTCTTTATATATTAGCAGTTGATTTATGATTATTATCACACAGGTCTCTCGCCGCAAACTTTCTTGTGTATATTATCATTTTTCTCAACTTTAGTTACAATACAGCCCTGATGAAGCACAGTAACTTGTATTATTTGTCTGGATTTGCCAAATACTTTATCCAACTGTACTCTACATACGCTGTTGAACTAAAATATGTCACATCAGAACACATCAGAATATGCCTACAAACAATAACAAAAAAATAATGCTAATAAGTTTTGTATTGATGAAATCATTACGGCAAAAGCAATGTAAGAAGAGAAGAAACACACTACCCACAGACATATTTCTGCCTACCCGGCGTCATCAGCATGGTTCGCTTTTGTATCGCTATTTCGTCTCATAGTTACACAGAAACATGTCCGTGGGTAGTGTATTTTCTCTCTTCTCATATTGCTTTCTCCGTAAATGATCATCAATACCACGAGGAAGCTATTTTAGCATTTTTTTTTGTTGTTTCTAAGCACTTTCTGACATGTTTTATTAAACATTATGGTAAGCTTGTGGGAATCGTCTACATGCGCAGTTTTCCAGAGCGTTGTTGAGCACACCATATCGTGGTAAGCAATCCAAAAACTACTCGAAGGATAGCTTGGGGAACAGTACCCGGTTTATGTCGCTGCATTCTAAACGCCAGGCATATGTTCCTTAGCACCAGAGGGCACCAAGAGAAGTCTGGATTGTCGTTTCGAATGTTGTGGTATTATATAAGTATATGTATAAGGCAAAAGAACAATACAAGGTGGAGTAAAAACATTCTCGGAACCACGCTGATGATGCGGAGTTGGCAGAAACATTTAGTTAAAATATTTTAAATAATCCTACATCTTCGGTTATACCAGAAATAGCTATCAACTCTGTTATTTTAAATGGAACACACTATATATTATTACAACTATTTGCCATTTCTAACTATATTTACATTAAATTGAAAAAAAAAATTGAACAAATTTCACTTATTTTTTACCAATGCCAGAACGTTTAAATTATACGAAGGAAGATTATTTAAATTTGTTTATTATTTATGAAGAATTCAATAAAGTGATATAAAGAGATTGCGATATCTTTGCTACCTAGTATCCACAAAAATAGAAACCAAACACAGTTGAATACAGAATTTTAGAGACTTCAGGTCCGTCAAGGCATAAATTCGAAATTATAAACCTACTGTGCATCATCAGTAGGTTCATAATTTCGAATTTATGGAATCGAATTTATGGAAATTGACAATTTGGGATATTACACAGCATATCCAACAATGGCTTTGCCCAATAAGAATTTATACGAAATGGTCTACTTAACCGGCACAATTCTCCACTGTTCTCACTGGAGCAATTCGAATTCCCGCATATCTAGAGAGCAAAATTTCCAGAAGAGCTGGCAATCCAACGTTTTTTGAATGAAGAGAATTTTACCGATAAATATCAAGTAAATAAATAAATAATAAAGATAAGTAATTTGTTATCATAAAATATATACGTTGTTTCTTTGTAGCTGATGGTTATTTGATTATTTTATAAAAATTTTGAAAATATGTATTTGGGAAACTCGCCGCTGGGTGACCTCAGAAAAATATTTTGCCAACATGACGGTGCATCTTCTCACAATGGTTATTTGGAAATTTTTTACAAGAAGTATTTTATGATCAGTAGATAGTTAATGGTTAGTAGATGGTTAATTGGTTTCCGGATTTGTTTAGGATTTATTTATATGGAGCACAATAAAGAATCGAGTCTTATACTCCGTTAACTACTAAGGAGAATTGTGTATTCGTTAAGGCATGTATTTGAAAGTTTGGCCCAAAAATCAATTAGAAGGGTTATTTATGAAGAAATAATTCCGAGATGGGAAAAGTACATGGAAGTTCCAAGGACGTCACTTTGATTATCTGCTGAAATAAATGTTACGTTTTTTACCGTTTCTTATCTTTTTTGTAAGGATGTACTGTGTTTTTACTATAAAGTATGCCAAATTAGTTTCCATGTTTGCATCATTAACAATAGGTTTATACTTTTAAACTTTTGCCTTGGCGGATACGAAATTTTCAAAATTCTGTATTATTTGCTTGTAATTAGTGACAACTTCTGTTTTTGTGGATACCGAGCGGCAAAGGTTTCGCATGAACTTCATAATTATTTTATTGCGTGTTCCATAAATAATAAACAAATTCGAATAGTCTTCATTCGTATAATTTAAACGTGCCGGCCAAACGACATTTCATCAATGCTCATTGTTGGATATACCAAAGTCAGATGATATACGTAACCTGCCTTCTTACATTCGTGGGGGTCTTTTATAAGTGCGCTACATACGCATTTTCGTAAGTATCTTGGAAATTTTAGATTCGTAATCAAGATGACATTTTTTTTATATTTTTGTAAAGCCAATTTGATAAGAAAGATAGGTAGTTTATTAAGAAAACATAACCTTTGACACTTTTTCCATTTGGAAGTTTAAGCGTAATTATTGGACACGCTGTATAATGTTTTCGAAAAATTATTCGGCTTCTAATCTTAGCCTATAAGGGCAACAGTTCTGCAAATTTTCAATTTTCCACGCTAAACACTTTCACCGTTATAAAATTTAAAAAAATACATTTTTTAAATATAGTGAGAAACGGCAACAAAGTTACGCTCAGGCAGTCAATATAGTAACTTTTTATCAGTTTCTGTACAATGATCTAGAGAATCATATAACAGATAGAAAACAGTTAAATGAGTAATTTTGTGAACTTGATTTAAACCCACTAACAAAAAATGTGAAAGAATTGAAAACCTCTTATTTCTTTGATATAATTTATTTCATTTATTATTAAACTTAGTATAGAGGGAAATTTTCATGTGCTGAATAACTTACATCATTGTAGTGACTATATCCTCCTTTTTTAATAGAACACTAGCACTGGTTATGACTATTTAATTTAATTTCATGTAACTATCTGTCCGCGTGAATTGTCTTCGTACACGTAGTACGCGATAGTGCATTTTTAATTCGTTGCGGTAAAATGTCCAGAAATCATAGGTTCCGTCACAAAATTAATGTTATTATATTGCCTATTTAGGTGTATTAGAAACTATTGTAGTATTTGCCTTTCATATGGCCAGAACACGGTAGCGGAGCCAACAGGTTTTTTATTACTGTTCCGTATGGCTTCTTCTTCAGAAGTTTCCATGATGTTGGTAATCACTGGTGAACGCCAAACAGACACACAGATAAGTCAGTAGTCGTCGAACACCTTTAGTAAATGGATCAGCATACTATTGACTATGACCACATCAAGATACTTACAGAGAATTTGACATGAATATTGACAAATGCTGTCTTTTAGATTTGAGCAGACACGGTTGAACGGAGCGAGATAACACCGAAGTATAAACAAGAAGTACCAGTCTTGAGAAAAACTTCTAAAGAAACGAGCAGTACAATCAGCGAGGTGTACAAGGCGACAAAACCCAGAAGATGCTACTTTAATGGAAAGTCTACAATCATCCAAAGAACTTTTACTATCTGGTTTCATCTCTTAAGAAATAGCGATTTTTCAGTGATTTTCTAATAATTCCTAACTTGTTTCCAATTGTTTTAAACAATTTTCTCTCTTGATAATAAGAAAATAATGACAATAATCTACCCAATCGACGGTATCTAAAAATTTTATAAAACATTTTTTTAAATAATAAATTTTATTATGCATCTATAATCAGTTAGGATTTCTATTAAAAAAATAATTTTGAACCAGAATTCTTTTATTGCATATGGCTGTTATAGTTGTCCAAAGAACATAGTGCTGGGTTGAGCAATATAAGCTATATGGAAATATTAACCAGATCATTATTCATCTTTATCAACATCTAAACATTTTTTTGGTATACTTTTCTTCTTTTATAATAACAAGAGACTTAAATGATACTCAGTTTTTTGCAAATATGTTTTCTCAGTTAACAAACGGGGCTTTAAATCAAGCTCGCAAAATTACACAACGTCCTTCATTTAACCATGTATCTATCTTTGAAAGTTAAAAAAAATTATGTTAATGCTATGGAGTAATAGATCTCCAGATTAAAAGACTTTTATTATTAGGTTTGGATACTAATATCCATTGTTGTTCGTTATAGATGTATTGTAACAGTTTGTTTTTATTTAGTGAACTTAAAAGTAGCACTTGAGAATGCAGTCGGTATCAGGAAGGAATTTATAACCTTCAATCGTCGAGGCGTTATTTAAAGAGTGCAGCTAAATGGTTTCGGTAAAGTTGTTTCAAGTCTTTGTTTTGCTGGGATTACTAAACCGTACGTACATGTAACATTAAACTAATACAGAATAATGAACTATACGACTTTAAATTCTGTAGTACTTTGAGATTATTGTTTTCCTAATTATTTATTTATTATTTACATATTATTGTCACAACACGTGTGATTTTTATAATTACTGAATACAATAAAAAAAAGTTGATTGTGTTATAGTGCTATTACAGTTTCTCAAAATTCAGTAGGACTGCTAGCACAGTACTCAGCGCACTTGACTATCAGTCTCGGAAATGACAGAAAAGAAAGAAATATAGTTAATGGATGTTCCAGATTATAACCAATATTTACTGGGTTGACCCGTTATGTGTAAATCACCAAAATTTCAAATTTCTATAATTCAAATTTCATTAGTTTCCGATAAGAGCAATCAGATGACCGCCTTTAAAGCGTATATAACTGACAATGGAGCATAAGCACGTTTTGATATTTTGAAGCCGAAGTTTTTTATGAAAGGGACAGTATAATTTGATAATGCTATGAATGTATACCTACTTTATATATAAAAAGTTCTTCTCCAGTGAAAGATACTTCCAGTAGTGCTATAAAACAGGTAATATTTGCACTGCTAAGAATACTTCCATTATTTTCACGACTTCGGCTAAAAAGTATATGTAACAATATCGATATGTTTATAACCTTTTCTTGACCGAATTCATTACTGCTTCTACAACAGACATTTTTTTGTCTCATAACTTTTGCTCTATCGCCTATCATTAGCAAGATTAAACACAACAGATAATGTGGAAAATTTTCAGATTTCAAAATTAATTTCATTCACTTAGAGGGAATATTAGCCGAAAACAGTAGGAGCATTAGTTAGAATTGCTGTGTAGAGACCCAAACTCTAGAAAGATGTAAAAGTTAGCTGTCAAGCCGGTGTAGCAAAAGCAAATACTTCCTTATTCAAATTTAATTTTGGTGTAGAACGGTGATCATTTGCAGCTTGCTATTATACAAACAGAGTAAGAAAAGGTCGAAATATTTAATTTTGTAAGTATCATAGCCAAATTACTTATTTTGTTTTAGACTAATGACTTACTGGTTGAGACACAACGGCAAGAGAGGTGAATCTCTTCTTTAAAATATAATAACATTGTTATTTCCTAAATAATGCAAATCAAAAAGGAAATCCTATGACGTATGTACTTTGCAATCAATGTCCATTCATCCTCAATTCATCCAGATGCTAGTTGGTACCTTCTTATGCAAAATAGGCATTTACGAATGTGATGGCCTTCGCATTCGATGAAAATCTCTGTCCTCCGAGCGAAGCTTTGAGCCTAGGAAACAGAAGAAAGTCGCAGAGACAGATCTGGTAAATGGTGTGGGTAGTCTATCAATTTGAAACCCAATTCATGAATTTTTACCATGGCGCTGAAGTACGAGACGGTGCGTTATCTTCGTGGATCAAAATTTTTCTTTGTTCAAATGTGGCCAGTTTTTCGCAATTTCTGCCATCAGCTTTTTTCGAACACAACACAATGACTATCCCAAAAAACAGTCACCGTAACTTCTCTGGTCGGTAGAACAGTCGCTTTCTTCGGAACCGATTTACCCATCGCAATCCATTGCTTCAACTGTGCCTTGGCTTCATGACTGTATATCGAAAGAATGTTTTGAAGACATAATAAGCTGAGCATTAGATGTTTTTAATGTATTTGATGCAGTTGTGTTACATTTGAATTGCTATTTCTCTAATTTAGTTACAATAAATCTATAAAAGCTGTTTAATAAACTAACAACGTGATCGCAATAGTCATTTAAACTGTTTTGAATGCTAACAACGACGAGAAACAAGTAAATTATAGACAACGTAGGCTAATCACAAACCAGCCGATGCTAACATAAATGACATTTGAAACTTCATTTAAATCAGTTGACCTATCAAACATATAAATAGAAAAATGCTGGAATATTCCATAAATCTTTTTAAATATTTTTTTTTTAAGAGCTGAATAGTCTGTAGAGTTGTTTAGTTGTTATATATATACACCACATCGCAATAAAGTGATATGATAAATTACTGAATGTACTCAACACTTTTATAGGATTAAACATTTAGTCTATGATTTGTATAAATAACCGCATATCAAAGGCAATCTCTTATTGGCTTTGACCTCATTATAAATCGCTACTCTCATGATGGATATGATAGCTCCGATAAAATGTGCACTATTGAAATCATTCATCTGATATTTAAATTGATTGCGATACTTTCTCTGGAAAATAGGCAGATTTCATTCAATAGAAATTTAAGTGCGTATATAAACACTATTTAATTACCAAAATTATTGTAACAGAGTAAACATCTCACACATTAGGTTTCGATTTGTTAGGGTTTAGCTCGTGATATTTTTGCGGGCGTTTCAAAATTGTATCGACCTTCTTCTTGTCATAAACTACTTCGTTTTATTGCAGTACTACTTCTTCATTTTTATTACTAGAAGCAAATAGATTTGTTTTAATTTTCTGTTGTTTTTAAAATTCAAATAGTTCATTCATTCAGTATTTCACAGAAAAAGATGTAATAACAAAGGAAACTAGTACAAACGCCAACTATTGCATTTTTGTTTTCTGTTTTGGTTAGTAGATTATTCATTTGCCGTCTACGGTAATTATTAAAAACATTGCACTTGATGTAAGCAAATTTGATCTGGAATTTGGCAGTAATTCTTATTGAAATTTTTCATTTTCAGTATATACAAAGTGAAAGTACGAGGGTAAACTTGTTTACCCAATGTCCTATGAAGCCATCTTTCTACATCGAAAGACCCTCTTAGTTGAGTCAACCAAATTATAGTTATTGCCTACTATCAGACACTAAAAATAATTGCTACTGTAATGTATAAATTTATGCATAATGTCGCTAAGAATAGTAATGTTTAGAAAAATACATAGCGTATCCTCTTACTACACGAGCGTAGGGTATGAGTGCGCTGGACTAGAGCCCAGGGCCCCCCAACACTTGCGATAGTAAGGGAAAAATTCTCTTCTTCTCTTTACTTAAGAAGCTATAGCTAGAGGTTATAATCAGAGAATCTTATTATACTATGTAAAACGGAACACCTGTAAACCGGCTTGCTCGGTAGAGATTTTCGTTCGTCATTCATCGTTTCGCCAATCAAAAATCCAAATCTAGCAGCAGTACCACTTGTATCAACATAGAAACTATCTGGAAGATATTGCAAAGGACACGATCTTTATCTTTCGATTAGACTTGCAAAGATAATTATTGAAATTCGCATTGAGTGGGCAAGTGAGCTTTTCTAGAACGATACACATCATGTATAAGCACCGGAGGCCCTAAAACCACTTAAAAATGTTTACGAAACTCCACACCAGCATTTTACAGGCAGAGATTAGTGCTCTAAACCCATGCGCCATAATGAACCTCGAGTAAGGGGTACGAGGCGTAATTATAATTATATTCACCGATACTCAGACAATTCTAAAAGCTATAAAAGTCTACATAAACGAATCTCGTCTGATCTAAGGCAACTGGGACGCAATAACCATGTTACTTTGCGGCCGATCTCAAACCACCAAGGGATCGAAGGAAATAGAAAGGCAGATAAGCTGGACAAAGAAGTATCGAATATGCCTCTTATTGGTTCTAACAGGCTCGCCAAAACAAAACATCAAATCGTCGTCTATACCAGAAAGATCTGGAAACGGCAGCACACATTCTATGTAAATGTGTTGCCATCAGTCGCGCACGACACCAACATTTCAGTAAACCATCTCTTGCATCTCCTGAACTGAAGAAAGAAGATCCTAGAGTAGTACTAAGGTTTATTAAAAACTTCACTACTTATTCACATACGTACAAGGGTATTTTATTACAATGGATCTATTAAGGTCGTAATGACTGAAAACATCTATGCCATGACTCGGCTGCAATAATAATAATAATATTTCGGTTTGCATTTGTTTGTAAATTTTTAGATATAAAAACAACAAATTATAGCAACTAAAATCTTGTTTTCGATATAAAATTTCTCTCAAAAGGGCCCCATGTATCCGAAAGTAGCATGGGCCCTCACCTGGCCCGAGACGGAAGGTAATTCTTTTATCGGACAATAGGTTTTCGAATAAAAAATATTCGAAGACAAATTTTACAGAATATAATGCACGATACAAGTTTGATTTTTTTTTCGAACATCCAGTATATTATTACGTCTTTGGATGCCCCTCTTAATTTCACGTTAACTTTCCTCAATACTCTTCATATCCATCTATCTTAATTTTTGAAATAAAGATAATTTGAGATTTTTGCAAAATTCCACTCCTGTTAATAGCCACACTTGTTTAGACATTCACCTGATCTGAGCAAAACCAACTTGCGCTTTCTCAAACATAAATTCAGGGAAACGATCATATACCGCTGCAATTCCTTGAATTCATCTTTATCCACAGTCCGTTGTACTTATTGGTTTCTTTCTTGACACTAATGTAATTTAAGTTTCTTGTTCAAGAGGCGAGATCTGGCAGTAACCTACTACGCACATGTTCGTTAGCACGCATGTGTTTTAATATTGTTCTCGTTATATCTTCATCAATAATAAAGATATGATCTTGAAAATCTGAACAATAATGGACAACAGCTTCATTGTAGTACCCAATAAAACGCTAAGAACTTCTCTTCGAAGCTGCGCTAAATATCCATATTATAAGATTTTTAGTACTGCTAACAACACAAATATGTTTTCTAATATTGATACACAAATATTAGAAAACATATTTGTGGGTTCAATACAACCTAGTTTTGTCTAATTTGAAATATACAAGAATCAATAGCGTTAAGTAAATGTTCAAAAAAATTGTTATCGTTTGGATTAAGTTTTCTTCTAGTCTACTTTAATCAAACTTTGCCGATAAATGTTATGATCATGACAAAAACATGGGATTATTCCCATAATACTGTACTTACTTTAAATTTCTAATAGGCAAATATTAACTTACACAAAATTAAATAAAAAAAAATAGATTGAAATACCTTTTTTTTGGCTCAGCTGTGTGTGTTAAGCATGAAACCGTTCGCGTAGTTTTTGATCAATTATGATAACTTTTGTGAGAAAAGGACCTTTTATTTTTACCCTTTGATAAGAATACCTTACACAGAGTAATACCATCGATTATTCAAAAAAAGGAAACATCTGTCAGGGAAATTAATATTTACGAAGTGCGAGTATTGCAATTGCGCATTTTAGAAACTTTTTGTTTGTTATCTAAATTAATTCCTTATGATCACACCACACGCGGCATAATAAATTTTAAATGTTCTAGATAGAGCTTGCTATTGATAGTTTCTTCGTAAATTAAATTAAACAGGTAGAGCCAAGCAATGATAACAGGAAGCATTAAAATCTCTGAACCGCTGCCGGTTAATCTTATTTAATATGAATAATTTAAACCAAACATTTTGTTTTCTATTTATCTAGATCTCATTTTTAAATAGTATACATAGAATATCAGAAAGTACTTATTAGAAGCAAATTGTAACTAATTGTACACGTCATATCATTATTACAGTAAATATACATATTCAGGATGATTAATTGAAACTATTCGTGTGTTGCGGGTTGTAGGAAGCCCTACACCGGACGTCAGGATCAATTTCTTTATTTTAAATGGAATTGTGCCTTTCTTGTTCTATTTCGATATATTATCTTAAGTAAGATTTCATATACCTATAAATGAAAATAAAAATAGCTACTCAACTACATAAGTATCGGAAACTTCCACTCCACATAAGTTTAATTAATTATGTAATAAATAATGCGAGACGGCTGTTTCGAGGACGCGAATGGTCCGCCGAAAAATTGCCGAGAAAAAAATGTGTTACCGTTTTTGCGTCGACTCAAGTCAAAATTCGTTTAAATTAACACTTAATTGTATTTGATTCAATGCTACTTTTTGTGTTCGCGTTTTGTATTGAAGCGACACTATTTTGTTTTGATTCAACACTAATTTATCGTTAATATTATATTATTTCCACCAAATATAATGCAGTGCAGCAGTTTGACTATCCATGGCTACATAACACAAAATCTGTTATAGTTTGTATCTAGAGATAAGTGGAAAGCAATCTTTTGCATGCACATCGGCCCATTTAGCTTCCAAATTTAATATGTACATATTTAAGACATATTACACAATAGTTATTCGTCTCATGAGAATGGGTTCGTATTGCCTACTGGTTTCCCCGAGAGTCGATAAAACACGAGTCTGTCTAGTCTCTGCTAATTTTGCGAAACGCACGGAAAGTGCGTGCTTTAGTTACTTGAACATTAAAGTGGCTCTAGATATAGTGTTGCTCCAGCATAAAACAACGTTGACGCAACACTAAAGGTGAACATTGAATCAACACGCCAATTACGTTGTTTATATACACCACTAAAAATGTGTTGAACCAACGGCTTTTGCGTTCACTGAACGCAACTTTTTTCTCAGTGTAGGGGTATCTATTTTTAAAAAAGCCGGACCGAAAGCGAGGTTTATAATTACCCTAGGTTTGCCAAGGTACTTTCTTACCTTGTTCTTGTTCTTAACGAGGTTTGAATACAATGTTTTCCCAGCTAGTTCCATTTATTTAATTGATCTCCTAGTTGTAATGTCACATATAACATGTATAGTCTTCTCATTAAAATTACATCACTTACTTTCTTACCTAGGTGACAAAATAAAACTTCCTTACCTAAATATTTAACTTTCTAACCGGCTGGGAAAAAAATATAATGAAATAGGTTTACATTCGAACTAGATATTCTTAGTTATCCTTATAAAATTTTTCATATTTACCTTGTAACTACAAACAACTATTTATGTACATAGGGCAACTAAAAATCGGCAAAATAACACGAAATTTAACATTTTAAACATGAAATTCTGAGAGAACAAAGTTAGTGACATAAGTAAATTTGTGGAAAGTTGTCACTATCTCTGATTGCCTAGGCGGTTTTTTTTGAACATCCTTGTGTTTAGTTCCTCTTGTTTTTAGTAATATTTTGGTGTTCTACTTGATCCAGTCGTTAGCGTGCTCTTGTGTGTCACGTGTCTGATCACATAAAATTTGCTTTTCGAATATTATGTTTAAAATGTTTTTAATTGATAGGTTTTAATAATTTTTTATAATATTACTACGTAATTGATTGTGATGTGCAGCTTTCTGGTTATTTTTCCAATGACTCGTTTGTAAACAAGCAAAAAATGTAATTAATCTACAAAATCAAAAGTGACCACTTCGAGAAGTTAAAGTTGTTGCGAAAAGTAGCAAGAACATAAATACCTTCATCTAATGAAAGATAAATAGAACATTTTCAACTGTAAAAAGGCTTTTAGGCTAAATTTCTTTTTTTTTTTGTTTTCTAATTTGATCATATGATTTGAATTAAGGAGTCTAAAATTGCCCGAGATTTTCATAATAGTTTATCCAGATAAAGACATAATAGTGCTCATTAGTTGGCAACCGCTTAGTAGGCAACGCAGGTGAAACAGATGAAAGTACTTTGAATATAGTTTTATGAAACGTATTATTTACGAAACACATTATTCTTCTTTTACAAAAAAAAAACAAAAAACTACATTTGTTTCCAAGCGACACTGTTAGGCAAAATCGCCTTAACGAATAAGAATGAGTAAGTAACATTTCTAAGTCGGCAAACGATTATTTGTTACATGGGCCATGAGTCGACACCGAATGTTGCCATTCACATAATTTGCTTCAGAGGCGAGAATCCGCGACACAGACGTGTGCGACAGTTGCCCGTATGTGAGCATATTGCCCGAAAGTATCGATTAAATAGGATGTCACCGCCCGCGTGTAGGTTGCTCAAATAAATAAGAATAAGTCCTAAAACACACGTGCCGTCGTGCGTTGACCACTTGTTGTCCCGTGTGTTTTGCAAATCAATCACGGCGATCGGTCATGAGCTCTGCCACTATTTGTCGCAGACCGACTGTCGCCTGTGTATTTTAGACCTTACTCAAGACCATGGACTCAAATAGAATGCCACCGGCTTGCGATCGAGTGTCGACTGCTCGGTGTGAACAAACACGTACACGCAATTTTTTTATATAAAATTTACAAGTAATTTATTTGCCTGTTAATATATGTAATAGTTCGTACAAAGGCAGATGACTGAAGTTCTTCACTTTCCATGCGCTTCACGAAATTAGCAGAGACTAGACAGACTCGTGTTTTGTCGACCCTCGGGAAAACCAGTAGGCAACACAAACCCATTCTCCTAATACGAATAAACACGAGTCTGTTTTTACAGATGATACATCACATAAACCACACACCAAAATTGAAAAAGCGTAAACATTTAAGTTTGGAATGGAAACCTCGTCAACTAGAAGTAATTGCGAAAACAACATTTTATTCTTCAGCGACATCCATGTGATTTTTAAATCGAATGAAGTGGTTAAAACTCGATAACTTTTAATTGAAATATGAAGCACTCCACGTATATACCAAAATTATGGAGTGTAGGTAATAAAACTTACAAAGTACCTATATTTGATTATTTTAAAGATATTTTTAGAGTTAGAGACGGGTATTGATACAATGGGAAGTATATATTATATTAAATAAAAGTCAAGTTACTTTCAAAATGTATACTCAAGTGCCACATAATTTAGAAGTTGTATGTACCAAGTGCAGGTAATAAACGTGTATAATTAATAATAACGTTTTTTTCTTACTGGTAGTTATGTAACTCAATTATTGGAAAGACGTAACTGTGATTAACAGCTTATTTGCATTTGATAGCAAGATGTAGTAGAATTTTGCCTCCCTGGTGCCGCAAGTACATGAACATAATAGTAAACACATGGATACAATATTATCATGCGCTACTATGACAACTTCGACATTTATAGCAATACATAGGCAAATGTCAAATACACATACTATGCTAATTTTTGAAAATTTCTCCTCGGTAGTAGAAAATACATGTGCAACTGACCGCAAAACAACGCTTTCATCCAATGCGTTATAAATAAGTATTCTTGTTCAGATCTCTTTTACTTTCTAGGGCCAATAGATTTAGTTTCTCAGATTTTAGGTCGTTATTTGGTTTAGTGTTTTCCAAAAATATTTTGTTTTCTTTCAATGAGAGCAGAAATCTTAGAAAGAAATGTAATTCTACCTAACATCATGTATCAGAGTGGCGACGTTGCGTGCAGTTTGTCATTGGCGTTATATACTAAGTCTCGCATGTGTGTAACTCGCCACGTAGGAGACAGATAGAGAGCGACGGCAGTACTGGCCAGTACGCTACTGCATATACCCGATCTACGCTTGGCTGACTAACACTCGCTAGCAAACTGCACCGAACGTCCTCACTCTATGTATAATAGAAAAGGCTGGTGACTTCAAAGTTCAAACACCTCGTATAATTTTGTTGATTCTAGAGCTTTTCTCCACCACACACTTCTGATTTGATTCAATGTGTTTAATCATAACGAGGCCCTGTAAAATAGATCAATTCAGGTTACAGTGACTTAAGGCATCAGTGCCACGGCCCGACTATAATAATAATCATAACGATGAAAACTAATAAAACAAAATTTGTAACAACTTTTTAAAATCACAATGATTACAATGATATTAGAGAATTATAAAATTTAACCTTTTTTTAATTTTTTCATCCAAAATCTTTATCTCGTAGATAAATGGTATTAAAGAAGTTTACTCAAGTCCTTTGAATCCGACCGATAGAAAGTCACATACGTTAACGAGATTGCAAAAACAATAGTTTTCTTCAAAATAATAGTAAAGCTCCATCTACAAAATATAACATTTTAAGACTTGAGATTACTCGAACTTTATTATACCTATGTATATGGTGTAGAATTTCGCGGTCGTTGTTTTCTTTTGTGCAATAATTGCATGAGTCTGCCGATGTTACGCTCACAATTGCATGGAGCTTCTTCTAAACCACCCTCCTTCAGCGACCACAATCATTCTTCTCACAATATGCAGCAGCCCAGAAGAAGCTCCATGCAACTAAGAGCGAAACGTCGTTAGATTCATGCAATTACGACACGGTTTCAACCCGGATACCTAAATTCGTTATTATACCTATTTCAAATCTAAAGCATTAGGCATCTATAGTAGGCACAACTTATTTTTTCTTAATGGTTTTGCAACTGTCTTACTAATATGTTAGTTACGTCACTGCATTAACACCTAAGAAGCTTTAGCAAAATTCAAATTTTATAATTTCCTACCATCTATAAGTGTGTTGTTGATTTTTATACCAACTCCGTATAACACATAAAATGTAAACAGCTAGATTACGTAATTTAATGCGAATGAATAAACAAAAGAAACGTAAATAATAAAGAACATGAACTTTTTAAATTCAAACGCAGAAGTGGGTATTGAAGTCAAACTGGCGTGAATTGTCGATATAGAACAGACTAAATTGTGCAGCAGTTCTTAAGAAATTCTTATTGACATTTCTTTCAAACAATTTTGAGCTTTCAATTTTTTTAAGTTAAATTTGAATTCAGTACGCAGTAAGGTAACAAACATAATAATAAATAAATACATAATTAACAGGACCTGATGGTTATTACAGGATTCTATACGACACTAAAACATAATACTGTACACAGAATATGCGGCATGTTTATCTGATTGCAAGCTCATAGCCTAATGCGCTCTATTAGAAGCTTTTAACTCGAAGAAACAGAGAAGAAATAATACAGCGATTGACACAAATTATTTAACACTAGGCGAATATAGTAAAAGGTAAGGTGGAAGGTTTGATATTTTAAATGCATTCGTTTTCAAAATGTTGCACGTCTGTATGCAATTTTGTTTGTTTATTTACAGCATATTAGTTCAAATGGTACAAACGTTCATGTTAGAAGTAATAGGTGTGAGTTTTTAGTAAATGTAACAATAATTTATACAATTTTATATGGATATGTTGTTAGTAATGATGACTATCTACAATAAGTGTTTGAGAATATTAGATTATAAAAATAATTAAAAAATAATAAAAGATATTAATGCAGTACTTAAATACATAATTAACAATTAATGGTTGCAAATATTAAATTAGTCGTTAATCAAGCATACTTCTTAATAATTTGCCATGTAACCGTAAACAGCCAACTTTTTTGTTTTTAGCTAACCGAATAACATGATATTTTAGTTTGAAAACGATAATGCAAACGCAATTTTCTGATTAGATCACAGTTTCATTTAATGTACTTTTTAAGGATAGCAATTGGGTTTTCACCTAATTACAAAGTTTCCAAAATCAAGGTCTGGTGAAAAAGTATCTCCCTTCCAATCTAATGATATATACGCCCAGAAAAAACATCGGGTGTGTGTAAATATAAGTTTTTCAGTTGTCGCTGTTTTCTTTTGGAATACACCATACATAAAGCTTACCTTTTAGCGCACGTGGGCTCCAGATTGCTTAGATTTGCTCCTCAGCAACACTACAGCAGGGAATTTGGACCGAGAGCGCGTCCGTATTCTCGATTTAATTATGATTTGTTCGTATAGACAAATGTTTGATTGAATGTCAGGTGGACCTCGTGACAGCGAATTCAGAATAGTACGATGTACACATCTACCTACCTCGACGCTCTTTCTCTGACTGGCTCATTGGCTGCAACGACTGAGTGAACGTACCGCCCGAAGCACCCAACCAGAGCGCTCTCTCCGTTCACGATCTTTTTGTTGCAGGCAGTTGGGTTAATAATCCTGGAGGCACAGTCCAACCCGATCCTATATAGTTGATATCAGGTTTATGCGAAATACGAACCCTTTTATGTTACGACGGGCGCAAACAAACCGCGCGCTATATTAACATACCTGTAGCCGCGGGCACCGTCAAACAATCCCTTAGGAAATACTCAAGACCATTGACGAATTACAGTCGACCAACTCCAGTCGACAAATTATTTCTTATACCGACATATTACGAATATGATAAAATCTCATTCTAAAATTCTAAATTAATACATAAAAAGATTAGCAGAGTATCAATTTTAGCCATTTTAGTTAGGTTTGACGACAGAAATCTTAAAATTAAATTAGCGAGTTAAATCAGAAATTTTGATTTTAGCTTATGGTAATTTTTTACTAAGGGTTATATAAGTGACAAATATCGAAATATTTTTTATTTATTGAGGTGATAGCAATCAGAATATGCATTATTCTATGAGTTTTCAGAGCAACAGTGTTAGTTATATAGTGCTGTGACGAAATCCCTTCCGCTGACAGAATTTCATACCCTTCCTTTAAATCAGCTGAATTCTTCTCCATAATCTTCTTACATTGTTGCAAATCGTTGGAATGTGTCTCTATTCTGTCATGGAGTTATATACTTTTGATTTCGATAACAACACAGAATGGTTTTTCACGAAATAAAACCACTACGAGATCTCGGCGTTAAGTGCCTCCTGGTGCACTTTTCAGCTGCTTCTATCGTTTCCTCATTGTAGTCGCAACGGATTTGCACCAGATTATGTTTCAAGCTTAAGAAAACTGCAGTTGAAACCCACCATATATTGGAGGAAATTTCCAGTGAGAATGCTTGACTAAGTAAGAAGGTCTGAGTAGTTCAGGCGTTTCAAGGAAGGCCGAAAATCGGCAGAGGAAAACAAACATTCAGGTCGACGGTCAACATGCACCACACTAGAAATTAACACGAAAGTACATGAAGGGATTCGCGAAGATAATGAAGAGACTGAAGATAAATGATCGGACAAGGAAGACAAACACTTCCCTGGTTGTTGTGAGAATTTCTGACAAGAAACAACATGGCAGCGGTTCCCTATTCTCCTGGTATCCTCCAACGCCTACGTCCAAGATCACTGGGATAGTTGCATAAGTGTCAGTGATGACTACTTTGAAGATGATAACGGAAATTAGGGTATAACGTAAGTTTTCTGCCTTTATAAGAAAATTCTGGGAACTTTGGGTGGCACTTCATAACCTTATAGTGTGATATTTCGTTTTCAATGGGTAGACTAAATCTCCTTCCAATCATCCAACTCATCACTTTCAAATCAACGTGCTTTCTTTTCTTTGGTTATATGTTCTTCTTATCTATGACGAGGTAATTTGATGTTGTTCAATTTTATGAAAAGACATTGTTCGCTTCTTTGGGCTTATTTTAATTCTTATTGGATTTCCATGTATAGAAAGTAACACTATGCCATCAACAAATACTCCAATAGTTGTTTTAACAGTGTTGGCAAACTTTTTCACCTACTCTTACTCTAAACTGTTAGTTGGAAAGATGTGACTTTAAGATGTTGAAGTACTTTAATGGTATAAATAATGAAATAACTTTTTTTGTATTGTTTAATGTGTAACGTTAAATAGTCAGAGTTTTATTTTTTATCATTATTTATTTGCCTCTTATCTGGCAATGTAGAATAAGGCATTCTCGTGACTCTTTTTTCTTTCTTAAATGAATTTTTTTGAAGAATTAAGGTACACATATATCTCCATTTTCATTTATGCTGACAAACAAGGGAATGTTTCGCTTATACGACACTGCCACTAATTCATTCATTTCAATTGATTTACTGTTAGTAAGGCATGGGTAGTTGTGGCACTTGTTTTAGTTTACGATTACTTACATTTATTTGGAATATTTCTCCATTATCACAAAAAGTTTTTACATGGTTATTACTGTTTGCTGAGTAAATTGCCGGCTTTTCGATTCAACGTCATCGTTGCGATTTCCCAACTGTCTATCCAAACCCGTGAAAATAGCCGATTATTGTGCCGCCGCCATTAGAAAATTGTTATAAAAAATTTGACTTAATTGAAATAGTTTTTATTGACGTAACTAGTAAATTCTGTAGAAATATATGCAAGAAGCGTAAGTACATTCATGCACAAAAAGAATTACATAGATCATTTTCCGCTAAAAAAATGGATTTTGAAGACTGACAGCGATAAGGATAGTTTATGTCACTTTGAGAAGGGATCAAAAACCAATAAAGGAACTAGAGCAGGAGTTCTTTTCTAAGGAACTCCACTTAGAAGAATCATGGACCCTAGAGGTGGGGAACGTTTGCCATGTTGATATATCGGCGCAGATCCATAGACAGAGACACGAAACTATTTACAGACAGCAAGCAAGTATTGTCAGCGTTGAATCGACAAATAATGTCGAATGTGCTATTAGAATGCTTCACAGTCCTATCTTTAGTCTTTGAAACAAACAATATCAACTTAATATGACTGAAGGACCACGACGGAAATTCTGGCAATGAAAAAATTGACAAGTTTGTCAGCAGGGGTACGAAGATAACTGTACATGGTGCAGAACCCTCTATTCGATCGCTTGTGTGAGCGCTTTATGAAACCATCAGAACTATTACCCATGAAAAATTCTTCAAAAGATGGGATGAAATTAATTCCTGTCGCACCTCTAAGGTCACGTTGACAGCGGACAACACCAAAATACCCGAATTGCCCGGACCATACCTTCGCATGGCTATTGGAATTCTGACTGGGTGATAAGCGGCTACGTCTTGCCGTCATTAGAGTAATACCTCTAGGTAAAGCCATAACCCCTGCCAATAGGTCTTTCCGTCATAGGGTAGATGCATAATGAATCTATTCTGGCCTAAATGCTGTGGAAGATATATTTTTGACATATGTTTATACATTCGACGTACCCTATTTATGTTTCAAACGCCTCAAAATTTTACTCTATTCTAAATGTAAAACTGGACGTGGTTCTCTTAGTGTTAGGTAGAAGAAATAAAACAAATGAGAACATATACCGAGCGTCGATCTACACGTGCATAAAATAGTGGAAATGACAATTCAAATTGATGTTCTCTTTTTTGTAGTTGTTAATTCGTAGAAACGAAAGTAAACATTGAGTTAGCACTTTGGGCTATTTTGGCTAATATGGAAATCCTGTTCATATGTCTTGTTTTCTTCTTTATTCTTCTACGGCTATTGTATCATCAGCAGAATGATGATGGCCTTTAACTGACATACATTTCGATGTTAAATATTGATAATAGATAACAAACACAACTAATAAAAAACATTATCATCTAAAAATATTCTAGTTACAGTGATTATTTCATTCATTGAAGTAAAATTTCTTTCGCATGTGCTAGTTAGAATAAGAACTGTTGCAAGTAATTGTAGAAGAGATTTAAAACCTACTAGATTGCCCCCATCGCCCTATTGCCTTCATTCGGTTTGTAAATGCGATAACCATGAATAGTAATAATATTAAACATATTTTATTTCATGAAAAAAAAAATCTTCTAAACTCTAAATTAATGGTGACAAAGACTTCCCTATTTATTAAGGCTTTTCCTGAGATATTTCTTAAATAGTTATCTTAATATCATAATTGAATTCTTCTAAGTATATTTTTTAGCTTTTAATTTTCTTAGCAAGCGACATTAAGTGACCACGATGAATATAGCCCAAAGAAATTAAATGTTGTGGCCAACAATAGGTTGACCACTTAATGTAGACACTTTCGTAGCCCCAATTTATTGAATACGAAAGTAACAAAGCTCTTAAATTCTATATCGTTATAATTACCACACAGTGTTGATCGAAAAATATAGTTATATACAGAATGTTCCATTTAGAAAACGGGGACTGCTTTAAAAATTAAAAAATAATTGCACTTGCTAGAAGTTTACATGCATTGTTTAATAATCTAAAAAGGTGTACGAAACCGTTGCTACTAGTACTTCAGAGATCGGTGCCACACTTGTCCTGAACCCTATAAACGTGAAAACTAAACTATCGACAATTCTAGCATGACACAAAGTTTCATTCAAATTACGAAAAGAACTTCTTTGCAATTTATAATTTTTTTCTAAAAAATTGGACTAGGATTAGAACAAAAACGAAATATTTGCTGCTAACAACGGGAAATAAAACAGCAACTTACTTCTTTCCCTTTATTATTTAACAAATATGTCTCATGAGATATGAAAGAAAAAGATTATTTCCGCATTCAAGTTAGGCTCTAAAAATTTAATGCAGAATTGTTATCTTGTAATACCATTTGAAATTGTGCTGGAATTTTCGAATCTGTATGTAGTAGTCCTTGGACGATCAAATACGAACGATTTTGTGTAAGGACAATTCCTGAGACTCTTTACAAGTCAGCCGTATTATGATGGCCGAGGATATGAACGACTTTGTCTATGAGTAATGAGTAGGCTACCCTTGGGACTCTTTGCATTAACTATGTGCATTAACAGCTTATGATAAAATGTCTTAAAGGCCGAATCTAATGGTCAACGGTAGGACCGTGCATGGATAATTATTACATGCGTCGATTCAGTATGTGATAATTCTTGGATATTCGATGCTTTGATTTTTTTTCTTTTTGTGAGAGTACTAAAATAATCCACCTTTGAGAACCACTGTCACCGTACTTTGATCATAAGAAGTCATGTGAATTTGTGTAGTATGTATATATCTGATCTTTTGTACTTTGTTTGGTATGAATCTTTTTCAAAGTTGTTCCTGTATTGGCTGCTGTCTTCTATAGCTCTTTCTGTACCGGTATAATAGTTATGTACTTTACCGCAGTTAGCTGCTATTGTTTTAGTATTTTAGAGTTTATTTCTGTCGTTTATTAAGTGTTGTATCTCCGTATATGTTCTTTTAAATTGATTTTTTGGTGTAGAAACGCGTTTAACTTACGTTTCTGCTTTTATAGCGCGTAGTAATTATTTGACCTTTTGCTATTTTTCTAAATATTCTTCTTTTGTTTACGCTTGATCACTACGGCTAAACAAAACTCATTTAAGGCCCAGATTACAGGTCGTCGCTGTCGGCACCAATAATATTGGCCGTGTTCATCGGAAGTAACAACAGAACAGGAGAAAGAGAAGTTGTAAATGATGGACGTCAGAAGTTTTAATTTGGAATAACATTCTGGTCACACCCCAAGCTATAAAGGAAGCAAAGTTATTGCAAGCAATATGCAGTCCTCATCATCTATTGCCCATAGTTACAGGATATTGCCTATAATATCGGCTGCAGGAAAGCTGATGTTACAATTTTAAATTTGAGTCCAAAGTCCGCAACAACTTATTCCAGATTAATATAGTGATCAATATCTACAGTGCATGCTATATTCTGTTTCTAGTAGGTACCAAATAGAACCATTATCATCAAATTGGCCAGTGAACTGTTTAACTTCAAACAACTTTACTGCTTGATGTTTGGCGTGGTCACTGCCCTGTGACTTTACAAACTTCTGTATCAGTCTACAAGCCAACATTTTTCCTTAAAATTCCCAAGAAAGCGACTGGACTAACCGCCCGACGTGTACGGCTTTTGTGCGTGGAAAGGTTTCATCAAACGCTTTTCTGGTCAAGTTTTGCTTACCAATACTGATATTAATTTGCATCACTGAAATATGGTACTAAAATTACAATCTTTGATCTATAATCAATTATCCTCCGCAAAACATCGAAACCACCATTTTAACCATTTTCTGAAGTTTGAACAAGTCAACGTAACGTACATACGTTGTTCCATCTTGATTATAACATCCTGTATACCAACACCAGCCGAAACGATTCCATTGAATGTCTATCATTGACACGTTTTTCTATATTTAACCGTTCAAAACTTATTTTGGAACAACGAAATTTGACAAATTTCAAGAGTAAATGTCACTACTTAAATACGCAAGATGCCTTTGAGTAACACTCAATTAGGATCTACAAATTGATAAAATTTATAACACATCATTTTCTAAACTTTCCTATACCTAGATGCTATTGCTTTTGAATTAATTGTTTCTTTTTTAGTAACTTTCATTGCATGATTCAAAAATTAATGCATCAATCAATAATTAAAGTTCAAAATTTGACATATTATTAAACCAGATAATATCAACAAATCTACTATTGCCTTAGGCAGATGTAGAAGGTTGTGTAGAAAAACGTGGGAATTAAGCCCAAGAATGCTATGGTTATACATGAGGGTAATCAGACCGATGATAACATATGGATCGGTGGTATGGTGGACGAAAACATTGCAGGTAGAGGCAACAAGGTGGCTAAGTGCCATACAAAGACCACGGGGACCATGAAAACCGCGCAAACAGCTGCTCTGGAAGTCATCCTAAAGCTAGAACCGCTACATATATACATCCAAAGGAAGGTCAAGCTAGCAAACTACAGACTAATGAATAACCAAGCTCCTATATGGTGCAAACTATCAGAAATTGCTAAAGGAACTCAAGGCGAGGCCGATAACTAGCAAGCCCAATGATGCCATCAGTCCAAAATACAGCTTCGACAAGTGCTATAAAACGGTAATACCAGATAGAAAGGAAAGGCCGGCCTATAAGGACCGAATCCATCTGGTACACAGATGCCTCAAAGACAGAGAATGGAATCGGAGTCGCGATTTGTGGGAGTAGACCTAAAATATCTAAATCACTAACCCCAATTCGCCACAGTATTTCAAACCAAAATAGTAGCAGTGCTGGGGTGGATTGAAGAATTAGATCGAAAAGTAAATAACTATCGATCTATCGAACGTAAAGGCAGACGAATTAGCCCGAGCAGGCTCATCGCTATTGGGAATGGTCTAATGCACTGTGTGGGAATGATATGTACGGTAGCAAAAGCAACCATTAAACAATGGAAAAAGCAGAGACAGGAAGTCTGTTAGAACAAGAGTGGGCCTGCTAACGGGACACTGTATGCTCAAGAAACACATGAGTAATCTGGGCCTGACAGAGGAAACAGCATGTAGACTCTGCCAAGCGGAAGAACAGACTGTCGTCAATGTGCTGTGCGACTATATAGCACTGGCAGGAGTACGGTTTTCAGAAATGGTCTTCGAATACCCAAAAGCCGAAATCTATGTAGAGAGATCACTTACAAGACTACTAAATCTAGCAAAGAAAGCAAAGCTAATGTAATTGATGTATTGAGAGAGGAACCACAATAGATCTAAAAAAGTCGCAGTGGAATGGGTCAATACCCATATCGGGTAGTAACCTAGTCTAATCTAAACCAGATAGCAATCTATCAAACGGTTTAAGATACATCAGTCTAGTATACAGAGCGATCAAAAATGAAGCAAGGTGTAATAATATTAGCGATTTTTTATTGAACATACCTCCGATTAAGCTTAACTCTGCAGCGGGCGATAAATTTGACTAGTACCAAAATATTGTTATATCTCGTTTAGTGTTTAGTGGTTATACTTTAGCATAAGCATAATACACTTTTGTAGTGAGAAATATGAATGTCAACGGCTATTCAATGATATCCTGAATTTATTCTTTATTTTTATTTATTTATTCTTTATTCATGGAGTTGTAAGAGATACAACAAGATCCCATAGGTATGGAATAAATCGAAGATTTGAGATGTTCCCAAACATAAAAGTCAATGTAACGTAAATACGCGTTTGCGTATTCCAAAATTTTTTAGGCTGTGTACTACTTTAAACTAAATAACTTCTACACGAAATATTTTTCTTGTAGCTGCGGAGCTGGATTCCAAGGCTGTGTACATTGTAGCATGCACCAGGAAATCGTGTTAAAAACATGTATTTAAAAAATTTGAAACCAATAATTCAACAATATTATTTGTAACCAATACCCTCTCGTTCGAAAATGAAAAAGAAATACATAAAAGTATCATCTTTTAACATAAAAGACATACATATATAATACCTTTATTATTTATTTTTGAAAATATATAAAATACATCTTCAGCGCAATACGTATCGCGTCATCTAACGATCAGCAGACAGATTACACGCTACATTACTATTCTACCAAGCCGATCAGGTACCTATACTACAGAGATATACTTATGTAAATGTATGTATCTATCGATTCCTATAGCCATACCTGTAGCACAGACTACGGACAAAATCCACCTTATACATGAGGGTACTTCATGTTAATCAAAAGTCAATACAAATCAGCCTATTCGTCTCCTCCTAGTCGTTTTTTTTTATTGGATGTGGTTTTACGTTTTGTCCATCTTCAGTTTGAAACATGTAATAACTAGAGAGCCGACGTTGCGTGCAGTTTGTCATTGGTGTTACGTTCAGTGGCAGGCTAAGTCTCACATGTGTGTAACTCGCCACGTAGGAGATAGGCAGAGAGCGACGGCAGTACTGGTCAACGAAACCAACTTACAACGAACAATTTAGAAAAAAATAATATAGTTAATTCCTATTACAATTGTATCGAAAACGTACTTGACGATTAACAAAATATAACTTTCAATTTAGCTACGCTACTGCATATACTCGATCGACGTTTGGCTGACTAACACCGCTAGCAAACTGCACCGAACGTCCTCACTCTAGTAATAACCAAATAATAAAATAAAATGCGACCAGTCCTAAGACCTCGTACTCCATAACCGATTAGACGTTCTACAAATAAACGTCTTTAAGCCTTTTCTAGCTAGTTACTCAGCCGCTTTCAATCACCTAATTTTTCAAAACGTAGTAAGCCCTCATAGTCTTCTACTGGCTTAAAATAAGTGACGTGGTAGCAACAGCATTTCAAGGTCATCAAAATTGGCTAACAGATTTTATTCGTACTAAGCCAACGTTCAGATTTCGTAAGGTCGAGTAAAATATGTTAGCCAAATCGAACTCGAAGGACAGTGCGATTCCGTAGCTCAATCATGTATGAAATCTGTATTCTTTGGTTCATACGATACAAGCCGCATGCCACACTACACCCTTTAAAATTACGGTCTTAGAGGTTAGACATAACAACAATAGATGTATTTCAAAGTATTCTCCACAAAAATGAAAAGTTTCTTTTGGCACAATCGTCTTAAATATTGCTTTCTACCGTACCTCCAAATTGTACAAGTTCTCATATTCGTATTACAATCACTCCTTTACCAAAATAATGACATTCAAACTGAAATATCTCAAAAACCATTGAAGATACCGCAAAATGGGCGTAATCCCCGTAATCAGCAGGTCAAACTGCATAGGAGACCATCATCAAAATCAATATTTTACAACTTTTCAAATCGTCCGAATTTTCAAAGGGGTTAGCCTTACAAAATTTTTCCGTCATTTTATTAATTTTCCTATATCCCTTCAATTAACAACTTTATTTATAGATTTCCATACGCTGCATCCATTAAAACTTACCCCGATCTTTTATCTCTGACGGTAAGCGAGCTATAAGTTTTAGAATGTTGAAAAACTCGGTCCTTATCTTTAGCCTTTTTCGGGGTGTAATTCGAAATACAAACGAGATAGGTAAACGAGGGTGGCGAGAGTCGATTCTCCGAGTCCGATTTTACCCGAAAACATGTAACTGAAGCCTTTGTATTGCGCGGAAAAGTCCTCAAGGGGATATAGAGTAAAACACGACAAATTCAAGTTTTGGCTTTATGTTGAAATTTATTAAAAAGTGAGGGCAAGAATTCTTTATAAGAAGCAAAGAGGCAAAGCAGCTTTTATACCGCATAAATAACTGAAGGCAATAGCCTGTAGCCATTTCCGAAAGTTTAGCAGCTAGCAGCACCTTTCTAGCAGCCCAATTGGCTATTTATAGCTCACCCTTGCAACCCTTTCATTCATTCATTTCTCGTGTTCCCTCAAGCGTAACCTATTTTAGAACATTATATTCCTTCTTTTCTATCTCTATGGCACTTTTGCAGAACGTTAGAAAGAGCTAAAAGCGGTTGACAGTGTCCATTATGATTTTGTTAAAGCAGTGGCAGAAAATGTGAAAAAACACTCTAGAAGAAATGAGTGATCCTGACAGCCTGCTAATTCTCGCTATATGCGCTTTCTTCTTTTAAGTTGTATGCACTTTTGGAACGCAATTTCAGAAGTTCATATGACTCAAAAATAACTGCAAATGCCAAGAATTACGTTAGACGGTAGATATGTGTTTAACGAAACTGGAAGCTCTACATACACTTTTAATCGAAGAAAGGATCGATGGATCTATAAGCTTTGGTACTCAAAAATGTTAAGCAATGGGCACTGAATTGGAAAGACGTTGAAGACAAAATTTTGAAAAAAGTCTACCTGCAGAACTGTATCGCGATGTTGACTTAACAATTCGAGATGAGTTTCGTAAATCGATGTTTGCATGTGAAGATCGATTTGCCCAAAAATTGTCTAAAAAATTTACCAATATTGAGATGTCACCGTACATCTTTGATATCATATATGGTCGAACCTGTCCGTTTAATAAAGAATGCCATGAAATTAAAATTATTTCTACGAAATGGACCATTATCTATAATATCGCTCATCAAAGTTTCAAAAATATACTTTAATTACTTCCAAAGATAGTTTTGTTGTGACTGGTCCTGTATATAGTTAATATTTTTTTACTGGTACAATCGCCTGTAGATATTGCTCCTGTTCTTTCCTTAAAGTTTTTTACTTATATTCTCAACACTGTTGCCTTTAATTTTTTGGTGTAGAAATTGGTATTGTTTGTTGCTTACAGACTTACCAAATTCCACTTGGTCATCTAGTTTAGTTATTTCTATAATGGTATTGTCTTTATATTTTGTTTCAATAACTAACAATCGCTAATTTCAAGCGGTTCTTAGTCTGCTAGTTTTCTTTATTTTGAAGGTTTTCACATTTATATTTTCATTCTTCACTGAGTCTTTCTGTTTTTAGATGTATTTATGGAAATGCCGTGTCCGTGATGAATCCGTTCTTAGATGTTACTTTCCTCTTGTTTGTACATAAATATAAAAAAGTTGGCAAAATCATCCTGGAAGAACGACAGTTCAGTTCAGCGACTTTTAAGGAAAGATTTAGGAATGCAAAGGATGGTTGCCAAATTCGTGCCTCGACTGCTGACTGCTAAATAAACACAAGGTTGCGTTGAAGCATGCTGTGCTTCCGAAATAATCCGAACTGTTTTCCAATGGTGATTTGTTTTTTCGATGTGAGAGGAGTCGTTTATTCAGGGGGTTAGATAGTTATCTACGCGTTCTAGCTATTCCTCCGATCTTTCTCCCTGCGATTTTTTTTGTGCTCCCAAATGAGAAGAAACATAAAAGAAATGTAAGTTCGGTTTCTTTTGGGACCCCTTCGGATATGTTTTTTTTTCTAAATTAGAATTTAAAATCAGTTTCTAATATTGAATAAAAAGTACGAGACTTTTAGGTTACTAGAATTTATGCTGGCAAATACCACATCATCATCATGATAAATATTTATTGTATACGTTGGTTACATTCCATTACAAAAATGTAAATATTGAAATGTATAATTTGTATATAATATACATATACAATATAGAAATAATTTTCTTTTGCTATCCAGGTTTATTCAAATTTTCCATGAAAACTACTTGTCATTTTCCGTACATCTCTTGATACTCCTTTACAACCGCAATCAATCCTATTACCAATCCGGTTATTAGTCCAATATAACCGTAAACAATTAGAAAAATATCACGGTATTTATAAATTTTGAGAGGGCCATAATTATCTGGGTATCTTGTGCAAAAGTCAAGAATGCCAGGAAATACAAGACCCATATGTGAGATCGTAATCGCTCCAAACAAGGACATGAACAGACCAAGCATTGGTAATGTGGCAGCAAAAAAAGCTAAAACGTCATATAGTCATCAATTATTAATCAAATTAGGAATTAAAAGTGTTACAACATGCAAATGCTGAACTTACCGCTCATTGTAACAACCGCCACCCTCAGAAGATATTCCCAAGATAATAAGCGTTTACTTTCCTTTAGTACAGGGTATAGGTAAACATCCCAAATAACTCGAATGGGAACGTACGCATTTAGCGCAAATGAAATATATATAGCCAAGCTATATGCAACTATCACCGACTGTGTTATTCTGAAAATAAACACATGTAAATAAAATAGTTTTTGGAGCTTATTTACAGACACCACTATTGGAATTAAACCACAATTCTATAATCAAAGCATGGAATATATGTTACGTTGAGTTTACGAATAGCAGAATAGACTCACAAATACATCCAAGTGAAAAGTATTATAGGTTGGAATGGTGGTCTAACCAAATTTATATTCGAATTGTCTAAGAGCTTTCCGAGTGTGTTGCGAGAAGAGAGCCACACTTTCATACCTTCTTCCCTAAAAGCTTATGCCTGCGTATTCTAATTTCTCGCTAATATATAAAATTTTACAGTAATCTATTAAAAATTAAAAGCTGACTTTATTATTATTATAGCTTTCGTTGACTGTCTTTTAATTTCTGTGAAAATTGGTTATATATTGTTAGTACTTGCGTAACGTTATGTTTGCAAAATTTAGAGAATGATGTTTATGGAATTCATAGGTTGGACTTTAGGCATACATTAGTATTACAGTTAGGATTAGCTTCATGTTGGACTAGAAACTCATTGCAATGTTTCTTTGGTAGTGTTTGTTTGAAATACTCAAATTCGTAATAAAAATTATGGATGATGTTGCATCAGACTCCAAATTACCCCGGGCAAGCATTTTCATTGAATATATACGTGTCTCATTAGTAACTGCATCGATCGATATATGAAAGAAAAAAAATTATTCGGATTCTAATACTACCCTGTACGGTTAACAGTTCTACAAAATTTCACAGTTATAAAAGTTCACATACACTCGTCCATCTGTTAAAAATTTCAAAAAGAACCAAATAATTTAAATATGGTTAGAACTGCGACAGAACTGTTTCATCAAACAAACCTTAAATTTCCGATATAACCAGATTATTATTTAATTAAATCAAAATATTTGACTTCGGCAGCACATGCCGGCTTTAGTGCATTGGCAAGTTTTCAGAATTTTCTAATGTACATTCTTCATATAGCGATCGATGCATTTCCCGGTGAGAAACCCGGCATATATTGCTAAATGCGAAAGTGACCAACACCAAATTTTAGTTATTGTGGACCATATTCAGACTATTTTGAGACAAAATTCCTACATGATAGGTTTTAGTATTTTAATCAAAGTATCTGAAATAGATAACAGTCAATTTCATTAACCAAGAAATGTAGGAGTTTCCCATTTTCAAACATATCTACTTCCACTTCTACTTCTACTATTTCTCGACAAAGCAAAAGCTATCGTTAAAACTTTTAAAAAGCAAATTAATAAATACGAACAAGATTTTCATTGGCCTCTCTTCTTTTTAGCAGAACAACTAGAAGTCCTATTCAAATAACGATTACAAGATGGAACGTTGCAAAATATCAACCATCTATAGTGAATTACAAACGTTTGTCACAGATGATGCTTCGGACACGTTTTACAGCATTAGAAGTTAATTTGACTCAAATTAAATTGGGTAAAACAACAGGAACCGGCAATATGCAAAAAATCTTTTTCCAATATATATCTTCGCAGATATAGGTAATTGAACTTCTCACTGTTACACTTTGTGTCTAGACGTGTATTTTTACAATTTATAGTAAATACTTACACCGATTCTTCGGGAAAATTTAATATTATTGATGGCTTTGTATCCTCCGAAAACTTCCAGAATCCAAGAAATGCGACTGAAATAGTTATTAGAAATAGCATACCTATTGCTCTGTTATATACTCCAAACCACCCTCCGAAATCTTGTGGGGATTTCATATTATTTTCAACAGCAATCGTCTGGATGAAATAAAGTTAAATGACGATCATGTACGAATAAGGAATTTATTTTAACCGAATGAACATCGTTTATTCCAAATGTCTTTGTACATGTTTTGTGTTGTATGTAACCACAATTTTAAAACAGATCGTTTACCACAACTTCGTTGTTATATTACATAATCGGTCCGTAAAAAAGAAACGATAAAACTACAGTAACGAAAATATAAAATAACTAGGACTCATACAACATACGAAGGGAACCGTAAAAATTTGCAGAATTGACGACTAGATGGCACTTGCCGTATATTTCAATTTGATTGTCTTAAACTTTGACATTTAGTATGATAACCACCATTGGCAGAAAAACAGTCGACCGCAGTTATTAATATTAATAGCGTTTCAAAGAAATCAATTTAGTGAAAAGTGGACATTTCTCGTGATTGGATTTTTTTACGATTTTAAAAGTAGCTTGATTCAACAACAACGCATCGATCGATTTCATTCTGCCTTTGGTGATGAAGCGCCATCCAAAACCACAGTTTATGACCGGTTTGTAGAATTTAAATGTGGACGTGCTAGTATGATGAATTTCGTGAAAGCTGTCCATCAACTGCTGTTGTTCATGTGACATATCGAGAGATAGAGGCATTCTTGGGCATGGGTAAAAGTCAAATACAAACGATTTTGCATGAACATTTAGTAATGAAGAAACTTTGTAGTCGTTGGATTCCACACAATTTAATCAATGCTCCAAAAATGGTTCGTGTGGGTTGGTGCAAACAATGCTTAAACAATTCAATCGCGGTGCTTCTGCCAACGTATACCGTATCGTAACAGGTGACAAAACCTGTATATATTCATACGAACCAGAAACAAAGGCTGTTCCAAATTGAACCAAAACCAACAAAAGTTGTTCGTTCACGAAGCGCTTGAAGAAAATTATTGCTTTTTTCTTCTGTAAAACTAGGTCTGTTGCTACCGTTGCTCTTGAGAAAACAGTAAACGCTGATTGGTATACAACAATTTGTTTATCTCAAATCTTCGATGAAATCAGAAAAAAAAACAGCAGACATCGACCCATTATCCGTTATCACGACAACTCCTGCTCTTAAACATCAAACAGCCGATTATTTATTATTGACTTTTGTCAAATATAAATTGCGTGGTGAGCGGTTTTCGACACCAGAAGGAACCGCCGAAGCATTTAAAAGGCGTGTTTCTGAGATATCCACTTCAGATAGCAATAAATGTTTCGACAACTGATTTCTTCTAATGCAAAAGTGCTTAATACTTAAAGGCGAATAGTTTGAGAAACAATAAAGTGTTTTTTTCTTTTGCGATAAAATATCTGCTTTTTTTGTTTTTCCGGAAATTAAATTAAATTTGACATGTACATCCTGTTACAATAAATTCCCTGTATACATTAATAATACTTACAACAGGCACGGAGGTAAAAGAAAAACATGTAGTTCCGAATGCTAAAGGAAATGTTGTAACTTTCACCATTGCCAGTTCAGTAATATGACGAAGTGGTGTTACGAAGATGAAATAGAAAATAGTACCTATTACCACAACTGATATTAAACTTGAGAAAACTGAAAACGGCACCAGTATTTTTAAAGATCTCCAGCAATTTATGAAGAAAACTGGTACCAGCACCATCAGCAAGTAAACGTGTAAAGACAACTTTTCTTTCATATACACATCCACAATTAATTTTATATTGACGACAACAAATAAGGTGTACACGCAGCAAACACCCAACTGATAAACTATAATAAAACCATCAGTTATATTGCTAAAACATAAAAACATATACGTATATACTATCAAGTTTACTTACGTAATTATTACAATATACATATGTGTACAAATTTAAAAATAAGTACAGCGGCCTTTATTGAAATTTTGTAATTTCTTAATTCTAATAAAGAAGACGCCGCTATACTCAAGCGTTTTATTTATTATTAATACCACTAATATTAGTTGATGTCCCCTCACTAGCTATCAGCAGTTGACTTTCCTTTCCCTTTCGCGAATATGAAGTAATATAATACCTTCCCACTTCAACGATGCTGCATCACTGCGGAACTACGTCGGCTAAAGATATTTTTGTAGTACCTTATAAAGGTGAGGTTAAACGTAAAATTCCTTAGCTTTGTCGTGGCTTGTCGTTATCTTGTAATATCGTTCAATATTCTTGTAATTTGCCGTACGAGGTAGTACAAAGTGCAGAAAAATCATACATACAAATAAGTATCTATTAGTTTTAAAGTTAAGTTGCTTCGTAAAATTAATTGTTTAAATTTGCCATAAATAAATACTTCATTATGGATGCCACAAAATGTTATAAAAGATGATTCTCACAATGAAATGTATATAGACATTAAACAACAAACTGATGAAAACAACGAACCACAGTATTAATGATGAAGATTTAGTATCATCTGAAGCTGCTAAAACAGAGCGACAAACTTGACAGTATAATAGAGGAAAAGAGGAACGGTTTTCGTTGTTTCGCTTATAATTACTTACGTAATAAGTACGGTCCGTTTTTGTGCCCATGCTGGGCCATGACGAAAACCAACGGCCATTGCCTCGCTGTAAGACAATACTGGAACCTTCTCCCTCTTGCAAAGAATATGGAAGCAATTTACCTGTAAATTGATAATAGATTATAGATCGTAGAGGAAAGTGGATATAAAGTGGCAAGACGTTAAATGAACAGGATCGATTTTGGTAATTACCTCTTCAACAAAAATTTACTTGAACTAACATGAACTACTAACTTACAATATTTACTTCGGTTACGTCCTAGTTTAACAGTGTTTGTCTTTATTGTCTTGTATTTATTTATAATAAATATATATACTGTTTATTTATAAGTATAAACAAACTTTAAAAACTATTTATGTCCAGGTTTATTGGTATCAAAAATGCTTATATTACTAAACATGTAAATGAGAAACAATGCAGCAAACGAAAAGTAAATAATAAATAAAAATTTCATAATAATGGATAGAACCACCTCTCTTTTGAATATATTCAGCAATCCGATTAGACATTAAATTAATGTAGATACTATTCTTCGGGGTATTTCCTGCCAAGCTGTATTGACTTGGTGTCATGTAAAAAATTCATAGTTAGTCGGGCTGTTTCGCAAGGGTGTAACCCCTCGGGCTTCAAGACGACCTGGTAGTTGTTTCGGTGCCACAAATTAATACTAGTGACCTGGAGACAGACGTGATAACGCAAACCATTATGCTGATTGTAGGTGCTGCATGCCGGTGAGAAATGCACTCTTCATTTGCTCTTTCTCCAGATCTCCGAAGCACCCTAATCCTACCGTCATAGTGCCATAAAGAAAATTAGGATTCATCACTAAACACTATTGAATTCCATTCATCCCGCCACCGAGCACAATTTGAGAGCGGTGCATTTTTAATTGCAGCCAGTGTACTATGTTCCTTTCAATCTATTACATTGGAATGGAGGCAAAGTAAGCAACAGAAAATGTTCCAACACTAATTATTCATAAACCAAAAACAATACAATAATTCAGTTCTATTCTTAAACGTCTGTTATTTAATTTTTTGTGTTTGAATAAAGTTGAATGTGAATATTCTTAAGAGACAATTTAATAAATAAATAATAGTAACATCAAATTCAACAAATAATAGATAATTGGTTAGATTCTCTAATGGTATAACCAGTGTTTCTAAGCTGAAACTAATGAGAAATTGAAATATGTGCAATGCTAAAGATGAAAATTTATGCGTAAATAATAAGGACATCAATACTTACAAGAACATGTATTGCGTAGGTACAAAGAAAACAGTTTGCAAAGCTGGCAATAAATCCTAATATTAATCCTGAATTTTTGAAAGCTTCCGGCATCGCTAATATACCTGTTCCTAGAATCGCTTTAATAATATGTATCATTGATTCAAAATTGCTGAAAAATTCATAGCTTTAAAACGTGAAAAACGTTTAAAATACTTATTACTTTGTCCCTTTCGGTAGATTTCGGGACGTATACGGATCATATTCATCGTCCTCACTGAAATTATAAAATTTCATTACTTGTTCATACTAGAGTATATAGCACTATATACCCCGCTTGTGGTTTGTCCGTCATTGCAATGCCTTTTTACTATTTTTTATTTAATTTTCTTATAACCGCAACGTAATAGAAATTATTTCTTGACATTTCTGACTTCATGTTATGGATATTAATACCATTTGACATTTGTTATAGTGTTTACTGCGATCATAGACAAACGACATATATCAGCTTTAGAGTGTTTTGCGTTGTTGAAAATTAGCCACCTTTCGTAGGCTATACTTCACAAAATATTACCGATACAATATTATTATTATTGAAGGTGTCAATAATAATAATATTGCATAAATATTCGATGTGAGTTGCTTGTGTTGCACAATACACATCTACAAATTGTGAAAGGGTTTTATGGTCATACCTATCTTGATCAGATGTATTTACAGGAGGAGACGGGATATTCTTTGCTTAACTCATAGCTAATCGTGGCCTTGTTGTAGCTCTTAATTCAATGCTGTACAAAAGCAAATCGTGTAGTTAAACATATTGATTTGCTGGACTAGCAGTCATTCAATAGTCGATGAAATAAACCTGCTATCATTTTCCGACAAAACATACAGTGAAACTGTTGTAAGTGCTGTTTTGCGGTCGAGGATGTTGTTTGCAGGCCGAGGAAGAACTGAAGCCTGCAATACTTCCGAGTGTCATATTTTTCCTACTAACGTACCGATCCGAAATTTCGAAAAAAACATCACTATGGAAAAATTCCATTACATTCAATGCAAAAGAGCAACCAAGGTACATAACCCATGAACCGCACTTATGTTCGTCCAATCCGCGCAATAATGATTGAATCACGTAGTCGGTAGTAGAAAATAGTTGTTTATGTACAAAGTCAGTAAAGTTATTCTTTATCGAACGAATCTAAGATTATGAGCCGAGCCAGCGAGGCGAGTTAGTTAAAGGTACTTTACTGATGTTGTACATACAAAATTTTATCGCCAACCATAAAAATTTATAATTTAAAGAAGATATTACAATTTATCACGTTATTATGACAAAGTGAATCGGTGAAAAAAATAACAGCGAATACAAAACAAACCTACTTATTTTTTGTTATATTAAGCATAAACCTACACCCTAACGCATTATAAAAATTAAATCCTGATATCGAACGAGTTTGAATTGAAAATGAGGATTGTTATGTATGTTAACAATTTGTAAATCTTTGGTAGAATTATCGCCTTTGCGATTTTCTCTTTATTGAACACTGATTCCTCAACATAGGACTCTGCAAACGTGTCGCTTTTCCATCTCCGTGACGTTTTAAATTTTCCTTACTGCCGCTTGTGTTGGTGAAGAAAGTGGTGAACGTTCGACGAAAACAATGCCCCGTATAAAGTGATGATTCTGGCAAATGTAAATAGTAGACAATTTTGCTTGGTACACTTTCAAAAGTATGGATCCTAACTGGCTGGAGAGTGCATTTGCCATTTCTGTAAGTTACGAATTCTGAAAGGGCGCTTTACCGAAACGAATTCTTGCAATAAAAAGCACCTTTCATAGGTAAGTAGTATAAGAAATCAGGGATTATATGCTTTTTAACTTATTTATTAACGAATTTAATTTCGAATTTTGAATCTGGGGTAAGAGGGGCGAGACTTTTGGTTAATAGACTGTACTCAAAATTAATTAATTTTGGCAAATTCAAAGTGATAAGATCGGCATCGTAAATATTTATTGTATATGTTCTTTATATGTCATTATAAAAATCGATATATTAAGACGTAATATATACAGTGGAATATAGAATAAAAAATGTTGTTCAAGGCTATCCACATTTTTGGCGAAAGGTGTATATTAATTTCCATACATCTCTTTAAATTCCTTAATAACTGAATTAATTCCGACGAACACTCCAGTTGCTAAACCAAAATAACCATAAATAATAAAAAAAATGTCACGGTATTTATAAAATTTGTAAGGGCCATAATTATCTGGATATCTTGTACAAAAGTCAAGAATTCCTGGGAAAACAAAAACCAAATGTGAAATCATAATGGCTCCAAACAAGGACATAAACAATCCAAGCAGTGGTAATGTGGCAGCAAGCACAACTAAAATATCACATAACCACCAATTATTAATGAAATTAACAACTGAAAACATGGAAATGTTGAACTTACCGCTCACTGTAACAATCACCAGCCTCACAGAATATTCCCAAATTATCAACCAATTACTTTCCTTCACGAAAGGCTTTAGGTAATATTTCCAAAGAACTTTATTGGGAACGTAGCTATTTAGCGAATACGAAATGTATATGGCGAAGCTATATACTGCGGTCACAGATTGGGTTAATCTGAAAATAATCGGCATATATAAACAAAAAGGTGATTGTAGTTTAACTACGGCTATACGGGTAATGAGTTTCTCTAAAGTCATTACCACAAATCTTCATTTATCAATGATCAACTACTGATCAAAAATTCAGCAACAAATTATAATGTTTCTGCAGTCAGCGCAATAATTCTACCTTTTATAGCGTTAATTTCGGCAATTTTAATTGATTAGAATATCTAGATTTAAATATTCTCTTCAATACTTGTAATGTCATTCCATATAAACCAGCGCTCGCGAAGCTGTGCCGATAAGCCGTAAACGGCGAAATGCGTCCACGGATGGCAGTACTGGTGGTTTCGTATTAATTATTCGTTTAATTAATTTCCATTGGTGAATTACCTTTGCGGGGTTGTTGAATATTTACTTATATTTTATTCTATAAAGGTCGATATAGCGTTAATTTTGGCAATTTTAATTCATTAGTGTATCTACGTTACATTTTTATCGCATGTATTTTAATATTGCTATTGTGCGTTGTTCGTGGTGCAAGCAATACATCGCTTTCAACATATGTACTACAATAATTACATATTTTTCCAAAAATAATGGCGAAGTAAGCATCTTTCTTGCGTAAAACCTATTTTTTCAAATAACGGTAGTGTTTAGCTATCGAAATTTGTTATAGAGCCTCGTTTGATACGTAAAAACGACTTTATCTTTAATAAATGAAAGGAAAAATGATAAACTGGAGGATACAGCGTACTTGGTTCGTCGTCGTTTTCCGAAAATAGTATTTACATCATCCTTGAGACCATGTAATAGATTTCAAATTATGTTCTAAACAAAAATTAATATTTGCGAGTTTTTACAAAAATGTTAAAATCGTGCAAATTTTTGGAGAGGACTGTACCCTGGAACCACTAAAATAATTGTGTTGTTTTGCTATAATGTATATAGCAGAGGGCACATTTATAAGTACGAGATTTACATAAACATTTGCAAAATATCCCGTTGTTGGTTTTCATTTAAATTCTTAACATAAACATTATACGCCTGGTAAACAATTCGTTCTTGGTCAAGTATATAACAAGATTTAGAAAACTGATAGTTTGTTGCGGTTGTCGCTTTGAATATAATAAATATCTTGTACTCGCTATTGTTGTATTTCGGTCCGATGAATAAAAAATTGAAATTGGAAACTATTTTCTGACGATGCCAAAATCTAATATGGCGTCAATACGGAATAAGAAAATCGATGGTGGCCAAAGAGAACCAAAAAGTCACATGAAAATTTCGAGTATACCATTAAATAGAAGATCCGTCTTAAGAGTCTTGAGATAAAGAAAAAAAAAAGCTTTTTTCGTTTTTTAACGTCATTTGTTATCCAGTATGCGGATCCCTTATTCGGTCTTTGGATCCGGGTTGGCTATTTGATCCTTTGGATCCTGATTCATTGTATAATGCTATTTTGGGTCCGTATCCGCTATTTTGGACTAAATCTTGCTACTTTGAATACATAAAAGTATATAAAAGCGCAAATTATGAGATAACTGAATGGAAGTATACTTATATGACATTGTATTAATGAAATCTAATGTAAATTAGATATAATATAGAATAACAATAAAAATATCATATTCCGCATTTTTATTATTAATGATTTGCAAGATTTATTCGGGATCATTAATGTGTACATTACAGGTACATACAACAATAAAGGTTTCGTAATCAGATCAGGGTAATGCTACCAAAATTTGGATATCTAAATAATAATCTGTATTCATTCTACGTATCCATGTCAACAGCAGAATTGGTAAAAACAAAAGGGTATAAATAAAAGTAAAAGCTAAGCTAAACTAAACTAAAGTCCACCATCTCCATTAAGCTAAAAATAAGAACAAACGTTTAGAAAAAAAAAAGAAACAAAACCTGATCTAAACTGTAATGATTAGCAGATAGCGTCCTCTAAA
Organism: Marronus borbonicus; assembly: GCA_902655005.2. Classification (NCBI taxonomy): domain Eukaryota; kingdom Metazoa; phylum Arthropoda; class Insecta; order Coleoptera; family Scarabaeidae; genus Marronus; species Marronus borbonicus. Next base: position 16,881,329 of record LR737385.1, on the reverse strand, counting down.
AGATCTTCAACACTGTAGTAGCATTTTTTAACTAGAAAGTTTTTTACGTTTTGATTGAATTATGCTGTGCCTTTGAGGAAATCAGGTAGCTCGTTGTGCAATTTTTTACTTTAGTACTGTAGGTTTCTATCGGTCGGATGCTCATCGCATCTAGGAACCACAATGTTGATGAATGTTGCTGTTAATTCGAAGATTATTTCCGCTTTTGCATTTGGATTTTTAATGCCACAAATGTCGATTTACAGAAATCGGTTGAATTTAGATAGTAAATTATCCGGATCCGAACAACAGCTTTAGTTAAATTTTTGAAATTTACAAATGTATCAATGTACAGGGCCATATGTGCCATTTAAAATAAGCAAGTTAATATTGACTTCTAATATAATAACCAGAAGCGATAAATGCATTGGTTATATGTGGGGATATCAGATATAATCTACCCGTCCCTGGATATTTTATATAAAAAATCGGGACCCTATATTGATTTAGATCTTTTTGAAAATATGAAGATGTAATTTAAGGTTTTATTTTATATTACACTTACTTCTGTAAATATGTAAATGTGAGATTTCTTCAATCCGTATTTTTTTAGATATCGGTAATTGCAGATTCCAGTGACACACCCTGTGTCAATACATTTATTTTACAATTTGTAGTAAGTACTTACGCTGCACCTTCAGGAAAATTTAGTACTATTGACGACTGCGTATCTTCCGAAAATTTCCAAAATCCAAAAAGTCCGATTGAAATAGTTACTGTCAAAATTACAGCTATAGATCTGTTATATACTCCAAACCACCCTCCAAAATTTTGTGGAGTTTTCATATGATTTTCAACAGCAATCGTCTGGAATGTAATAAAGTGTAAAACCAAGTACGAATACAGAATTTATTTTAACAGGATGTAGTGCAGATATATTATTTATATTTTAAATGAATGCGTACACATCTCATATTTCAGGGTACTCGTTACTTCGAAGTTTTAGTGATATTATGAATGAAACTCTGAAACGTTGGAGTAAGTCATCCGACCTATCAATTTAAAATATTTTCGCAAACAAGACGCTTCCACTTGAACTATTAGTGGTTATCAACTTTCCTATTTTAAATACAATGGTGTACTTTTTACCAGCTTAATCGATTGTACACATCGCATGTGTTGGGGCACATTACTCTGAAAGTCAACTGTTTTACAGATATTTACGATTATGTTGAAATTTGAGCATATGTACCACTCTTGCTGAAATTAATTATTTGAGAATGTAATAAATATTAAATGTTATATACGATCTTCATAAACTGTTTCCAAATGTTTTCAAGCTGAAAAAACTCCTTTTTCCAAATGGCCAGTGGTATCTCTAACTAACATTATTGGATTGGAAGAGAAATTTTAAATCAACTCATATTAAAATTTAATATATCTATTTTCAGTAATTTTCAAGATATTAACGATACATTCCAAAATTTCAAAGTTTCATTCATAATAACATCTAACTAACGAGTTTCGTGAAATACTCTGTATAGCTGTCATAGCGTTACAATTTTAAAATAGATGACATGCCACAACTTCGTTGTTACGTAAGAAATAAACTAGGAAATTATAATAAGAGTCGTTCAATAAGTCCATAGAAAAACAGAAAACAGTATTTTCTATAGATTTTTATTTATTTTTTAACATAATCTCCATTTAACTCTATACACTTTTCCAAGCGTTTCTCCAGCTTTTTTAACCTCTCTAAAAAGTAGAATTTCAGAAGATCATCAAAATAGGCATCTGTTTGGACGATGACTTCCTCGTTCAACGTGAACTGTTGTCTGCCATTCACGTGTTCAATTTTTGGAAATAAAAAAATGTTGGAGGGCCAAATCTGGTGAATACGGTGGATATTATACAAATTCAAACTTTAATTTCCTAATTTTGGCCATCGAAACTCCGCAAGTCTACATCCGTACATTGTCTTGATGGAAGAGGATCTTTTTCTTTTTCAAATGAGGACGTTTTCTCTCGATTTCTTTGTTCAACAGATCCAATAAGAACACATAATACTTTTCAGTTGCTGTTTATCGTTTTTCATTAATCGGTGTAGATGATTCCGCGTGCATCCCATAAAACCGAGGCAATCAACTTGCCGGCCGATTTAACCGTCTTCGCCTTCTTCGGAGCCCGTTCTCCTTCAAAAACCCACTGTTTTAACTGTCCCTTTGTCTCCGGAGTGTACCAGTGTATCTATGATTCGTCCACAGTTATGCATCGGCGAAGAAACTCGTCAGGATTGCGACGGGAAGCGTCAAAACAGCCCCAAAGTCAGTCAACCACACGATTGCGTTTTTTCTCCACATAGAGCAAATGCGGCATCCATCCTGCCGAAATCTTTTTCGTGCAAAGTTGAAAACACTGCACTTTGCGATATGCCCGTGCCCCAATTATTTATAAGACGCTTCGATTCGTGGATCATTCAAAATCATATCCTGGATTTTGTCAATCATTTCGGGGATAGTTACCTCCACTGGGCGTCCATAACAATCTTTTGTAGATGTACGGCCACGTTTAAACTCATTTATCCAATTGTAAACAGTTGCTAACACAAGAGCAGATATGCCATGAACTTCATCCAACTCTGTTTTGATCTCTTTCGGTGTTAAGCCTTTTAAATATAAGTGTCTAATCACCGCTCGAAACTCGCATTTTTCTATTTTTCTACATAAACAAAAATTTTTTGCTTAAATCGATAATAAAAATGAAACCGTTTGATGAATATAACTGAGACTTTGAAAGCTGTCTAGTGATTAATGATCTTTACTAGAAACAAGCCATTTTCGATACGACGAGCCCTATCTCTTAGATTTTCTAAGGACTTCTTGAACCACTCTCGTAACAACTAATACAATACCAAATTATTGAGACTTTCGAAATAATATATACAATGCATTTGACATCCTGGTAAATTAAAGTCTTTGTAATAATAATAATACTTACAAAAGGAACGGATGTAAAAGAAAAACATGTAGTTCCAAATGCTAAAGGAAATGTTTTAATTTTGAACAGTGCTAGCTCTGAAATGTGACGGAGTGGTGTTCGGAAAATGTAGTAATAAATAGTGCCTAGTACCAGAATTGATATAAAACCTGAAAAAATCGAAAACGGTACCAGTATTTTCAAAGTTCTCCAGCAATTTATGAAGAAAAACGGTCCCATCGCCAATAGAAAGTAAACGTGTATTGACAAATCCTGTTTCAGATATACATCCATAACTGATTTCATATTGATGACAACAAATAGGACGTACACGCAGCAAGCACCCAACTGATAAGTTATTATAAAGCCATCAGTGATACTGCTAAAACATAAGAACTTGACATAATACACAGGTCAATTATGTAATTATTGAAATACGAAAAGAAATGCATACTCGTACAAATTACTTATAATAAGGCTATCTAACTTGGCCACATACATGTATAGCTAATATTAAAACATATTGAAGGTTCGTTAGCAGTAGGTAGTTAATAAAGTCACATAAAATATGAAATTATGATGAAATATATTAAATTACTCAAATAATTGATGTTTACCCAGTCTCTCACCACTCGCGCCGTATAAATTGAGGAATTATCCCGCTACTAAATATTATTCTTTTTAGTAAATAATTTTTGAATTACCAACATTTCTCACGTGTTGCAAAAAAAATAAAAAATCATCATTTATAATCTTCGGCCATCAATTTGCCAGCACACTACTGAACCGCGAACTCTCATCTACGCCGAAACATTGGCTGAAATGCGCCCACTGTTAGTCGTAATTTTCATTCTCTCTTCGACTGTTGAATTCCTCGGAAGATAAACACGTACAGCCTTCCACTATTCGAAGATTGTAACACCTTATTATTGCAAAAAGTAATATTGCTCCAAAATTCACTTTCATGATTTAAAAATACGTTTGTAAATTAGATTCTCATTTATCCATGCTCGTCAGAATGAACACTTTATGGACAGCAGCGCAGTCACTCAATCACAGTTGTTTTAAACGTGGCTATGGACCCCGGAACCAACGTTTGTTTTAATGATGTTGATGAATAAATTTCGTTTGGGGTATTGTCCTAATTCTCATTAGAGACCTTCACTACAACTTGCCGGACGGGTCTTTATAGCCCCTGTTCATCTTGCCAGCATCTTTTACTACAAAATATACACATATAAAACGCCAGCCACTTTGCTTAAAGACCAGTTTTCTCGTAATTTTGCTGTAGCTTCTGTTCTTGCGTTATCGACTGAGAAAAATTATTTTAGAACTGACACATTTAAGAGCTAATGTACAACTGCGATTTAAAGTTAAGGTTATTTATACATATAATTTTGTCGTTCACGCCAACTGCACGAATATCTACTTCATATTGCTTAAATCATCGTTTATGTCATTTACGTTTACTGTTTATCAATTTTCGTTGTTTCACTTAATAATTACTTACCTAATAAGCGCGACTCGTCTTCGTGCCCACGGTGGTCCGAGTCTAAAACTAGAAGCCATTGCCTCGCTGTAATGCAATACTGGTACCCTCTGTTTCTTGCAAAGCATATGTAAGCAATTTACCTATAAATTGATAAGCCCCTTTATGCCCACTCTAGATGAGAGTGGGCATAAAAGGGCAACCCATGAAAGGAACATGTTAATCGTGTTGTTTTTATAATAAATAGAACATTTAAAAAAAGTTGAATTGTTTGCGGTTGGTTTTTGTTTAAGCCCCATTACTACTGTATTGCCTCTGCACTACCCTTTTACTTCCTACCACTTTCCTATATACAAATGAGCTGTTTGTTTCATTACGCGTCAACATTCCTATATTCAAAAACCGTAATAGAAACAAAAACCATGGATTACTTTAGGAAATTATACAGTGAAAACCAAAAGTAACATTTTTGTTTGTTGTGAATAAAATGTAATTTCAAAAAGTACACAAAAATGGAAAAGGAAAACGACATGAAATTTGTCAAACATTATACTATTGACAATCTTTAAGACGACATTTCGTGTCTTCAGGATTATAATAATTTTTTTTTTTAAGTGGATCTGCCTCTGTTGCCACAAATCCTGATGAAAAACAAATTGAATTATATATTACACCTAAAGTTTTTACGACATTTTGTTAACTAATATCATCATCAATGTCAACATTATCAACGATTTTTAATTACGGTCCTGTTGAGGTCCTTTTCTGAATTGTTATTATTTTCACAAGCGCCTGTAGATGTTTTTCGACCTCTGTAATATTTCTCAAAATAGATATCTATATCTCCATTTAATCGTCTCGTATCTATTGCAGACGCATGTTAGGGAGTGCGAATTAAGCCTGCAGAAACGAGTACGCTCTACGAAATTAGTAGAAACAAGGCAGACTCGTGTTTATTCGTCTCATGAGAATGGGTTTCGTGTTGCCTACGGGTTTCCCCGAGAGTCGAGAAAACACGTGTCTGTCTAGTCTCTGCTAATTTCGGGAAGCACACGGAAAGTGTACTCATTTCTGCAGGCTTAGTACGGATTAGAATGTAGCAATCCTGGCACGTAAAACAGACAACCTGCATAGAGTTGTAGGGACAGCCTATAACAATTGCTGTTGCTTTATATTTATATATAAATTATCGCCCTTGTGAAATCGATAATCCATAATAGAACCATTCCATAATTCTTCAAATGAGGATATTCCCGATAAATATCAGACATGCAAAAAAAAGAAAGTCTTCTAGATTTCTTTAGAACTCCAAATCGTTTTCAACATAAAACTGAAAACGCGGTCGCAGTTAGCTAACAGTTTTACTTAAGCAATTTCTTGTGATGAAGTAGTTGGTAAAGACTCGCCAGAAAAATACTAACTGTAACTAAACTCGACCTACCTTTTAAAAGGCGAAGCAACGGAGATACCAATAAATGAAAACTCCGGACTCTACTTGACACAATATTCAACATCTTCATCACGGATTATCCAGATGCGAAACTCTCTGACAACGCCTTTGATGTTCGCGGTTCAAATTTTATGACCTTGAAGCAAAAACGGCATGTTGTTAGTGGTGTCATCGTCAAATTTAAATTGATAATATGCGGTCTAAAAATATTTTGTAATTTTCATACAAAATCAATTAAAAAAGAACAATAAACATATCTATAAAGCAGGTAATTCATTAAAAATACGAATAAACAGAGGTAAACTGTAAAACATATGGTATGTGTTGCATGGAATAATTTGCACATTAGGAGTGTAATTATGATTTTCAACCAATAAACTGCGCCTCATTAAAGTTATATAGAAATAATTGACATATTTCACGGTTTCAAGTTTTGTAAAGTTCGCAGCCAATTTAAATCGGTAGTTTCGTCAATGAAGATCAAACTCGTATATAGCACGCCAAGAAATGAGCGAATGTGTCATTAGCGAAGCTACCAACTTAAATTATCAGCGAAATTTAAATATTTCGTTTGGGGTGATCAAAACAATGAATTAACGTTATTACGTCGGCAAAAGAACAAACACACAATTATTACAGTGTATTTATAAATGATTTAAGTTTAAAATTTTAAATCGCTTCTCCGTTTGGTAAAATTAACGTAGATTTAGAAAATTTTAATGGCAAAACTCTAAGTCGAACAAATGGAAAATGGTAAGTATTCTTCTGGAAAATTATTGCAAGAATGATTGAATTTCGACAATCTTAGTAGTTTTAAAGAAACTACTATTTCAGCCTTCACAGAAGCTCTTCAAGATTCTCTAGAGTATTTACATGCATAGAAACTAGAAACATTTAGATCACCAAACAATTCCGTATTTTTCTTACTAAATGCATCAAAACGGGTGTGTAAGAATGACATATCTAATGATGCCTGGTCTTCGGTAATTACAAATATGCCTCTGCATGCATTTGTGTATTATAAGCGCACAGGCACTAAAGTATTTTGTTCATTAAATTCTAAACTTTTATAGTTGGTATCAGTCCCTATACATTTTTGAAAAACTTTGCTTTCGCGAATATGAATTTGCATATTTTCATAATTTGTTTTGCCCATTTCTTAAATAAAATATCCAAATCGCCTACATAGTTTGCACCCTGTGCATATAAAAATAATGTGTACAGTTTATATAATTTTGAAAACCCTCTAGCATTTCAAAGAGCTTTCCATGCAAACTTCTTTTGTCTCCTGCCTCTTCCTATAATAAATACAAAACACTCAAACGAGAACATAAATAAAAGGCACTGATAATAATTTGGTTCTGTTTTCGTTATGAATACCACTAATAACATGGCCACTTGCAATGCATGCGCCTTAAAATTTGAATTGAGTTTCGTGTCTGGATAATCTACATATTAACATACACAAAATACAATTCCACATTGTAAATTTGTTTATTTTCCCATATATTTCGGCAGTTTTGGGTTCTATTTGTTAGTGGTGAGTCAATATGTTACAAGCAGCAGTTTATTAGACAAACCTGACAGACTTCATCGCCATAAATATTAAAACATAGAGGAGCTTGATAGAAAACTTTTTCCTACATTTTTATAAAGGAAAATGAAACAATATAGAAATATAATCTTTAAATAGAATCCAATTATCCTCACTGCGTTCTCAATTACAGGAGCAATTTTAGCAACTTGTTTTTGCCATATACTATAAGGGAATTTTACTTCTGGTTTATCGGAATGTGCTATTACCTTGTTATTTGAAGTGTTATTTTATTTAACGTTCTATATTCTATTAATTTCAATAGACTGTATGTGTATGTGTGCGCGCGTGCATGTGTGTGTTTGTGTGTGAGGTGTGAAGTATTAGTTAGTGAGTATAATAGTGGTAGTTATAAGAATAATAATTATAATTGCAATCATCTTGGAAGCCTTCTGCTACTAATCTCCTTTTCATTCATGAGCTTTTGTGCGAAATATACACTTGGTTTGTATAGATTTTACTCCTTTTGGTAAATCTGCCTGGATCCCTGTCTTAAACCTCATGAAATTCTAGGGCAAAATACAATAAGGTACTACCGCCGTGAAAGAAGCTGCAAGAGATAGCAGATAGTTCCTCCGCTAATAGCCGTACGTCCGGTGGCGACCTTAGCCCAGGAGTAACTTAGGAATATAGTATCGAGGGAAGTTCAAATGTTATCATATACACATAAAACACATTCGCGGTTCTACCACCGGAATACTGTTGATTTGTAGAGCCATCCACTTAGGGGAACTATAAAAATTATTAAATTCTTTATGGTCTATCAAGCTCCGCAGCTCCTATCATTAAATAAAGCTAACCATGGACTTCAAATTGCTAGTACTGGCAAAGGTATTAACAAAAAATTGGTGTATCTATATTATATGTGTGTAGCATACATGAAAAAAATCTACTGAACCTCACCTAAAGAAGGGATAAATTTGAGAGATGAGTCAACGAAGTTTTATTTGTGCCTTATCGGGTCTTTTCTTTTGATTGAATTGAAACTTCACCTTCTTCAAAACTAAAGAAGTATTTGTGTATTTCTTATTCAAATTGTAAACATAAATTTTACAAAACATCAATTTATTAGATACTCCTTTCCCTTTGTTATACACACACATTCATATATAAAATCTTTTCGTCTAGGTACATAACTCTTTACATATAAGAATTATATTATTTATTAATTAAAACTAAACAAAAAATTAATTAAAACAAGAGCTTGTGAATTTTGAAGGCAGCAAATCAAGGGATGGAACAATGTCATTGTTTTTTCTCTCTGTATAGAAGACCACTATTCCCGATGCAATTAAATGAAGACTATGAGCGCAATAATATACCGTTTTTATATAAATACTGTGGATATCAAACGGGGGTAATTTGAAAAGTTTCAACATGAAGATGGGAGAGGTGTTACTCGTCAAAAATATCCTTGTAATATGCACATGCGTTGAAAGATACTATTGACAATTTCAGCCATGTGGGCGCTCCGTTACTATTTTACAGTCGTTTGTGTTAGTCGATGCTAATGTTTCAACAAATGGAAAAAATCGAATATTCAGCATTAAATTCTTGCAATATGCCAATCTAAATTAAAGCCGAAGCTGTTTACGGAAAATCTACACCAATATTTGCCATAGTAAAATTTTAGGCAGCTGAATTTACACGTAGTCAGCTTGGTTGACGAGGAACGTTGGGGACGGCTAAAACCTATAACCACTACTAATAACATCGACGAACTTCACCAAATGGCGCTACAGTTGGCCGCGGGCATCTCAAAAGAACGTGGTTGTCATACTGAAATTTGAACATGCAAAAGCTAACCGCGTGTTGGATGCCACATTTGCTCGCTCAGGGCCAAAAACGCATTAGAATTACCATTTCCCAAGTGAAGTTCAGAATAAACGCCTATTTTCTCAGAACAAGATGCCATCTACTTAAACGGATTAAACAGATGGGAGCTTCGTTGGAAAAAGTGTATGGACTTACAAGGAGATTATGTTAAGAAACAAAACTAAATTTGAACAAAAAGTACTTGTTTCTGTGTTAGGCTGGAAACTTTTCAGACTATGCTCGTAGTCCTTGCGACGTTGCGCCAACGGGACGAACCCGGGCTCGTCACTCACAGAATAAGGTTTTCCTAGTTTTCCTTGCTCCAAATTTGTCGAATACTAAAGGTCTTAAGACACAGGTGTAATAATAAGTCATGGCGGGCGGATGTACCCTATAATTGGCGAAAGCTGTTGGGGGATGTGAAGGCATGGATTATTATTGTTATTAAATTTTACATCTCAAACGATAATGGGTATGTATATATGTATGTGAAGTGCATGTATTATCTTAAAATAAATACTGCCCAGGAATAATAAATCGAGTATTAAACATATCTTACAACGAAATTTTATCGTCATTTAACTTCGAAGTAAGACATTTTTAGGAAGATATGTTAGGGAAGGAAACTTAATTTTATAATTCACTGCAATTTCCAAAAGTCTGTTCATGATTTTATGTGTATATTTACATAAGTGCTTGTTATATGTGGATATTCTTTAATAAATAAGTGTGAGTAATGTAAAATAAAAGTCTAACCAGTGTTAATAAACTACATAGAATGGTCTTAACTCTTGAAACTAACAAGAAATTAAAATATTTGTAATGCGTGAGTTAAAAGTTTATGCATAAATAATAAGAAAATTAAAACTTACAAAAACATGTATTGCGTAGGTACAAAGAAAACAGTTTCCAAATGTGGCAACTAATCCTAAAATTAATCCAGAATTTTTGAAAGCTTCCGGCATCGCCAATATACCTGTTCCCAGAATGCCTTTAATAATATGTATCATTGATTCGGTATCACTGAAAAATTCATAGTTTTAATGTATAAAAAACAGTTAAAATATTTTTTACTTTGTCGATTTTGGTACGTTTCGGGCCGTATATGGATCATAATCATCATTCTCACTTCTGAAAATGTAACATTTTATTTGTTAATTATACTAAACTATAACGCATTATATACCCAGATGCTTCCGTTTGTGGTTTGTCCTCCATCGCAATGCCTTTTTACTAATTTGTATTCATTTTACCTATAACCATAACGTAATCCATTTCTTGACATTTCTGACATAGTCAAATTAGGAAATTACGTACAGCCTATTTCACGTTTAAATCAAATGCAATGGAGGTATAGCTGAACGTTGCTGCATGTTCAATACTGATGTTATTTGTGATGGTAAGTTTGTATTCCGTATAATTGACAGAATATATTAGCAAATCATATAAATAAGTTTTTTGAACATACTGTGAAATGGTCTGGAAATGGTTTTCTTATAAATAACAACTTTTAGCGTTTGGGAAACAAATATGTGGACTGAATTAACATTAATAAAGCTAATTATTATGGCTATGAAAGATTGCCGAAAATTTTAAATTGAGTAAGAAAAGCAATAAGGGAGAGTGCGTAAATAAAAAAGGAAACCTATTTATCTGGAATCACTACCCGGATGATATCCTGTTTATACCCAGATTCAAAGACAAATCCAAATTGATAGCTATAAAAATGATCAAAGTGGTAAACTGTGTACGTCTAAATTAATAAACAGAAAGCCAGATATATGGAGCCTGACATTACGCGTAAGGCCATTTGCAGTGTTAATGGAAAATTTCAAGTACTAGACTAAGTGTGTTAATAAACAAAAAATGTTAAGAAAGGAGCGAAAAACAAATGGTGCGTAGGAGGATTTAACAAGGTATTAAGATCAAAATATATGCGAACTAATCAGACATTAGTATGGGTATTTATGCACCTTTAATTTAAGGGTTGTTAAGGTCACTCTACTGTATGAATGCGAAACATAGATATTAACGAAAAAAATACAACAGCTATATACTGAGGAAAGAAAGGTACTACGCAGAACGCTGTGTGAGGAACGGAAAATCCGGACTGAGATTATTTCTTTCGCCGTGGCGGAGGAATTCCACAAGAATCGATTCTCGGTCAAACTTTTTTTTTAATTTATGTTATGGATTTCGCGAACGATGTATCGTCTATTTTACCCAATAATAATACACAAGTACTATAGAATATTAGATATGATAGTAATAAAAATATTGGGACTTGGTGTAAAGTCAACTCGCTTCTAAACAAGAACGAGACTATACATTTACCATTCAGGAATTGCTTATTGGAAGATATGGATATAGTGTTGGATGATCATTGTATGAAATATGTCGGAAATACTAAATTTATTGGCATTATGTTCGAAAATTCTCTTAGTTGATGCCACCATAATCAGTAAATTAAATTTGACCTTGTGGGGCTCCTCTGCAAGCATGCATTTTTTTTTTGAAGAACGCATAAGTAGATGCATGATGAATGTTTTTTAAAGAACCTCCTGCAGGGCCTTATTTCAGCAAAGTCATATGATAACGGTCTTAATATACTTTCATTAGAAACTCTAATAATGCTGACCTGATGAGAATTAGACATCCTAATGAAATAAGTATTCCCGTTCATCGTACCGATCTTTTTGAAAAGAATCCCGACCTACACTACATAACCCAAGCGCACCTCAAAGTCTTTTCTGAAGGAAGAAACCATGTATTCCATTAGCGATTTCTTTTTGATATATATTCTCTGGTCAAAAGAAATTTTGACTTCTAACGCATGAAATCTACCGCTTCAATGGTTAGAATGCCGAAACTAAGAACGAATGGAGCGCGATAATTTGGTGTTATATATGGTTAGGCAACACCAAAAAGGATTAAAAAAGACGAAGGTGAATACAGGCTGTAACCAAAGACCTGAATGAGAAAGAAGCGATAAGCAGTTGAAAAGCTGCAAGCAATAGGGCACAACAACAAGAAATTAGCCTAAGAAGCCTGTTAATACTACATTTATACATTCACGATGAAAGGCATTCGATAAACCGTTTTTTTTAAATATCATCTCATTGAGTCCTACACACGCTCCAGTTATTAAGCCAGTTAGTCCATAAACAATAAAGAAGATATCTCGCACTTTGTAAAATTTTGTACCTTCGGCGAAAGCAAACATTTCAAGTAGCAAATGGCTTTCTATCGGAACATACAAAAGATGTTTTGTTGTATCTGATTCTGTGTATAATAATAAAGGTGTCGTGTGCTATTATATGCATCCTTCTTGATTAAACAAAAGTTTACTCTTCAATACATCTTAATGTAGTCTGCCGATTTGAAAAATATCATGTATGTAAGTTGGACAATGAAATGTAAATACTTACGCAATAAGTTCGCTTCTTTTATGCGCCCATGCTGGTCCTTGTTGAAAACCAAGTCGCATAGCATTTGTGTAGGTTAATACTGGTATTCTGTTTCGCTTGTAGAGAACATATAAGCAGTGTACCTACAGGTGCGCATATACTTACATTGAGCCAGTATAGATGTGAACACGGTCTCTTTTGTGTGTATATATTTACGAAAATTGTTCAACAGAAAAGAACTGTAAGGCAATTTTTGTTCCGTGAATTTAAAATAAATCACCAACAAGCTCCACTAATTTATAAATTCTTCGCTAGTAAAGTTCTCGCAATTGGAATAATTCGTTGCCCACAAATTTTATTCCGCATTGAACCGCCGCCCCTCTAGCCTATTGTTTCAAGGGGCCAAATGGAAATCGCGTGGGAACAAGTCGGCACGATAATGGTGTAAAACGAGATTTTATAATCTATGATGAATCTATGTGAGTGTAATTTATAATGAAGGAGCAGAAATGAAGGAAACGGTTCTTGTCTCACAAAATGCTATGTTTCATAGGTATTAAAGTTTAAAAAAAAAATAAAATAAAACGTTCAATTGTATTTCTACTAAGAGTTTCATCAAGTGCATCAACCTCACCAAGCATGTCACATTACCTTTACTTTAATTCTGGCCTGAGGATGTATTTTATATAACAAGAAACCGGCCGCCCTTATTATCAAATTTTATAACGGCCAAGATTATGAATAACGGAATTTATTTGCATGTATGTTCAGCATTCGAAAAAGTATTGTACCCTTAACATTCTTCTCTGCAATACAAGGATCCCCTGGAGAGGATAAACCTTTAGTGGATTTGATGAAGGCTCAATATTCACCATATTCAGCCTTCATTCTCGCATAAATATCCATTACTGGCATTCATCCGCGTCCAAAAATTAAAGAATAGGACATCTTGCACATCACTAGTACTTGAGCAATGAACATAAATATCTGTATTATGGCGATGAAGTGACAACAACGCAGTAAAAGCGGCTTGCTATTGAATAATGCTCGTATGTACTGGGCGAAAAAAGTTTACTCCAGGATTCAAAAGCTTACAGTGTCTTCTCATGATACAATAGACTGGGCGTAACAAACAGACTCAACTTTGATTTACATTAAAATGTATTAAATAACTAATTGTGTTCAAATACGCAATCCAGAGTATAGGTGGTTGTATGGGTAGTTTTGTTAACGTGAAACTATGCTTTATGTATGGATTTAGAGATACTTTTTGGTTGAATGTTTGTCGCAATACATGTAGTATACAAATAAATTATTAATAAATAATCTGTGTGAGAATTCATAAGAAACGAAGACAAAAATCACTAAAAATGGGCTCAACTCCTAACTCATTAATAAGTAAGTAGTACTAGTAATTATAGTAATACTTGTTTGTGTCAATACTCACAAATCGCCACTAGTTTCATTGTAATTCATGAATAAAGTCTTTTTCATATGAAATAAAGATTAATTAAAAAAACCTTATAAAATTCATTAATACTTACAAATACATGTATCGCATATGTATAAAGGAGTGCATTCGCAATGCTGAAGACAAATCCTAAAAATATACCAGAATTTTTGAAAGCTTCTAGCATTGGCAAAATACCGGTCCCTAAAATGCCTTTTATAATGTGCAGCATTGATTCCAAATCGCTAAAAAAATGTGCGATTTTAAAATATAAATTATCTTTTAAGATAATTTATACTTTGTTGATTTGGGTACCTTCCGTTCTGCATATGGGTTACAATCATCTTCATCGCGTCTAGAATCATGATGTGCTGGTTTATACCGCGGTTTATCTACAATAACAGTTATCCATTTGAAAACCTGTTATAGACCGTTGCATAACTAATACCATCTTATACTTAAGACCCATACTATTTATAATATATCAAGAAATAAATATTATGAAAATAATTAAAAAGGAGAATTACAATTTTACTTTTAACGGCATTTAAGCATGAACTGCTTTCCATTTACAATAAAGTACGCAGATGAACTCTAAGTATCTTAATTTAAGGCTACGTCAAGCGAACGAGTGGCCAAACAAAATCGTCAAGCCTGTGGTCGGACCGGACCATGGTTCGACCGATTGGCTGATATATATTATATTATATATATTTTCTACAAGATGTTGTACAAAATGTGAAAAACGATAGGAGTATTTGGATACATCGTGAATATTCATTTACACGGGTTTCAAAATCTCGAAAAGTTCTGCCCACTTATGTAATTGCAATCGCAATCGTTACAAGCATATAAACTCCTCTTTTTTCAATTTATCTATTTTATCTTAGTCATTTTCTAGTATGTTACGTAAGGGATGTATCGTTCTGAAAGAGACGTTGAATTAAACGTTCTTAAACAGAGACGCCTACAGGAGAAGAGGTTGTTGCAACCGCGTACGTATCTAAATAAACCGAGTTCTCGTAGAGATGTACCTACCAATGATGAGGTTCCTATGAGTATGCTGAAATTAAATTAAGCAATTTAACTACTACTAAACCTGAAAAGGGTAAATCACGTACTCGAATATTGTGGCGCTGGAACACTTAAACACTTCACTATTATCCTTTACCACAAACACTTCACTGATACTGAACGTTCGTTTCGATAGCTAAGCTGTCATCTTCAGTTATCATTCATGTCAGTGAAGTGTTTGTGGTAAAGGGAGTTAGTTTTCTTTTACCTAAACAAGATTACGATTTTATGAGACAATAACCTAATTGAGATGAAGCTTTTTATCAAGACCTTCCCTAACAGAGTTTTAAACATCTATGATGGTCTGATTGATGATAAACTTAAAAGAGAGCTGTCGCCCACTAACACTACCACCCAGGTTATATAGTTTGTTAAAACTATATAAATCAAAGATTATAACAAAAATACTATCAAACCAGCGGCTGCTTCACCAATTCAGCAGTTTACAACCTTACAAAATGGTTGAATTCATAATTAAAAGAGATTTTAAATAACTATTTCACTTGCACAGTTAAAAATTCATTAGATCTCTCCAATAAATTATAAAAATTAAAACTAACTCCGTCAGACTTGTTGATCTTATTTGACATCCCCAACCTCTCTCACCAATATACCTAGAAAAGAAGTGATCCAGTTCTTGACCAATGTTTTACTTAACACTGTTAAAAAAATGACAGATTTGTTAGATTTATTGAATATCAATTTAGAGTGTAGTTTCTTCCAATTTAATGATATATAATTTATTTCATGGTTTAGCTATGGGTTGTCCAATCTCATCCATTCTAGCTGAACTTTTGATGCATCACTTCGAATCGACTTATGCTCTAGGCAACAACCTTTACTCTTGCTACTTAAAATCGTATTCTAGATGTGATTAGGCAGTTCCATCCATTTTACACATTAATTTGAATTAGTTTAAAAAATCCAATCATACTTGTATCTATATTCGGGTTGTATTATATGATTTTTAATAAAATCTAATTCTTCTATAAATTGTATAAAGTATAAAAAAATATTTTCTAGTCTACTACTAGATTTCTTTTTCAATTAATTATTCGAACTAGGGTACTTACATTTGCTATTACTTTGTTTTAATTAGTTACATTCACATTCCTTTAGCTTTATTAACAGATTAAGAAACGTTTTGACTTATTAATTACCATTAGTTAAAATTTCTTTCTAATGAAGCGTGATTTTTCTTTTTTTAATTATTTAATTATATTATAGATAGGAAGGTCCCGTCATTCGCTTAGCGTAGATAACAGACGATGTGATTTATTCAATCGAACCTCTCATAATTGGCGTGCAATAAATCAGTCAGATCCGGAGACCAAAACTAGCTACTGGTGGTGATAATGCTGTGGATATTCTAATGGACCTACAAGATAATCCAAATCGATCATTTCGACAATTTGGTCTAGGCCACAGTCAATTCCAAATTTACTTAATAGCGAGAAGATTCAGCTAGTTCAAGAACTGACAGAAGCTTTCGAAATGTTGATGGACAAATCTGCTCCTAATTTCGCTCATAACCAGATTGGTGGTGCAGTACCTAGCTCGCTACTCAGTTCACAAGTTCTAGAGTAAGGCTTTTCGTAGCTAAAGGTGAACGTCTTAAAAAGCTCTTCGCGTCCAGGCATAATAATATAATAATAATAACTCATAGGCATAACCATAGGTCTTGGTATGCTGTGGTGGATGGCCGAAGCACATACGTAAGCAGCAGAGGAAGTTAGCGTTTGGTGGATATTATAGGCTGTAACATTATTGGACCTTACGAGAGCACTTTACTTAAAGTAATTATGCCAACTGGTTATTCCACAATTAAAAATCCCTTATACAGACCGAAGACGTATCTTGTTTCAACATAACGGCACTCCCGCGCTCTTTTGTATACAGGTACGTCAATTTTTGAATCAAATGTTTACAAATTAGGAGATAGGAAGAAAAGGCGAAATTGAGTGTTTCATCAGATTCCCAGATCTCTCATAATATATAATAATATACAGCGTGTTCCATTTAAAATAAAGAAGTCCCCAATATAGCTACAAAAACAGTTATACATCCCCCAAGGTACGTTGTTGTTAACTACATCGATATGCCAATTTAGAAAACAATTCCAAGTGTTTACAATACTCCAGAGTTTCTTGATACAGTCTATGAAAAAAGCAATTTCACGGTCGTCACAATATGAAAGGATTGCAATTTTACTTTATATAGCATTTATACTGCGTGATAGTTTTATATAATTTTTCTTTGTTGAAAGTTGAAATCTAATGTAAGTAAAAATTAAAAATTCGCTTAGGGAAAATTAGAATTGATATGAAATGCGGTGAATTTGAAAAGAAATCCTACATTTCAGTTAAAGTGTTTATTATTCGTTTGCCATTTACAACAAAATAAAAGCTTAAATGTATAGGAATATATATTATGTCATATATAAACAAAATTATAAACTTTAATAACAAGTCGTATAAGTTTAACAGGCACTTACATATTAATGCAAACAACATTTAGGACCCGATTTATATGTGACGCCTGACGTGACGTCTGCTTATCTTTATGCTTGAAATGTAATTAAGCACTTCAAGCACGTAGTGTGGATATAAATGCGGGTTTAAAAATATTAATTGAAAATATTCCATTTGCGCCGTAAGACTAAAGCAAAGTTTGTGTCTTTAGTTAATTGAATAGCTTTCCTGTAACGTGTATGTTTTAGCACAGTTAATATTAAAACATTGGTATATCACTGGAGATAATACCTTGCGGAAAGCTTATATTCAACTTGGTTTTGTTATTTAAATAAAATTCGAGATAAAATTAAAGAGAGAAGAGATTAGAGAGAAAGAATAGACAATGACGTAGTAATATTTCGATAGAATAGTGTTAATCATATCTAAATTTCTCGTGAAATGATAAATTAGAGCAGGTCTACTCTAAGAGCATTTAACCGGTATTTGCCTAACGTAATCATGAATAGCCTGTATCTAGTTAACTGTTAATTTTAGTAAGTAAGTAATCATATTTAAAATTAAAAGAGAAGAAACTAGTAGAATTAAAAATTTTTGATTATGTCGTTCCAATTTTGGAAAACATTTTTCTAAAGTAAAGGAATGAACAATAAATTACTCAATAAAAGTGAACTAGAACCTTAGTACAAGATTAACTACAGAAGTACTTTCTAACGAAATAATTTACTACGTCATTGTTTGAAAACTATACAAAATACCTATCTATATTTAAAGCTCTGAAATGACTAAACATCACCAAAAAATAAAACGTAATCTATATTTAGTTGGTGTAAAAATTAAGATAAAATCAAATGTTTCAAATAAAAACTTATAAAAATAAATTAATTAGCAAAATAACAAAACAATAGTATTATTAATAATCCGCCATGTTTATCCAAGTTTACCCACTCTTTTTGTAAGTTTTACTTACTTTTGTAGTTCCGACATTTAAGTCTTAAAAAATTAACTTACAAAACGTTCCGCGCAATATAAAACTATACTACCCGTTTAATACATAACTGTTTAGCTTGGTAACATAGTTTCACAGCATTCTTATATTCTTGTCTGTATATGGATTTCGAATGTAGGATCTGAAATAATAAAATAGAATTAAATTAACGTAAATGTAAAAAACCGACAACGTATTAGTTAAATTAGTTAAATATAACATAGAAACCTGGACACTAAGCTAACGAAACACAAAATCTAACCGCTTGTGTTATTTTAATTCACAATATATACGGCGTAGACCACCCAGTGCATAGATTTTAGTAGTTCCGTCCCTAAGCAATTTAAAGACGCGCGCTTCATAATATAAAACTGTTTTAATGCACAAAATTTAAATCACCAATCACGCGAGGCGTTGAATATATTGGGTATTAAAGAAACAGGTACTATTGCAAAGTTGACCTCAAACATTGTGTTTAGATATAACGCGGACTATAATGGGATGCCAAAATACAAAAAAAAAATCAAAAACAATTACAAATAACGTCAATTATTTCTAAAGCTAAGTTAGAAGTAAAGAGATATTTGCTCTAAATTAAGAGAGGTATCTAAACATGCAGTAATGTATAGCGTGTTGCTTGCTTCCGGAAGGAATATATTCCATCAACACACTAGATGGATACTTCGTGTAATGCTGTGGACTTAAAAAACATGTCAAAAATGTACTAAGTTGTTTGTAAACTGTTTCATTTGTGTACAAAACAAATAATGCAAAGGAATCTGCAGGCCACTAAATTTTC
The DNA here is from genome assembly GCA_902655005.2 of Marronus borbonicus. NCBI lineage: Eukaryota > Metazoa > Arthropoda > Insecta > Coleoptera > Scarabaeidae > Marronus > Marronus borbonicus. The sequence continues at coordinate 16,861,837 of LR737385.1, read as the reverse complement.
AAGAAATTCTCGGCCTATAAGTAAGCATGTACGTCATAGTTTTTAAAACTAAAAATCAGTCTACCGCCTATGAAATTACATTACCGATCTCAAAGCAACTAAAGATGTGATTTCGATTCTAGGCAATGGTGATATCATAGCTTTGTCTTTATTATTTGATCGAACGAAAACATTTGACGCAATACATCATTTATTTATGGTCTTGCATTTTTCGAATATCTCGAAAATAGCTTTCTTCTTTTCTCACTAACCCATGTCAAAGAATATCAATAACTCCAAATAGAGGCGGTCCCCTTAATAAAGGTTCCATAATACTAAGCTTCCACATCGGACCATCCCCTATAATACTGTTTGCGTTGTATTTTCAAAAAATCCCGAAATCCTACCTTATCCCCACCAACCCCTAACTAAACCACCTAAGTAAAAATTTTAGCTGAATCTAGGGATCGAGTATCAAATAATGAGCTTTTCAATTCTCCATTCTATCCTATATTATACACTGTGCCTATTATGCATTTTCCCGATGGGGACGGCCTTATATTCAATCAAAGAAACAATAAAATTAGTTTGTATGGTAGGGATATTTTGAAAAACGATGTGCAACTATATATTGAACATTATCTATTGGTTGTTGCCCTTTATAGTATTTCACATGCAAAATTAGACCTGTTGTCCGCCCAACCGGCAAAACTGACCGGATTCGAATACATGGTTTCTCTGCAAATTATTGTGAAAGCTCCGTATACTTGATAAAATTTATTTAATGAAATATCAGAAACTTCCTAACTTGTTTGATACGCTCCTTGATAACAATACGTCTCAATTCCTTCTATTATAAAGCAGTAAAAGAATGTAAACTATTGTAATAAATATATGTTAGTGTTTGAAACATTCCATGATAGTAATACGCTTCAATTTCTTCCTGTAAATGTCCTAATAAATATGCGTTAACATTTTACCGCCCACTGCTATATTAGATACTAAAAATTCAAGCAGCATACATTTATACTTTTGAAAAACTGATTCCACACGTAGGAGAGGCAAAAGACGACAAACGATCTGATTGATAACGTGCTTGTATATCTGCTTCCGATAGTGGTGAACAGATCATTTCATTTGAACCACTAGAATCGCTTGGGTCGTTTTAATAGGCACCAGATTGGTTGGTCTGACTTTAGTTGGATCGTTTCAGAGAACGACTGGCAGCAAATGTGGGGTAAAGTGAGGTTAGTCAATTAAAATGCGATCATGCATACAGGATCGTCATCCGACAGTGCAGGAACAGATCGAGCAGTTGAGGAGAAGGGTCGTAGACATAGACAACGAACCTTACTTTTCTTTATCTTAAGCGCACGTTTTTTAAACATTGGATTATTATTATGCAATCATTATTTCTTTAATAATGAAAATAAATGTTTTGTTGCTGCAAAGTTAATTAATCTATGCCCAGCACATGAATATAAAAATTCTTCGACGATACTTTAATTTAATTTGCCAAAGAAATATTGAAATTCGGAGGAATACTGTGCAACGTTAGATAATAGTAACCCACGAATTTTTAAGTATTAGTTTTATTTTTAAATGTTCATGCTATTGATTAAGGATCATATTTCACACCAATAAAAGCAAAGTATCGCTCACTCCGTGATCGCCAATTGCAAATCAAACGAGTATAGTAGCAAACAATATCAATTTTTGTATTATGCACTATATCATTCGTAAAATAAAATACACTAGCTTGTAAAATTAACGCACCAGTTGCAAATTCTACAGAATTCTGAAATCGAGCAAGATTACTGTTATTTTTGGAAACAAAACGGTAAATGTGGTTAATAAGGCGCATATTTCAGTAACAAGGTTCTTACTTTCATTTTCAATCTAATATAAAGATCGAAAAATAAAAAAAGAATACAAAGTTAAGAATATTTGAATACGTCATTTTTAGAGCTTAATGTATTCACACCAATCTGTTCATGTTTTCTTGTAGAATGCCATATGCGTAGGCAGGATTGCTGCTGTTGATTTAGGTTGATTGGTAGTGAATGTTGATGTTTAATTTCTCTACCATTGTGTCTCATTTATATTCAGAAATCCTATTGGCATTACGTAATTTAGAAACCATTCAGCATGTAGTCTAGCATTAATAGAAAACCATATTCAGTACAAGGTGCAAAGGCGACTCCATGTAGTAGTAAAATAACTACCGTCAACAATTCAGTACGTGTTGTAGAGAACACCACGCGCCTCCTCTCAACCATTATTGAACCCCTACCATCTAGTGTGATATCTGCACCATTTCTAGTCCCACGGACGTCAGCACTTGAATCTACTTGAAGGCTTCCTGTTGTTGTACGCTGTCCTTAAACTCTTCGCATCATTGCAACTCACTTTTCAACAGCGTTACCTGCAACATTTTTGCCTTGTCCTTGCCCCATGCTGAAGTGGAGAGGTGTAAATAGATACTTTGCGATTAAAGCTACTTACACACTACCGGCAAAAGTGTTGGCCGAAAAAAAATGCCGAGAAAACCGGCACACAGAGAAATTGTGCATCAAAAACTTACGTGTGTTACAACTTTTTTCGGTATTTTTTTCAGCCTGCGAAATCGGTAGCCGGCGGTTTCCCCGATCATTTGCAAATATTCTGACGCTCCACTTCACCACTAGTTATTTGTACCAGTAAAATGTTGCAGTTCATTCTACCAAATTCTCGACTCGTAAATTCTTCGCCAAACGATGCCGCAATTTGTATTTGTCACCATGTTACTATGTATTAAATTCACGTAACCAGTATTTACTTTCAGTACGTGTATCAAAGCATATTGCTCTAAACACACTTCATGAGACAACACATTAAATTTATAATAGGCTTGGTCTTCTTAATAATGTTCGTAGTATAGTAATCTTTTGCTAAAAAAAAATTAAAACGAAAAACTGAAATGGTGCGTTAATTTTTTGGTCTACTGTACTTCATCCTCTTTAAAATTTAAAGAAGCCACACAAAAATACATAACCGCATAAGCAATGTCTGCTTACCCGCTTATTCGCTCAGAATTGGTAGCAGAGACCCATAAAAATGAAAAATGAATAAGTTGCTATCATAAAGTCTCAAAATGCAGTACTTACAATTCAATGTTATGGATTGTGGATGTTGGGCAGTTGTCATTTACTTTAACGTGGCAGTGCTTATGGCACTTCAGCAAGCAATCTCTACATTCATAGCCTTGTTTGCCAATCCTCCTCGCTATTGACTTGCTGCACACTTGACAAACCGTTCCACTAAAATCAGTAAATTTTAATCGAGTGTACATAACGCGTTATCATTACTTACCCCGACAAGTGTTTTGCGATAAACGTGTGGTCACTGAATATATGGAGCTTGGTACCTTTTTTCTTCCATTTCGATTTTTGCGCCAGGGATAATGGAACGAGGTAATGTTTTTTAACACCATTTTCGACAGTTTCTAATACAAGCGTACTAGCTTCGTTAATATAAGTTCGTGTCGATGCACTGCTTAGGCCAGAAGCTTCAGACATACTTGAACGACGAGATGTTTCCTCCAATCTACCGCCAGGAACACTCAATTTGTATCCTAGTACAAGAGATAAATTACCAAAAACTACACCTTCTTAATTGGAGAATTTTGTGACGTATTTAAATTATTCAAGCAATTTAATTTAACAAAAGAAGATACCCAGAATACATCAGAAAATGGATAGAAACAATAACCAAAAAATAATGACACTATAGTTTCTAGCAATGCGAGAAGCGAAACAAACACACTAGCTACGGACGTATTTCTGGCCACTCGGCGTCATCAGCGTAGCTCCGTTTCTAAGGGAAGTGATGTAATCTGTGGGACAATTAGCGGTATAAGGTGAAGAAGAACACACTCGAAGCCACGCTGATGACGTTGGCTAGGCAAAAATATGTTCGTAGGCTAGCGCTTTTTTTCTCCTCGCATTGCTTTTGCCGTAAGTGATTCCATCAATACCATGAGGATTATTTTTTGGTTATATCCAGAATGGTAAAAAAAAAAACGCCAAAAGTGATAAGCAAATTTAGAGAAAAAGATTTTGTTACGTTCGTTTTAGTATCAACAGAATATCGGCTATAGAAATATAATAGAACTTGATATGGTAAATGGAAATGATAGCTGGTTGCACAGGGTAGCAAGGCGCTTTACTCACGGAACCATTACGATGTTATAGGCGTTTATTCAAATGAGCCCTAAAATTAAAGCATTAACAACAATTTCTTTGCTTTTATATTTTTCCCGTTCTTATTAGAATAAGAACATGTGATAATAAAAAATATGCTATTGTCTGTATTTACATGATCTTTAACTTAAAACATTGAAAGCAATACTTTAATAACATACCATCCACACGTCCCCTATCTGCGGATATTGATCTATTAAGAGAATCATCGCGAGCTATATCGTTCACCTCATCGGGTCCAGCACTTTTAGATCTCGTTTTCGAGCGACCCAACCTTCGTTTTATCGTCCCAAAGAAATCTTTCCGCTTCCTTGGTCGTCCTCTATAGTCAATTGTATCATTCGGCAATTGAGTCTGCAGATGATCAGATAGCAACATTTCGCCAGGCTAAAAGAATACAAATACTAAAGACCGGCAACATTGACGTAAAAAGGAATAACATATAAATTATATCAAATAGAAGCATTGGCGTTTCAGGTGAGGAAATCAAATTAATAAAAGCCATACTTACTTTCTCCTTTGCGTTATCAGTGTTACCGTTTGGAACTACGTTGTTGGATTCTTGGGCGATAGCCATACATTTTTCTTGTAATTCTTGTTCTAACGTTTCCATGTCCAATGGTCTCTCAACTCTCTCTACTTCTTTCCATGAACCGTCATTTAATTCAACCTGAGTTAGTATTGAAACAATCACACACGACACACGCACATGTATTTAATGTAAATCAAAAAATGTCAGTATATTTTAGCATAAACAGAACACATTTAATACCAAAATAAAATTGCATTCATTAGAAAGGAGCTTACCTTCACGACTCGTTGTGATGGTTGCTGTAAACAAAAGTAAGTATTAGTATTTTTTTAAACAACTAAATAAAGAGTAATTTTTGAAATTGTTCTTGGTAACAACAAAAGGCGAGTACCTTACTACTCATTTGAACATTTAAGAGAGTTTCCCCGATTACTTTTAAACGTAATACATAAAATGTGTTTTAGTAAAAAAATTAATAAGAAATGAGTGAATCCTGGGAATAAAAACTAAATAACGGAGTACTGGAGTGAGTTTTAGTTGAATGGGACCTAGATCACCTCGAAATAGGTTACAAGAATGAGGAATTCATTTGTTGCATTCTAATTTCATATGCGAATGTAATGCAAAAATCTCAAATTATCTCAATTATCTCAAAAACTAAGATGAATTAAATGAATATTGAAAACAATTCACATAAACTGAACGGAACTATACAAAGCTGTAATAATATATAGAGTATTCTACTCAAACAACCAAACTTGTATCATTTGAAGCTGAAACTGCACAGCCTGTATACTTGGGTATAATTTTATGTTGAATAAACCTTGTCTCCGAATATCACTGCGAAGGTGGACAGACACTGTAACAAGTATTTTTGTTGTTGACTGACATACATACGCTCCTAGTAACAGCGTGAGTAAACTTTTAAGAAAGCAAAATTCTAATCCTATTCGAGAGGAGGTTTTTTATATAAGCGTCTTAGACATGAAAGCAAGGACGAATGACAAAAATATTTTTGAGCAGGTAGTTTTCAAATTGAAAAAGAAGTGCAGTTTTAGCAGCGATGGATTAGTGAACGCTGAAGCGTTATAAAATTTTTGACTAAGTAGGGAAATGGCCCAAAAATTATTCATGGACGAAATACAAAACCATTTCGTTGGGGTTGGGAACCTATTAAAGGTGATTCAAATTCTAGTTGACTGGAAGCAATAAAGAAAATGAAAGTTCGGTGATGACAGATCGAAGAATTAAAATAAGCGTTGTTTTGTGCCCTGAAATTCGTTATAACCGAGCAATACAGCGTATTGAAAAAGATTGTCGTTATTTCGGCATTATTGGACATGACGTTGATTTTACTTACCCTATTGACGCTTTGAATCACTAAAGTGTTTTTCTTTTCAGCATAAGGAGAGCTTCTATAATTATTCCTGTCATCTACAAAATGACCTCCGTTTGTAATGTTCTCTGAAAGAAACAAGTGAACGTAATAGATAAAGAAATAGAATCAATCATAAAAACTTAAAGATAGTTTCATGAAATATCTATGTGCACAGTAGGTAGACATAATAATATGGGCACCTGTTTTTTTTCTGATATTTCGCTTTTATAGTATATTATATTTACTATGGAATGAAGTTTTTTGGAGCTCGGGCATCACAAATTGTTTATAATTATTTGGGCTGTATTTTGCCAGACTTCAATCAAGCGCCGCTGCAAATCTTTCTTATTATTTAAAAAAAGGACCACCTCCTTTAGTTCACGCGATATTTAATTCAAAACACGCTGGATCGAATTCGCATCTGATAGCGAATTGTAGGAAATTCTTAACTGTCCATTTTATTATGTCTGTGTATTGTACTCATATCAACAAAAAATCGCTTATTCGCTAACCATTACTTGTTGGACTAGGAGTTAATTTTCCTCTACTGGGGGAAACACTTAATGTTTCTTTTACTTTGTATGGTTGATTACCAACAACTGGAATATCAGCACCTTCTATAAACATAAACTAAAAATAAATCAACCGTAACTATCAAACAGCAATTGTTTCCCAATATGCATTACCTCCACCGTCAATGATCCAGATATCTGGTCGCTTTCATATGGCCTACTTTGTAAAGTTATAGTTTGTCTTTGAGAGGGGTTTACAAGGAGTTCTTCGACTCCTACAATTCCCAAACCTAAGAACTTATGATTTGGTCTTATTGCGTGATCATAAACTTCAAATAACAACTCTTGCGTGTTTTGTGATACATCGCTAGAATGTTGCTTGATAAAATAAATGTCAAACTTTAGGCTTAATATATCTTACAATAGAAAATGTTCATCCCAGTAAGGCGAGTTTGTATTTTTTTGAAATGATGTTTGGTATTTTTGAGGGGGTTCGTCCATCTCGACCACACAATAGGGTTCTTCACAACCTTGACTGGCTCCCAAAGTAGCAGCGCGTGTTACCTTTACTAATAAACGCTTATTTCCAGGTATCCTGTTAAGAGCTACATGGTTAGGCGTGGATGTATATGCATTGAGCTATAAATAATTGAATGGTATTAAAATATCTATATATACGAAGGATAATAGTAAAATATTAAGCGAGTAAGGTGTAGCACCAATTTACTTTTAATTATTTTTCAGATAACGCTTTACCCAAAAAATGTTAATTTATTAATTGTTTACGAATATTTACTATAAAACAATAGTAGAACAACAAAGCAAGATATTAAATTAATCGGAAATTAAAATTACTACTACGTACATTGTCAAACACAATACAGGAAAGTTATAGAAGAATTGCTCATTAAAAGTATTAGAAGTATTAGGCGAGAGACAAGCAAAGTGGGCAGATGAGGAGCTGTGAGATACTGCTATCGAGTATATATCTAATGACGTCAAGGCGGGTAAAGTAGCCAGGCTTGTGGTGGCTGCTGGTCATTTTTCAAAAGAGAAACAAGTAAAAAGCAACAGAAGAAAACAAAAGAAACAATGATACCAAGAAGACCACCAAGCGCAACCCAAGAAGAGCTTCTACTATAATGATATATATAATAGTGGCAGGCAATCGCTGCTCATATACACTTAGTAAACTAATAAACACTAAGTTAGTGTAAAGAAAATTGAAAAGGTGTGGTAACAGCCCAGAGGTTAAGATAAATAGCCCATATCGTGGGAATTGAAAAAATAGAGAGAAAAACGTGGAAGGCCAAGGATGAGATGGAAGAGGAGACTATAAAGTACATAAGGCAACTAAACATTGACAACTGGAGGGAAAAAGCGAGAAAAAAAGAAATGGAGGACGTTAGTTACCCAAGCCATCAGCCTACTAAACTCACACTGCTAATATATTTTATTATTGCTCGACATAATAGGTAATCCACAATGTTTAACGGCCTTATATATACTTCTATAACTAGGTTATATCTGCTTATTATATATTACTCTACGCACTAACGTTTTCTGATATTGGATGGCATTGAAAATACTACAATGGATAATACCACACGCTAGAAAACATTAATGCCCATAGTGCCTTTTCTTTCCAAGATACAGCATATTAAGCCTGAAGAACAGTTTTTTTCGAAAATTTATTTCTCTTCAATATCTCATAACAAAAAAAAACGCTATTTCGTCGACAATTGAACTTTAAAAATAACAATATGATATAACGTACTTCGCTCTAAAGAAGGTGTTCAAATGATGTTTTTGGGTACACTTTTCCGGAAATTTACACGGAATCTATCAGTGCATTCCATAATTCTGTTCCATAATTGCTCTTCATTACTTAAATCTACTGCATACACTTAATTTTCCATAAACCCTTAAAATGAAAAATAGAGGGGATTAAGGTCCACCTATTTTCAAATCATATATGCAAAAATTCCCTTGCTCTTCGAGAAAAATGAGCTAGCGTGTCATAATGCGTGTAGTACATTCTTTGGATAACGTTCAATAGACATTTTCTAATAATGTTCAGTTCATTTTCCAAAAAATGTCGACAGAATTAATCGATTGGATAATGAAAATAGACCAATTAGGTAAATGTAGACCACACCTGCCCACACTGTTAATAGAAAACCCATACTGGTGATTGATGAGGGTTTTCATTTCTCCAATAATGTATATTACCATCGCGACTAACACGTGCTTCATCGGTAAAGAAGATTAATGACAGAAAATGTTGCCCTTGGTTTTACAACCACTTGTTCCACCAATGTTGTTCAAATAGGTAATGAATTTTTTGGAAATGAAACTGGTGAGGAAGCTATTCTTTGAGGACTTCTGGTTAACATTCCATACAGCCGAACTTATTTTTTTTGTGATTATTCTCAGATTATTTTCTGTTATTTGCAAAAGAGCTTCTTCTTTTGCAATGGCACGATGAGTTCTGGTGGCCTCACTATTATCTTTTGCTTTTTTGAAACAGCCATCTCCTCCCAAACGCCTATGCACGACAATAAATGATCTATATGGAAGAATATGTCCTCTCTCGATAGATACACTGAACTTCGGATCGAACTTTTTTAAGATCCTGTATCTTGAAAACAAAAGGCTTACGGACATTAGTGTATAAGACCTTTTTTATTATTTCGTGGCCCGCTCTCGCGTAATATTATGCATTGTAGTTTTTTAATGTCACCCTATATATTTATCATTTCGAATTGATTGTACATTGTAAACAAGTAGTTCGATTATTAAAACCATTCGTATACTAAAAAGTAAATGCTTTTTATGCTGTAATGTTCAATATTAGGTTTATTTTGTATTAAATGATACAATTGCATATTATTTTATAGAATTCTTGAAAAATACGTTACATTAATAAGTTATCATTGTCAATATAGTTCCAGCAATAATAAAGGTACCAATAGTAATCAAATGGTTTTCAATGCGATGTATTTCAGTTATTTCCATTAGAATTAACCTCAATAACAGATTTCATAAGAGTATTCAGTTTTTCTCATCATCCTATTACAATATTCACTTACCATGCTATCATAGTGCACGGGTAGCGGTCTTCCCATAACGTCGAGATGCCGTATAAGCCTAGGGCACGTAGGATATTGCGCCAAGTTTATATTAAATTCGGTGCTTCTTAAAGCAGCCGTTACAACCTCACTAGAATGTGTATTTTTATTAATTGGGAAATCTCGAGGAAATCAACGAAAAATATAAGACACCTACCTCACAACCTCCTGTAATTGATTTTCATCCAGATTATTTTTTATATTTCCAACGGGAGCCAATGCTATCTTAATTTCTGGCCAGCCATCACACTTCAAGTTCGCTTGTAATTTTTCGGTAACACAAAAAATATTTAATCTAGCCCGGAGACGATTCACATTTACACGATAATGAGAAGTCTCTATTTTATCAGCCTTTTTCCTAACGCATTTCAACTGGAAAGCTGGGGTAGCTTCACAATCACAAGTTAATGTCTGAAAAGAATAATGTCATATTATAATTTTATTTCTTCTATAAGTGTTGATGTTATATGTATTAACATTCTCATAAGTATTGTAAGCATTTGGACAATTCCAAAATTTAAGATCGACTCCTGTATTTTTAATTTATTAAGCTTATTAACTATTATATGTAAGCCTCTTGTGCATAATACGCTTAGCTTACTATCATTTTTAGCTCATTACTTTTTAAAGAAATCTAGTCTAATTTTTTATAAGTAATTTTATAAAATAACTTCTACTTGGATAAACTGTTTCAAGAAACTGTCACCCATACGAAGTATATTTCACTTTTCAATAATTATAAATAACAAATAAAATGAATAAATAAATAAGTCATTCTAATGAAGGAAGTTGTCACTTTTAATAGATTTAAGTAGGAGAAAGGAACATATAGTAATCGATGGTTTGTATGAGAATTCAAAGCTTAACATCCTAAAAATATAAAACAACCTTTTACTTAATATTCCAATATCTACTACTACCATTTTAAAGAGAAAATATCGTTTTCTTCTAAATATCTCTTCAGCTATTCCATTGCCCAAATATATTGTATTTTCATAGATCGGAAAAAAAACATGGTAATTATAAATTTAAATAGGGACGACTAACACTTAAAGAATGATGATGTTCATCATCAAATTGTCGTCTTTTACTACATAACATATATGAGTTAAGTAGAAAGATTTCGATTATTTCCAAATCGGAATCTGCCTATTTATTAGCCTTTAGCGTTAGAATTTTAAAAATCGTTGCAAATTTTAAACTTATCTCTTACAACAACCGAGATTCTCTCAGTGGCCCGCGAATTAAGAACAGACTGTACAATATGTATGTTTGAGACTAATTTATTGAGTTAAATTATTGCAAAAAATAGCTGTTGCTAACGTTACTTTATGGATAATATTAAACTTCTCCATCGTTTTGCTCAAAAATATTATTGTAATATAATTGCAAATGCGTTAAGAGATACTTTTGAAAGTTTCAGCCTTCTTGGATGCTCAGTTGTTGCTTAATCATTTGTATCAATCGACGTTAGTTTCTGTAAAAATGAAAAAAAAATCGAATATCGAGCTGCTATTAAATTCTTTCATTTCAAAGGCAATACGACTATGCAATTAAGCCGAGATGGACGTTGTTTATGGGGACTCCTGTCCATCATTACCAGGTGAAAACTTGGCTGAATTTAAACATGGTCGTACTAGGTTGGCGTCGAAGGACGTTCAGGACAGTCAAAAATCGCAACCACTACCGATACCATCGGAGAAGTTTACAAAATTATGCGAGGCGGCCGTCGAATTAAGGTTAGAGAGATAACAGAGGCCGTAAGCATCGAAAGAACACTAAAGCTAACCCCGCGGTGGGCGTCGCGTTTTGGCGGAATTTTGGCGTTGATTAACAACTGTAGATGAAACTTAGGTATACCTGTATACCTAAGTTTACTTGTATACTCCTTTATACTCCTTTAAAGCCAAGGCACAGTCGAAGTAGTAGACTGGGAAGGGTGAATCGACTCTGAAAAGGGCGAAGACTAATCCAACGACCGAGAAAGTGATGACAACTGTGTTTTGGGGATAGTTATGGAAATGTGTTAGTCTTGAAAACGAAGAAACAATAATTACAGAACAAACTGAAAACAGAAATTGCGGAAAAACTGCCGCGCCAAGACATCTTAACACTTTAGTGATCGCCCTATTTACTAGATCTAGCCCTCTGCTTCGCTCGGAGGGCAGAGATTTTCATCAAATGTGAAGGCATATTTTGCAGAACAAAATCCCAATTACTATTTGGACGGATTGAAGAGATGCGAATATCTGAGACTATGTTGAGATATAAAACTGCAACTTTTTAAATTACCCTAAAATAAATGAAAACCAGCTTGGTGGATCTCTCTCAACCTCAATTAAGACTATATAGATCAATTTTATTTAGAAAGTTATATTGGAGCAATTTCATAACGTTTTTGTGATATCGAACAAGTAAAAACATTTAGAGCATTTGCAAAAATCTGCAGTAATTGGTACTTCTTGGGAGTTTTGATAGTTTACTAAAAGACTTCCGTCAACATCTCTTTTCAACCAAACTAATTCAATAATAACTATTTTAACTATTATAAATTCAAACTACTTATACAGCGTGTGCACCTAGTAGTAATGGAAGATAACTCCTTTCCTGGGCAATTTACAGAAACAGCTTTCACACAAAAAATATTCGCAAAGAAATGCTGCCCAACATAGAATTATATTGAACTGTACAGGAGGTTTAGTTTTCACACCGCACGATTCAAGTTTAGTTTTCTAAATTTTTATGTAAGGCCGCTGCTTCTTTAATAGCCGATATCTGTGTATAACAGACATCGGAATGGTGATTCAGATTTAATTCGATCGAGTATTTCTTGGAGTTTCACGCAGTATAGTGAAGTGTGATTCATTTATGATGTCTCTTCATGGTCTCAGAAAAAAGCTGTCATCAACTTTTTTTTTATTTCATTTCCCTATCACTTAAATGTGTCGTTCGTTAATAAATTAAATATGAAGGCAATTTTTTTTACTAAAATGCACAGAGTACTGTGACAAAATAATAAATAAACTTTGGTTTTTCTCAAAATAATAATCGAAGATAAACTGGAAAATTTAATTCATACATACAATTTCAACATCTATTCCACTATTTTCCTTCATACAAACTGTAATGCGTAATCCTTGTATTTTATTGAACATTTATTATCGCGGGGATATTGTTTTGTGTAATGCCCACCTTATGCATTAAGAAACTTATACCGGAAGTTTTTTCAGAACGTACTGATTATATTTTTTACTGCTGAAAAAACCTTGTGTATGTTTTTTTAAATAAATTTAAGCCTTTTATGTCGAACTCCATTCAACATTTATTACTTATAGGTGCTGGTTAATTTGCTAAGCAACGTAGGTATAAAAATAATGATTACTTCGAGTAGATGATGGAATCGTACCAAAGAAGACAACGTTTACTCATTTCCTTATATAAATAAGGCTTGCAGTGTTTCGTCACAACTCTGTTTTTAAACGAAAAACCTATCTTCATAGCTTTATATTTAATTTACTGAATTAGGACGTATTTTAAATACAGGAAATGTTTACGAAAAAGATTTTAGAAAAGCTTCTCTATTAAATTTGGCAAAAATATGCAGGATGCAAAAATCTCAAATTATGCCAAGAAGATTGACATGAATTAAAGAAATGCATCCAATAACGTAATCATATGTCGAGTGTTTTATTTAAAAAAACAAACTTGGATCGCGCGCAGCGGAAATTGAATGCCCTGTATTCTTGAATATAATTTTATGTTATGTAGAATTTGTCTCCGAACCCTCTAATTTGCTCAGGAAAGGAAATACCTTCCGTCCATATACTAGGTGGACACGCTGTATATCTTAGTACGTTATTTTCTAGACGTCCACAAGATTTAAGACAAAGACTAATTATCTACGTTCTAATTATGAAGGGGTTACGGATATGAATATTTTTTTTGCTTCAAGAATATGCCAGCAAGTTACATTGAGTATTTTAAACTTGAAGGTTGATACATAGAATTTTCTTGGAATATTGCCAGTGATTGTGTTCATATGATTCCTTGAACATTTGTTTTCATTTTTTTCTAACGGGAAATATATTCTGATATTGTAGTATGATGTATCTGCGTAAACTTCCGCATAGTGATCGTGAAATATAAAATGAGTAGAATATTTCTATTAATTTCAAATTAAGAATTCGTTAGTCGAAAAAATAGTATTGAATCGAAGAAAATGTAAATGATACTTTCCATAAAATTATTCAACGAAAGTTTCAAAAAGGAAAGCTTTATCTGTTGTATTTTCATTTATATTTTAGTTGACATGAAAATCAAAAGATAATAGCCCTTGACAGACAAATGTAAACATCTTTTTATTGACTTCCTTATCCTTTATGTGTAAAGATTGCCGTACTCAAAATTTCAAGTGTTTGCCTTGTCTCACTCAAGGTTTATTGATTTTAACTTGTAGTGGCGTTTATTAAATTAAAAACAAATAAAATTAAAAACAGAGCTGTTAAATTGTAAAACATCTCTACAAAAAGGATCTACTTTGCCAAAAATGTATACAGATATAATTCAGCGGCGATGAGTGGTGATGAGCTGATGACACGAGGACGTGCGCGGCTCTTGGTTACGACATTACCCACCGCTACTGATATCAAATGATTCTGTCCCTTCATATATGGTAGTTGGAAAGCAACCGCGAAACTGGTTAATAATTACTTGATATGGAGAGTCTTGTAAACGTATTATGTGAAATAACACATACTACAGAAACCGTCGTGATAAAAGGAAATACCAATTTGGTTCATGGAATGACTCGATAATCGAAGAGTTGCAGTACAGAAGAAACTGATAGTGTTTTCTGTAGCCAGTATTGAAAAATGTCAGCATCCAGAATGTCATAGAAACATTTTTTTAAGGTTTATGGCAGATTAGATCAGTTACTTGCACTACTACTTAAGGGGATAAAGCTTGGGATGTTCTTTTTACTATTTCTTATTAGATTCATGTTTTATTATTGTAATGTTCAATATCCCTCTTTTAAAATATCGTTGACATCGTTGAGAATCCATGATGTAGACGAACCAGTAGAACGCAATATAAAGATTTTCTATCCAAAAATCCTGATACAATTGGCAACATTTAGACACTATAAGACTAGGATATTCATTAGCGTGAAGTTGGGTTAATCCTACCGGTTTCTAAAAATTTGCCAAAGTCTTATAACATATATGAAAAAATAAACTCGTTTCGACTCAGTTGTTTCAGTTTTATATTGGAAACAATAATTGGCACCTGGGATGCAAGTCGATAAAATGAAATTAAGTCTTCCACGACACTTATAGCACCTTGGAGAAAAGGGATGCAAATGAAAGCGTCTACAAATACCAGATATTTTGCTGCATAAATGGAAATAACTTCATTAACAATGATTGAAATGCATTGAAGCTAGATAGAGGGCATTTGGGACAGATATTGTAGTATATAAAAATTAACTTAACTAACGCAGATGGAATATTAATTTCAATCTGTTTTTTTTACATTACAATGCACTCTTAAGAGGCTTTCGCTTTTATATGTGTATCACGTAAACAGCTTTACGTCAACCGAAGTGACCCAATGTCTCCCTAACCGTCCATTAAAATTATTATAATTAACTATACCTACATCCACGATCAAAAGCGTCCGACTCGAGTCGGTTTGGTTTGGTCTGTCTGACTATTATCTCTACGTGTACTTACATATCTCGTCATCTCCACCAGTTCCAAAGATTGTGCCTTTATGAATAGAGCTCTTTTAAAAACGATTTTTCTTGATATATATTATAATTACATTGCAATATACAGGCTGTCTCGTAAGTCACAAGTTCGTAGCTACTCAAATCTGTTTTTCTTTCCTCCTTCCTTGTTAAATCCCGAGGAAAAGAATAAGAGACTATTGTCCTAAACTTATGCGCTTCCAAATTGGTAACGAGATGGACGCAATATTGCGTTAAGTTTTAGTAATTTTTTATTCTAAAGTGAAGCATTTTCTCGTTATAACGATTTTTAAAACTGAACTACTGTGAAACAGACAAAATATATATGTGTCTGCTTGTCATGACAAAAAAGTCATTGGGGCAGTTACAAAACAATGATCTACATTTAAAATACTTGTTTAAATGTATGTTAGCTTGAATCCGTTACGGATAACTGATTTCGTGTCAGCTTGAAACAGGTTTCTGTTTAAAAAAAAACTAGTAACTACCAAATCTTTAATTTTAGGACAATAGTACTTTATTACTTTTTGCTGCAGAATCTAGCAAGAATTTCAATATATGAACATGCCTTTAGCTAGCTACAAACTTATAAAACACCCTGCCTGTTTTAATACAATTTCAACCATGCCTCCAATCGGATATGATAACAATAAAGAACATTTTGAAAAATCCTTATTCACAAACCCACAATCCTCTAGTCCCTCGAAGATGTCTCACCATGTACACACATATAAAGAATACGCATGTATTGATGACGTTTTGTTAGACAAGGCTATAGTTTAAATTATAATATAACTTTAGTGTTTATTTTGGATTGCTAATCAGCACACCTTATGTACTACTACCATGTCAAAAACCAACTCACCACATCATCCTTCGTATCACATTCACAAAAGAGATTCGTCAAGGTGGGTGGATGTGTCTCTGGTAGAATACGTATAAACTCGATTCCAACTCCTTGCTATAAAAAAGAAAATATTCGCATTAAAAATATAATAAAAGTAATTCCAACAAATGGTGTAAATTTTTAAGTGGCATTTTCTAATATACAGGGTAATTCAAATTAACGAGCCACTATCGCTATCTTCTATCTACTAAATTGGCAAACTAGAAGTGGTCTTTCTTCATTAATATGAAGTTAAAAGAAAAACAATTAAGTAGTGCATTTTTACTAAAAACCAAAATTTATCATTTTTTAATGAAGCACCCTATATATTTTCCAATATGTTGAAACATAATTCAATTTCTAATATAGAAGCTTTAGAAATCATCTAGAATGAATATTGAAAAAGCTATAGTGGCTTCTAGTTTTCACTAAAGATATATGTTTGTAGTTTAATATTTACAGTACACAGTACAGCTTATACATGATGGAAATAAATTATGTTTTTTCTCCGAAGTTATTATATTGTTTCTAGTAGTTGTAATAAGCTCTTCATACAAAGTCGGCAAAAAAGAATTAAATATTTGTAGATATGTGTGTGGTTTTATACTCCTTTTAATAGTACAGCTTGTATATTTTTACACTAGTTAATAGAAAACTTTAATAGAAAGAGTTTTTGAGACATTGCAAAAAAAAAAAAAATTTTGCTTAAACAAAGTGAGGATTTGTATCTATTGTTTGGTATTAATATGTATTGGGTCTATATACCATTATTAGAAAAACTGAATCCATCTGACCATAAAATTTTGTTTAAAACATCTGGATTTGCATTATTTTGCAGTATTAAATAAATGTAAAATTGTAATCTTCTGATAACATCGTCGGAATAAAGATTGTGAATTTTGTATAAACTCTGTAATTATTAGTTTGTTTTATGCGTTTTTATGTGTTGCATTTATTTCCACTGCAGTGTAACTGCAATGTTGAAATATGCTAACACATCGACTTCCAAATTTTCTTTTATTTCATGAGGTTCGTGTATTCTCGCTAGGATTCCAGTTCTACGCAATTTATTTTCTAATTCGAAAAAATACGAGTGGCTTACACGAAAGCGATCCGGATATCTTTGTTGGTATAACTGTAAGGCTTGCCTTGAATTATTATCTGATAAATAAAAATATTTTGTCAAGTCTACCTATCCTCTCATTAATTCAATAATATGCCATCATTGACACAAATTAATAATGTGTTTACACAACACAAACTTTATTGTATCGCAAAAATAATACAAATGAACATAAAACTATCAAATTTTGTTTCCAAGGCGCGTCTAACATTTAATACGAATTTCCATGTACGTTTGTCGATCAATGAATGGTGTGGAAATATGATACTATTTTGGGTCCATATTTTTATGACGGTTTCTGAAAAAGACATAAAAATTTCTTTCAAAATGAATTTCAAGATTCTTTGGATGATTAGTAGTTAGACGGGGAATGGCATTTCAGCACGACGATGCATCCTCACACCATTCCAGCGGTGCAACTGAATTTTGAAGTCAAGAATTTCTAAATTTTTGGATTAGCAACAGAGGCCCTACAACGTAGCCTACAAGTTCTCCCGATCTATTTTTATGTTTGTAAGAACCGTGATAATTTTGAACAATTTTTTTTTAATTTAATAAGTTTTTAGCAAGTGTTACTATCGTTGTTATGATAATAAAATAATTCGTTTTTAAGCACACCTTGAAGATTCTTTTTTCAAAATTTACTTTCTATTAACTGATGTAAAAACATACAAGGTATACCATTTCCCTTAATGGTATACCTTGTATGTATAAAATCGGTAATATCGAAAATTTAATTCTTTTTTTACTTATTAAAAGTACTAAAAACCTTATTTCAACAATTCTAATAACTTCGAAGAAAAACGGTGTCTTTAGCAAATAATAATAAAATTGGCAACAACCATATTTTGTTTAAAAACGAGCACCTAAAATACGTTCTAATGTACCCAAAACTTACTCTTAACAATACACAATTAGTAAAAATAGTACTGCGTACTATCGATATTTTTTGCTATCGATAATCGAATCAACTATCGATAGTACTATGTATGTAGTACTATCGATAGTTTTCGATAATCCTTGTAGTGATAGTAATATCGATAGCTCAATTGTAAATGTACTTGTTTTATTGTTTTAGCAATTGCTTGGACTTATTCGATAATCGCACTATCTATATTTAATTCATTATTCGTAACGTTTAACTGTATGGTGTTCATTGCCTATATTATTTGCTTCATATGCGCATTACATATTTTGTATGTATTATGTATGTAATACGTTTTACACTACTTAAAATTTGAATAAAATACCTGTTAGTCGTTTCTGTGCATTTTACATATCTGTAATCTGAATATTACGTCACAATTTTTTATAATTCTTAATAGCAAATTTTTACTGATGGATATACTTTGAACAAAAAGCAAAATTTTTCAGTTTATTTTTACGTTATGCAACATAGTACTTAAAACTATATCTCACGAAGAAAACAGGTAGCGGAAGTTACAAATAAATAAACAAGAAAGCATTCTATTAGTTCTTATGTTTACATCTTACCATACATAGTCTTATTGCTAGCACTATCTATAGGACAGAACTATCGGTATGTACTATCGATAGTGCCCATCACTAAGTAAAAATGATCAGTTTCTGCTTCTGTTCTAGATTGGAGTATATAATTTATGGACAGTTGAGTTTGTTAAAATATGTATTATCTCCTTTCTTTAATTCGATTACATAAAAAAAATATTGGACACACACTTTTTTAGTACGAACTGTAACAGTGAATGAATGGTAGAATAAACCTTTGGCCTTCTTAATATAATCTACAATCATTTTGATATTAAAAAAACTAAAAAGAGCTTAGAAATTTAATTAATTTCATGGCCCACTGAAACACAAATCGTGTCCTAAGAATCTGTAATTGTATACTAATGTGCTGCACTACTTTATAAAATAGTTTTTATACCGCTGGAAAAAATAGCCTAAATAGACGACTGTGAAATGTATCTAACAGATGTCTTAGAATAATATGCAAATGACTGCCATGTCATGTTGTTGCCAAAGCTACAACACATGTGATAAAGTTACAATAAACTTCGGCATACTTATATAGATTTTACTTCACGGTATATCCGCATATACCCTCTTACAGAAATGCATATGTAGAAGCCATTTCTCCAGTTTATTATGCGCGTTATAGAATGCGAATTATAATCTCCGTATGTAGAATGGGATCTAATAGCAGCAGTGTACCTCTCTCTATCCTTAGAGACACGTCAATAACGCTACCTTTATTTCCGGTTGTGATGTTGCGATATCGCACTCATGGCACTTATATACACTTATGCCAACAAATACTAAATATACTGCCAAGAATCGTAATTCATAATCATCGTAGTTTTATATATTTTCAGTTGAATTGTTTGTGGTTGTATACGTCGTTCTGGTTAGAACATTTCTATCACTTTCAATTGTAATTTTCCATATTTCTTATAAATGTGATAACCTTCTGTGAAAATCACGAATCTTGTAGTCATTAATTCCTCAGCAAAGTAAAGATGTAGAAATCAGAAGCATACCTATACACTAGTGAGATAGAAGTATGTAATATACGCCTTAGATATGGCCATATTTGTTTAAGTATCAATGGTAGTGGATGCACCTTAATAGTTGTATCACAAAGAATACAGTTCCCATGACATTTATCATCTACTGTTCATTGGAGCTTTCTTAATTCTCGTATATTTTTGCTAAAAGTTATTTTTGAAACTATACTACAATAAATCGTTTGATTTGTGGTCAGTTTTGAGATGATAAAAAAGTATATTAGACTTAGATCTTGTTAGCAAGAGTTAGTTTGTCGTTTGGCAATGTACATCGGAAAAGAAAACAAAATAGAAGTCCCTTAATATTTGTTTATGTGGTCCATGGCGTAAATACCGTTGTTTAGTATTAAATCAAAGCTTACATGCAAATTGTAGAGAATTGCAAATGTTTTGAATATTTGTATAGATACTGTTACAATATAAAACAGAAGAAAGAAACTACACTTGCTGTTTCTTTATCAGAGATAGTTAAAATGGATGTTCATACAGTAATTTATGAGATGCGTAAGGATAGATATGTTAATTTGCATAATTACATTCCAGTTCTGATTTAATACGTTTTTATAGAAAACCCTGTAACAGTAAAAGCGTTGCAAGAAGTGCTGGAACATTTTACATACTAGCTATTGATCTTTCTGTTTAGTTTGTTACATATGGTAAATAAAATAAAAATGTCGAAATAAGAATATTATTAGAATGCCACATTATTTAATAAAAAAAACATATATTTTTCTAATAGGCTCAGCTTATTCCGCAAACACAAATGAAGCAATGCACTATTACGAAAGCATGCCCGCAAGCATGTACACGACATAAACTTCATGGTTTGTTGTACAGAATATGCCACCATCTTTAAATACAATTCGTGCTGGTGTCAGTGGTAATGATAATCTCCCTGACTTCATTGTATGGGTTTTGAATTTAAAAACATAAAACGAAAAAATATACTAATTGAACGGGATAATATTATTCGGCAGATAATATTATTTTGCAGACACTATGCAAAATAGTCGACAGGTTATTATATAAACACTAAGCACAGGTTTTCGGTCTTGTTTTTGCTTTAGCTCATGCTAATTTATATAATGGTTCTGTTCCTGATGCTGAATATGCATTTCTCTACAAGAAAAATACTTCTGACATTCGTCATGAGACGAATTCAGAAACATATGAGAATGGTTTACTTCCAAATATACCGCAGAATTCAGTAATTCCCTACCACTAAAGAAAGTTAGAAAAAAAGTCAACGATGATGTAAAAACCACGGTTGGTATTACGGTAATTACGGTAATACCAACCACTGATGATATGCTAAAAAAAGACACTAGTTAGTGTATCACCAATTGAACAGCAGCATGATACAAACAGGACTGACGATTTTGTGAAAGGAAAATGAGTTGAAGTTCCTTAATTATTATGGTAGTTTAATTTGTGTAATCTAATATATTAATTGTAGTTTATTGTAGCAAACGCAGAAAGTTTTGCTTCACTGTTGTTTCCTACAATATTGCTTCACTAATAACTACAAACTGTCCGTGTCCGCGTCACGAATCCTACTTGTGGTGGCATTTGCTACCACTGTAGAAGTAATTCTCACATTTTTTTTCTATGCGAATGTGTTACGTAGTAGCGTCTTTATATTACTGTCTATGTGGGGTTGAGCACCGTCTTGCACCAAAATTCTGTAATATTGATAGTATCGTTATTGTTGACCGATTCTCCATGTTCTATTTCTCTGCGGAAATAAGGTCCTATTAGACAATTTGACGTAAGGCTGCACCAAACAGTAACTTTCACATTATGTAAACTTGACTGAACAATCGTATTTGGATTATTTTTTACCCATAACATGTAGTCGTGTGTGTCAACTTTCCCATTTAACTCAAAATATATCTCATCTGCCTAAAAGGCTTTATCTAGCTATTCAGTTATTCTATATTCTATAGTCCTTCTAAACTATCATGATATCTCTACAGAACGAAACTATTAATACGTACAAAAAATAGAACCCTTTCAAGTTGGGCACTTACGTTTAACCAGCACCATACTTTAACGTAATACATTAATTTGTAATAATTTACTTCTTAATGATATTTGATGTAAAACTTCATTAAAATCATACAAGCTGTGTATCAGTATTTCCAACACAGTGGAAGCTAATTATAACTGTGGAATCAAAGAACTTTGCATTTTTTTTCATTGTACATCGTCCTTTCTATTATCAATTATTAAGTTTAACCCCGTGAACGCCATTTCTGTCACTAACTTAGCTTTCCCTTATTGTTACCTTATAATTGCAAAATATGTAATAAGAAAAACAATGCATATATATTATTTTAATTATTTAATCCTTTAATCTACATTTACGTAAATGAAGAAATAAAGAATATTAAAGTATTTGTAGGTTTATTTCTTAATTTTTGGAAATTAAAAAAAAAATAAAAAAATAAAAATAAGTATTTTTATTTCACATCGCAATGCATAATCAAATCATAATTATTGCAATCGTCAGTCAGGCAGCTTAAAGCAGGAATTCCTGCTTTCAGCTCTCTTTTTTTGGCACACAATATCACAAGTAGTTTTGAAACCCTCAGAAAGATTATGTTTTGATAGCATGAAATGCAAAATAATGAACTGCAGATTAATGAAGCATACGATTGGACGATTTGACATGACGTATACACTGTATACGATGCTGAGACGCGCTATAGTTAACATTTTCACAAAAATTGGTTTAACATATTGAGATGTTTCAAATCTAAATAAAAGTGGGAATTCTAATCTAATGTTCTTCTCGAGCCCTCTGGATCTTTAATATCCTCTTTGAGTATTCCTTGGATTAATTTTGCGTTTTCTTTATTTTCAAAATATTTCCAAACTGTTTTAATATTGTTTCATAGCTTATATACTTTTAATACTTACTTTTAGTTAATTTTCAAAATTCTCTTTTCGAAAACGTATTTCTGTCAGAATATCATTTTCTTTCTGTTTATTTATCCGTCTCCACAAAGTGCACTCAAAAAGCTCCTCTTTATTTAATACATTTTCCCATATTATTACAAATACGGCCATAATTAAAAAATTGCCTTTGAATGCAACATCCTGTATCTTGTAATTATTTCTTGCAATTACTACCATTAGGTTATTCGAATCGATATTGCAGTAAAGGTACTTTTGGACTTTTGTACACTTTGTATCTTGTTTGGTGTTACTTCTGAAACACTCTGTATAACTGGATCGTAGTACCGTGTTATAGAGGAACTTCCAATAAAAGTAACTCTTACATTTAAACATCACTTCTAGCTCTTACCGTTCTAGAATTACATCGAAAAAAATTAAAATTAATCAATTTTCAGTGAAATTCAGCCAATAAAAAAATCTTCTTGCATATCTGAACGTACTCTATATTCTTACCAAGTTTGGAGGGCTTTCAGGTTAAAAGAAAAACACTCCTAAAAATCAATAATTTTATAACATATATTGAGTGACACCATAGTTAAAATAGAAAGAAATTTAGAAGCCAAATTTAACAAAATTGAAACATACTTGGAGGAGAAACAAGTATTCTAAATATAAAACATAGATTTCCAAATATAAACTGTATTAACTTCCTGAGATTATTTTTGTCCTCTTATCATATGGGATTGTCAGATAGATTACATAAATTAGATACTGCTAAATGGGATGAAGTTCATCAAATTTTGATGTTTTTGATACTACTGATAGTGATAATCTACCTAAAAACAATTGCCAAAAAATATACGTTATTCTATAATTATTACACGATTGGTTAACATTGTTTTTGTTTTACTCGAGTTGTTCTTTACTTTTTTTTATTATTTGTTAATCCGCTTTACCCCAGTGCGTGGTTAAAACGGATCAATAAATAATTGACCCAACAAACCGTTTTAATCTCAATCGACTTGAAACGGATCACCTCTGTAATTTTAAAAAGTAAATTAGCAAGAATGCAGTTCTTGTTTAATAAGGGTAAATACAAAGAATAGTTTAAAGTTAAATAGAAAGAATGACTTATTTTTCAAGTAGCTTAATACATCTTCGATAACAGGAACAAATTAGATCTAAACTAAATAACAACGCTTCAAAGAAACAGATTATACCCAGATACTACATGATTCAGTTTTATGAGAATTTTTAACAACGAAAAATGTCTTTAACCTACTCTAAATTATAATTGGAAATATTTTTGAATAGACACCTCTTCTGACAAGGTGTCCCCAGCAACTTTTTTTTCAATACTTGCGATTTTTTATGACATATATCGGGATGTATAAGAAAAAACGTTTTTTTCTTAAGGTGTCAATGGTAACCTCACAATCATCATTTTAATTGCCACGTTGGCTTATCTTATTTCTATAGACACGTGACATATCTGCAAAGACATATAGGTATGATCTACTTCACCCCGCAAAATGAGAAAAAAATTATATTTAAAAAAGATCCTATTCGAACAAAAAGAATCGTTATAGTATGTAATACTATCAGACACATTAATACACGTTTTGATGAAACGTTTCAATTCTTCCGTCGAACAGTTCCTTTCAATATTTGGTAAAATATTTAATGTTTTCCATAGTTTTATGAATTAGTTTACCTACTCCCAAACAAAACTTTCCCTACTTAAACAATAACTAAACACTGCTGAGCAAACGGAGCAAGGGCTCAAGATACTCAGAGGCAACATCAAAACTAAGTAAATATCATAATCTCGATCCTCTTCACCTCACCTAATCTGTTTCATTCCATAGTAAGTCAAGAAAAAATCATTTTTTATAAGAAACGTAATCGCAAATGTTATTAAAATTTCGCATTAATTTTACATTATATTTGAAAGTGACTAATGCACCTACCTACGTAAAAAAAAACCATGAAACCGTACTATCAATCATATTTTAATCATACGGTTGATAATGGGGATCCACGCATTCTCGAAACAGCTGTTCCGACCTAATTAATTAAACTTATGCGGTGCCAAGTGGGTCAATACTTTAGTGTTGTTTGTAACAAGACAGTATTTGTCAAATCTCCCAAACAAATTCGACAATTTTATTAAAGATATCCTATAATGGACCTGATAGAAAAGATAGTTGAATGCTGCGTTCTACTATTTTCAATAATTCGATCTGTTACGGTCCCTAATGTTACAATTTCATACAAAAGAAACTGCTGCCCCAAACCAAGTCAATTGAAATTTCAATACCGTCAGGTTGAAGTTGATTTACAAACTATTTACAATAACTACCAAGTACTAACGAATGCCAGCACAGCATTACAAAGGTTTTCATTACCGTTAGTCGAACGCGTGCAAATAGTAGGCAATGTATAAAGAGGGCTAAAAGTCTTCTGTGACGAGAAAAAAGTCTGTGCTAGCGTACCACCATTACAATTATGCAAATACTGCATGTCGTTTCCGTTATAAAAACATTTTTCACCATTGCAAAGAAGACTCAAGGAAACGACAGTAGAAACATATGCCGCGATTCAAATGTTTAGTGGAACACGTTCGAAATTTTAATATTTACTTGGTAAGTGTTTCAAGATTGTTAATTATAAAGTGTAACTTACAAATTCATATTTAAACAAAGTTACGCATTTCCCAGTCGGGCACTCATGAACAGGAACCGTAACTTGCAAAATTTATAATTTTAATTGGTAATAATAATAATAATAATAGAATTTGTGTTGCCCCTTTAAAGCCGTCTAACACGGTAAGAATTTTAGGTTTTTTCAGATTGGGGACTTCGGTTCTAAATATCTCTTCGACTAACAAATTTGGCATACTTAGCAAATTGCCATTACATAAATTTACATTTTTTATAAGTACACAAAAGTTAATACAAACGTAGTTAACCTTCGCAGGTATTACATAAAAAAATTTAATTCTGAGGACATTGAGGATAATCAGTTTTTCACTTCACAAAGCATAAAATTTATGGAAATGTAATTCTAGTACATGGTCGTTAATGATTACCTAGAACACATACGAAACAATGTTGGCGTTCACCCAATATTGCTGTTAAATCTATAATTAGATAAATATCCTATTTTTAATACTTTCTTGATTAGTCACTTGATCAATAGGTGCATCCCTGGAATGTAAAATGTATCTTATCTCTTCTCTTTTCTTTCTAATCATCTACCTCACAGTGTGTGTTTACAAATCTAAATTATAAGATAAGATAGGTAGAATATCTAACTGGAACTTGACTAAACCACATAAGCAAACATTTCGTTACAAAAATTTTGCCCATTTTACGGAATATGCTAAAATAAAGATTAATCCACAGACACGTGATTCTACACCGCAAAACCACAGTCTCGCAACAGTAACAATTTGTTAATATAGAGAATATTCTTCACAATTGGCAAATTTCATTTAACAACCTCTTCATCAAATAGGGTTAGTCAAAGGCTTGATTAAGTCCATTTGCGAACCTAGTGTTCCATGTAAATTGCCAAAGTGGAAAAAAAATACATTTAATAACAATTTATTTATTTCAAATGAAACACCATGTAGATATATTTGAACGGATTTGCAATAGTTGCCATAATACCTAAAACTTTTACAAAGCATAGGTTATACCTTGCTTAATTTTGCTTAAGTTTAAAAGATATTTCAGTTTTTTATTAAAGTAATTGTCCGCAAAGGAGCTAAAAAGTGAACAATTTAGTGATACATAATGATACATATTCAAAACTTCTCTCTTTTTCCGAAATGAAATGTTCTGTCGAAAATACTTACTTATTAATTGTAATATGTAATTAATCTATTAAATTATTATTAATTGACATATCTGCAAGAGTATTAGTCCACGTTTTTCCTAAGATGATTAAAAAGCAAACTCGGGCACAGAAAATCACGAATCCGTTGAAGTTTGTAGCACATTTCTTGCGAAAACTGGCGTCGATAGCCGTATTGGCTACCGAACTTGTCTGGTATAGATTTTAATGCCGGTGTAAACTTAGCGGCCCAAAGTTAGGCGCTCATTTTCCGGAAACACCTGAACGTCCATAGGCGTTGGTGCTATCAAATTATAATGAATCGGTATTTGAAGTAAAACCCTAGAAATGACTAGGTTCGTTTGCATTCCATGCCACTTTTCTCGGAAGCTAAGCCCGAGATTACCCTCTAACACACCTATAAAAGCATACATTCGCATAAGTCGCTTATGCAAACAATACAAATCATAGCATCGACGCAAGGATCGGTATCACTTTCAAACCCCATAGAGACTGCCGACATTTCGATATTACACACAGCAACCAATAGTAAAATCCGTTGCCGGCCGTCCACGAGGGTTAAAACACCCCCCGAAGCATTAAAAAAATTCCTGCGCCTACCCACGATCGAGTATCACTTTCTGACCCCATAGAGGTTGGGGAGATTTCCCTTTCTGACCGTGAACGGGGGTTAAAACGGCCCTCCAAGAATTAAATAAAAATCCTGCGTCTACCCATTATCGGGTGTCACTTTCTTACTTTCTCATAGAGATTATGATATAATCAGACATAGACAGAGTAGTATTGTAATGCACACGTAAGCCATAAACATAGTTCATCTAATGCATTCACGGATAGACTTGCCAATTCGCCGATAAGTAGGACAATACTCCTAATAGTGTCGTTAAAGTTCCAAATAATTGTTGAGCAAATAAATGAATGTGTATGCGTGTTCTTTTTTTATGTAAATTGAGGTATCAAAGTGCCGCCTCAAAATTTAGAAACATTTGTTGATCACCTCGCCACCTGATATCACGCCAGGGGCTCGCTCGAAGCTATTGAAGAATGTGTCTTTTCAAAAGCAGCAATACCAACCCAAGTAATTAATTACGTTTCCAACTTAGAACTTAGATACCTAAGATTAACTGTAGATGGGAAATCTTTTGTGAAGTCTAATAAATATAAAGCATTATTCGTATCGTAAGATCTACCGAAACGAACAATTTGGTCGTACAAACTTTCATAGTGACGATTTTGCGTATGCAAGCAAAGTAAAGAAAGAGGCTGCTGTGTAATATCGAAATCTCCGCAACCTCTATGCGGTCAGAAAGTGATACCCGATCGCGGGTAGACGCAGGAATTATTTCAATGCTTCGGGGGGCGTTTTAGCCGCTGTGGACGGCCGGTAAGGGATTCTGCTAGTGGTTGCTGTGTGTAATATCGAAATCTCCGCAAT
>LR737385.1:16799309-16833553 GCA_902655005.2 Marronus borbonicus | reverse complement strand
TGCCGACATGGGATTCTGCTAGTGGTTGCTGTGTGTAATATCGAAATATCCGCAGTCTCTATGGGGTTTGAAAGTGATCCTTGCGTAGATGCACGTACGGTTTGTATTGTTTGCATAAGCGACTTATGCGAATGTATGATTTTATAGGTATGTTAGAGGGTAATCTCGTGCTTAGCTTCCGAGAGAAGTGACATGGAATGCAAACGAACCTAATCATTTCTACGGATTTCCTTCAAATACCGATTCATTATAATTTCATAGCATCTATGCCTATGGATGTTCGGGTGTTTCCGGAAAATGAGCTGCTAACTTTGGACCGCTAAGTTCACATCGGTGATTTTAATGCCGGCTTAGCCCTTCTAAGTTACTTTTTCTATGCAAGATGCCTCAGGAGGAATTTCATCGATCTGCTTCATATATCAAAGAGTATACATTGGAAAATATATTAAAAATTGAAAACTTGGTCTACATGTACTATGGAACTAAAATGTTTTCAATTATCTAAGATGTCCGGTTGAACCTGTAGTAGCTGTCTATTTTGTTATTTTAAATAGGATATCCGACATATTATTGAATTTTGAATTCCTAGTTCAATTTTAAGGTTTGTTTGATGTTGCTATTTCTAACTATATTTGAAATATTTCCTTTTTAAAAAATTGTGTTTAAAATTGAAATTTTGCAGAACTGTTGACTAAATAGGGTAGTATTAGAAACTGAATGAATTGCTCCAAAATATTAGACAGCGTGTCCCGACAATTATCATTACAGTTTCAAATTGCAAAAAACAAAAAAAAATCATTAACTAACATCTAGAACGGATACCGGAAAATGTAAGCATAGATAGGGCATTCTAATTAAAATAACAAAATTGGCAGCTACTTCCGGTGTAACTAGGTCTTAGATAATTGAAAATATTTTAGCTCAATAGTACATGTAGGCTTTAGTGTGCTGTCAAGTTTTCAAAATTTTCCATTGTATACTGTTCCACATACCGGTCGATACAGTTGCTCGCGAGACACCTATAGAAGAACTATAAAATTAACTTTAAGATCCTTTGTTTATAGAATTCACGGTCATTTTTCGCACTAAACAACTAAAAATGTGTACAGCAACGTTAAAAACAAGGAAATAAACAAGTTGCGAATACTATCACTGCACAAACGTGCAACACGTTGTTAGTGCTACTTTGGTCCATGTTGCCAGCTACATATTCTGAAAGTTCTATTTATACCATAGATTTGTCAACGTTATTGCCAAAATAAATATGTTCAAGAAAAAGGTGAGGATCGTAAAATTTTGAGCTTCTTTAAAAAGAATCTAAAATCACTTTACTCTAAAATAAATCATACAACGCCTATTTACGAAATATTTAATAAATAGCTAAAAGAGCACGTTTTCCCCGCAATACACCCGCAAACCTTGTCTCATAATTTACATTTATCTAATTGAACGAATCAGTAATCAAAGCTGCTCCGCTTTCTCTTCATAGTTGCCTTCCTTTCAGAAACCATGAAGCCATAGGGTTGTCAAGACCTGGACAGCTCTGAGGGGTAAAATAATTAAAATCATATTATAAACTTTAATGATTTGAAAGTGAACCAGCTCAATTGAAATTGAAGTGATTAGGTAGTAACGTTAGGAAAAGAAACACATTTTATTTTACACAAACTAGCCAACAAAGTAAATGGTTACGGTATGAACTTGGCTCAGTACTTTAGTAATTGCGCCAAAGCGAATATATGTAAATGGGACACTATTCCGCTCATTATTGCGTCAAAGTGATGATTCTGAATCAATAAATGTTCAGTTAATAGTGTAAAAGAATGATGCTCCAAAGCGTCCTCCTTTTACAAAATAACTGAAATGATTTGTAAGTTATTAGAAAGTGAACCAGCTCAATGGAAATTGCGATTAAAAAAGGAACAAATATTTTTTTGTGTTTAGCGAATGCAATTGAAAGAATGGGCGTTTTTGATAACGACAGCAAAACACCGTATGAAAACGAAATGTAGAAAACTACACAACGGCAACATGACCATCCAACTAAATGCCGGAGTAGCTAATGGCCCTTATTTTTTTCAATTGTACGACTATTTCGTGCGAGATCCCACATTTGGAAAGCTTATCAACCAATGGCGTGCAGTAACGAATATCTATCTATTATACGTGCATTTATCGAAGAAACATTAACTCGAAAAAAGGATACATGTTTATCATTTTTTCAGAATTACGTAAGTTTTAAATGTTCTGATACGTCCAGAAACGTCTTTAGTAAAACGTAATGAAACCCCATTATTTAAGGGCAATGGTCGGGAATATGCGTCTCATGAGAAAACGCCACTGCAGAATAATTAGGCTGTGAACTAAGTGGCGATATTATACTATAGTGGGATATTGATGCGAAGCGCCTGCACTTACACTTAAACTTATTAATTTTTATTATTTTAATTTCAACATTCGTTAACTATCAAAGATGCATTTAATATTCCCAGAATTCGAATTATTTTTAATTATTGTACAAATTGTCATTTTGACCGTTTAAAATAGAATAGTTATCAATTCTATGTTAAAAAATCCATTAATGTTACTTTATGGGGGATAATCAAAGTCACAAGATGGAGTTTCAATAATTTACATCTTGAGAATATTTTTCGTAAAAACAAAATTATATGTGATCATGTAGTTAAAATTATCCTATAACATCGGAAATAATCATCGTTTGCCTAACCACCGACATTCCTGCGACAGTGGGAGTAACAAGTAGACAGACAGAAAGAATCCTTTTGATAACAGACGTTTTTCAGCAAAACGTATCTGGAAATTCAATTTTAAACAACATTGAAAGTATTATGTTTATTTAGAAACTATTAAAAGTAATCAACGAACACGTTGAAGAAAATAAGAAAGAAACATAAACTCAAGAAGTTAAGAAAAGCAAACGGAGCGAATTTACAACAAAAGGAAAAAAAAAGGAAGAAAGCTGATTTTACCGAGAGATTTCAAAGAGAAGCATTCAAACACAATGCTTACTATAAGTAATTCAAAATTATATTGTAAGTGAAGAATTGAAAATAAAAATAGGACTCTTTTAGTTTGATATTTCATTTAGAAAACATCTCAAATTTGGTAACTCTGCCAGAATATTTTGATTAAGTCGGAATATTTTCCTTTTCAAAATTCAAAATTGGTTTCAAGCATATCACCCAAGCATAGCATTGAATCAATACTACCAATTAATAACGATACTCCTATAATTTTCCTGGCTTAAAAGAAGTCATTCCCAAGTTCGATGGACGTCGTGGATATCCAATGACATACTTAAGTGCCATTTGCTATTAAGTGTATCATCACAGTAAAAATTTTCATTTTTTTCAAATCACCAACATCAGCTGTATGTACGTAAATTATTTATAATACCATAATTCTAACTTTAATTTCATGAAGAGTGGTCAATGAACCTGTGAAGCTTGTTTATAATTTCATTTTTGTCCTGGAGCGACAGCGTTGTATATTTTCGTTTTGACGTGAATTAAAGGATATGTACTACGCACGCTACATCTATCGAAATACTTGAAGCTGCAATAACTGCTGACTATACGGAAAGACATAACAAATCTCGTGTTTATGCAGTCGCAGTCCAAATTATTCTGGTGTTTAATTTTTCCTAGAAAATTAAATCGTTGTTCGATTAAACCTCCAAAGACACATTTCAACGAAATTTCAGCTAGTTTTAAGCACCCATCTCTGTAACATGTGGCAATCCGTACATCTGTTTATACATATTGGGTGACTTTTTTCCAAAAACTAATATGAAAACATAATTTATTTTTATCAATGCTGTTTGGATTATCCAAATTTTGGTCGAACTAATGAAATAAAAATTGTAACTAAAGCTTCGCCGGATTGCCGCACGTTCGAATTACAGAGGTTGCACTGTATACCGTAAGCAGATTTACCGGGAGTTAAACATAATGTATTGTATTTTCTGCTACTTATCAGCAAGCCTGCAGAAACGAGGCCACTTTCCGTGCGCTTCACGAAATTAGCAAAGACTGGACAGACTTGTGTTTTGTCGAATCTCGAGGAAACCAGTAGGCAACACGAACCCATTCTCGTCAGACGAGTAAACATGAGTCTGTATAGTCTCTTCTAATTTCGTGAAACGCAACTCGTAATGTAGGTTTACATATCAGTCTTAGTATTAACATTAGTACCATTGGTCTATGGCACAAATGCCTTTAGTCAAACAAACAAAACGCCTTTATATGTGTTAGAGTATGTGTAGGCTCTTAATAAACCTTAATATAACTCTAGGACCTTCATCCTTCAGTTCAAATGTCAGAAATGGTTTACTCAAATGTTGTTGTCGAGTGCAACTGATGGCAACACATTTACCTAGAATGATTTCTGCCGTCTCCAGATCTTTGGCCAGATTCTTGGCATAGACGACGGATTTAATCTTCAGCTTCTCCTAGATCGAATAGGTGATATTTTATGGTTGCATGACCTCTCGGAAATTCCGCCAGTAATCTAAGGTCCTCTTTGCTGAACGCTAGCACTATTTTTGTTGTCTTAGGCGAATCTGATATGAATGCTTTCGCCTGTTGTTATCCTGGAACATTTTCCCAGTACGAGGTCTTCCCATGTTTTAATTACTTGTTTTATATGACTCTCTTGTGGGCAACAAAAGGGGTTAGGACCGATGAAGCGCATCCTCGCTGCTTCTCTACCCAGCTTGTCTATCTTTTCATTACTTTCGATCCCTTGATGGCATGGGACCCATCGCAAAGTAATATGGTTTTTGTGTCCTAATTGTCTCAAATTGTGTATACATTCGTAAATGAGGCCAGATTCGTATGAGTAGGCTTTGGTAGCTTTTAAACCTGCCGGACTGTCATTGAATATAATTATGGTTGCGCCTCGTATCCCTATCTCGAGGTTCTTTATGACGCACAAGTTCAAAGCAGAGATCTCTCCTTGAGATATGTTGGTGTGGACATTTTAAGGTGGTATTTAGCCCCATTAATGTCTGTACCTGTTCCAATACTTTCTATTCTTGGGCCGTCCGCATACCATGCCAGGGTGACCTTCTTGCTTTGAGACTCCTCAGATGCCCACTCAATGATCACTTTATAAGGCTGATCAAAATTGTATTGCACAGTGATCATGTCTTTTGCAATATGTTGAGATCTCTAAGGATTTTGAGATGCCCTTTAAGATCCCTAGGCTGCAGTCCCTTCATTCTACAAAGCGTGAGGGCACTCAATATAACCTATTTCTGAATGTCGATGTGAAGCGGCGTTAATCTCAGCAGGACTTTCAGCGCTGCTGTGGGACACATACGTATCACACCTGTGACGTTGAGACAAGCAGGTCTCTGAATTTGTTGAAGCTGCTGTTGCACAATCTTCTTAGTTGTTTTTAGCCACCAAACCAAAGAGAGGTATTCATGGGTCTAATTATTGCTGTGTATGACCAAAAGGCCATTTAAGGTTTGAGACCTCGATTTTTGCCAAGTAGCTTGCGGTAATGATGGCTTCTTTTTGCAAGTTGGACATGAGGGAGTTCCATGGTAGTTTTTTGTCGAACGTGACTCCCAAGTATTTAATTTCATCGCTGAAGATAATCGTTTTCCCTTCGATGGAGAGCTTATTGGTCTTATCACTTAGAACACCACTTTTATAATCCCCATGATGTTCGTTAAAACTGAACAATACTGTGTTTACTGTAAAATGTAATTGTACTTCCATACATTCTCTGTAAATTACACGAAAATGCGTCTTTATTAGGTGATACGCCTTCTTTTATTATTGCACAACTAATTGTCTTCGAATTATCGTGAACAATTGGAAAAGTTTTGTAAAATTTGGTTTAATCCACTCTAAGAAATGAAGAAATTTAAGGAATTGTCTTAAACATTTGGAATTCGGTGTTGAATGGATAATTTTGTTGTTAACAATTACGTAAAAGATTAATCTTTATTTGTAAGAATGTTATCAACAAATTAGTGTGCGATATTAAATAGGTTAACGGTCACTTTCTAAAACATGCTAACACAAAAAAGCAGTAAATAACCATGAGTCCGCGTTGATATCAACCTAATTAAAATAGTAAATAATCTATTCGTACATGGAATGTATACATAGTCTATATAAATACTTATAGCGTGTGCGTTCCAAATATTACGTTTACCATATAATATGCCACGAAAAAGTAACAAAAGCCATGACCTATGACATAATCATTTCAGAATAGTATATGAGTCAACAAGCAATCAAGTCATGCACAAAAATATCGTACAATTAAAGATTTTAAAATTTACCACTAGGTGAAATGTTATTCTATCGATGTACATGTATGTTCACTTTTTACGGGTTCTCCACTAGCGGAGTCCCTTCCCCTATGTGCCACGTTTGTAGCGAATTTTTGATATTAAATAGTTCTTTTATTCTAACTACAACAACCACTTCAGGTAGCGAAACGTTTTCATAAGAATATGAGGTAACTCTTTTTGGTGTCATAATGTAATAAAGAGTATGTTTGTTGTTTCTATTTTTTAACAAAAGAGATACTACAGACCTTAGGCCGACCGTCTGCAGTTTCAGTTAACCGGCCCCTATATACAGTAAACTAAAAGCGAAAATTTCTTTTTTATAATCACAAATATTAGACGCTTCTTTTACGTATATCCTAACCCTATTTTTATATAGGGTGTTTCGTTATATTTTGATTGATATAAGCTTATATTTTTCGAACGGCCTACAGTATTAAGATGCAAATCTGATAAACATGGAAAAAAGTCCACTTAGCCACTCAGCTTTGGAGTAAAATGAACACATGCTTACGTTTTGTGCTACAGGAAAACCAAACATTTCGCAGGTTTTAGTTTTAGAGTATATAGACACTAAAAGTAGGTACTTAAATATTTTTTAAAGTGGGGATGAAACAAAAGATGTTAAAAACCATTTTTTACAGTCGGCATGTACAGAAACAAAAATCATTAATATTAGAACAATAATACTTTTTGCTTCAGAATTTAACAAGAATTTCAAAAATGGCGTATAAGGTACAAATTTATAAAACACACTGTATATTTTAATATAAAATATACCATGCTCCCAATTGGATTTCATAACACGAAAAACTCGTTTTGAAAAATTCTTATTTATAAATTCACAATCTTCAAAGCCCGCGGGAACATCTTACCCTATGTATACTGTAGAGAGAATATCAACTAATGAAGTAACGAGTATTAAAATTTCAAAAGAGAAACTAACCGGAAATTGTGACGTTCCAATGTACGGAAGAATATAGATGTTGAACACATTCCAGCTAAACAGGTGTTATAAAGTGAGAAATTAATTGGCGTCTCTTCACTCCCTTTTTAATCGAGACAGCGATTGTTTAATCACAGTTAATTTCGATAATCATACCCTTCAAAATATAATTTAATATTACAATACAAAATATTAAATTTTGCCAACGGATATAACAACTTCTTAACGAGACAATATTACGACTAAGATCCAATGAATTTATGCATTAAATTGCTGTACGAAAATATTGTATTAGATATTAACATTTTCCAAATTAAAAGCCGTTCCACCATAATCGTCGTTGACTGGACTAATATTTATCTCCGTCGCTTACACTCTCGCCATATACAGCGCTCGCAATTAATAATAATCATT
Organism: Marronus borbonicus; assembly: GCA_902655005.2. Lineage (NCBI taxonomy): Eukaryota > Metazoa > Arthropoda > Insecta > Coleoptera > Scarabaeidae > Marronus > Marronus borbonicus. The sequence continues at coordinate 16,825,862 of LR737385.1, read as the reverse complement.
ACTATTAAAAAGAAAACTATCCATATTAATTTATCAAACCTAGTTTGTTTTTGAAGTCGAGATGTACAGCCCAAACAAAATCTTTATTTTACGTATGCTCTTAAATATATATTTGTGCGAAAAGAAAATTAAACAAAGAGTCTCAACCGTAGCATACGTTATAAGCAACACTAAGATCACTATACAGGTTGCTCTGGCATGATAATAATGTTACGTAAGCTACGTAAGCTAGTAATAGCAATTGCGTTACTTTGGGGTAGGTCCCAAGCCATTATAATAAAATCAAAATAAGTGGGCCAGAAAAGCAAAGAATGATCTGAACCAACTGTTTTCAACAAAAACAAACCACATAAAATATGATACAAGAAGTGAAAGAAAAATCTCATACTGAAAAAATATTCAAAGGCAAAGATTATCAATATTAACAACTTTTCCGCAGCGAAGATTTATGAATCTGAAATAACATCCAACCGCTCAATTTCTGTCATACTACATATGAAGATCAATTTTGCTAAAAATGAAGTGAAAGTACAGCTAACCCTCGTATAATGCAGTATGTCCAATAACGTGGTTTTGGAATGACGCAGTTTACAAACTGGTAATTTTTACATAACGTTTTCGTGATACAACGAGATATACAAATTTCTTGGTTGCTTGTTATTACACAATTCCACCCCGCGACTAAAACTTATTATTGAGCAAGTATTAGTATGCGACACATGTTGGACACTAGAAAGTAAAATATTTTGTAGCTTGGAAGCGGAAGTAGAAAAAATCCTTGACCTAGTTTAAATTTTGAATGTTTATAGCATGTATACTTAATTGCTTGTACCTATAAAACGTTCGTTAAAAGCGATGCTAGAGACATAGCACAGAATGTTTGATTTGTATCACAAAACAGCATACGATAACAGTGCCCGAATCTTGAAATTCGCAATAGTTTCCAATCAGAATGTCATTATCCCCATCACAAAGAAAACTCTAGACTTGGGTATACGCAGCACCACGACATCGTCTATTTGCAGCATAAAACAGTAGAAAACCAACATAAAATGATATCAATAAAACTACAAAACAAAATTCACATAAAATCGCTAATTACTAATTATATAAAGCCGCCTGAAGTCTGGGAACAAATATTAAATTAAAAAACGAAACTAAATATTTGTATTTTATTTATATAATAGATAACTGTCGATTTTCTTCCAAGAGGGCGTTTTCATTGGAGCTCCAATAAATGAGCAATACTCGATCTGTAACCACGGTTACAGAGGTGTAACGCACCCCGATTGACTAAATAATGCTGTAACCATGGTTACGAGTCGTAGCGATTTCGAACGAATCTTTTATCATTAACGTACCGAAGAAAAAAGGAACACAAGCTAAGAGCATTTAATTCTCTATGATATAGCTACTTAATACAAAGGTTGTCTTGATAGTTTTGCTTATAGGCGCCTCACCAATGAAACGTCGCCTATCAAAATTAATTTCAACATTTATTAAACTTAAATCCAAAGTTTCATCAAGCTACAGCAAATGATTTGGCAATGGCAAATTTTTAAAACTGACAAGTCGAAAAATGGAATTTTCGCGCGATAGTTTTTTACAACCTTCAACGACATCTCGTCGAATCGGTTCCAGCCTTTACCAATGAACCCCCACATCGGTCGACAATTTCTTGTTAATACTGCGAATTCCAACGTTGACGAACCAGTCTCAATGACTTTCCTAGGACAGGACCTCCAAAGACAGCAATCGCTCAAAAAAAAATCGCCGCTATGCGCCAACTGATCAAGAAAACTTAACAGGTCACATATCGTGAGATTGAGACATCCTTAGGCATTCTGAAGGCCTCAATCCAAAAACTTCTGCGTGATCAATTGGCTTTAAGAAAGTTAATTTTACGTTGGATCGCACATTTTTCAAATGAAGAACAAAAGACGGCTCGCGTTAATTGGTGTCGAATAACGTTGGGCCGGTTCAACAACGGAATTCTCAGAAACTGCTTATAGTACCGCCAGTAGTGATAAATCATAGATTTATTCCCGTAAGCACGAAACCAAACATCAATTCGCTTTGTGGGTGTTTCAAGATGAGAAGAAACCAACCAAAGTTATCCGTTCCCGAAGCATATCGAATACAGCCGCAACTTTTGTATCAATTTCAAATCATGTTGCTACAGTTTCTCCAAAGAACGATTAATGTCGATTGGTATACAATCGTTTGTTTACCAGAAGTAATTGCGGTGCTCAGAAAAATTAACCCACAACGGCGAATCATCCTCCACCACTATAATGCGAATTCAGTTAGAGCTCAAGAAACGATTGAATTTCTAGAGCACCAAATATCGCATTCTTCCGTATAGTCCTGACCCAAGTCGCAACGATTTTTTACGTTTTCTAGAATCAAGAATGAGGTAGGTGGTCCACAGTTCCATTCATTGGATGCCTTTAAAATTCAAAAGGTTAAGAAAAAATGCAAGCTAATGGCGTGATACGAACATCGTGACTAAATCCACTTACATTAGCTATGCGTTTACCAATAAATATGTATAAATAACGCATTAATTTTTATGTACACATATATTAGAGAAAAAACTTACTGCGTCTATTTTTATTGCTCCTTATATTCCTTAACAAGTTACCAATAGATAGACATTAATTTATTAATTTCCGTAATTAGTACTAAATTACATCAGTTATAACAATTAAGACTATTTAGTTATTTATATTAGTATAGTTGCAAACAGACGACGATAACACATTTAAGGTGAAGAAAATATAAAATATCTTTTATTTAATTAAAAGGATAACTTACAGAACCATACCAAGAAAAGTTAAATCCTTGGAAAAGGCAAAAATGAAACCGGAGCAAGCTGATGTTATTTGCTAACCGTGACGGAATAGGTGATGTAATTACCGATCCACACGCCCGTCTTTACGCGAGCGAAATCTCTAACATCATCAGAGATCTATAAATAACCAATTACGTACCTAAACGCGCAACTCATCCATGCTTGAAGTGAATTTGTGCTTGTTACCTATGCATCTTTTTTTACGACCTTCATTATAATTCTCAATGGTAGAAAAAGCTATTTACCTCGTCATAATACGCAGTTATCGAATTTTTAATTGTGTTGTTGCTATTAATTTGCATGTCCAACGATGGAATGTTTTGACTAAGAATTTAAGCAAACAAAACTTCAACTGCAGTAAACATGGCGCATATGTTGCAATATTAGAGGTAAGGATAAATTTATATTTATCCGGGTAGTCTTAACACTAGGTTACATGATCCGTGATTCGAGAAATCACGTAACTTATCCTTTTACATGGAGGTTCGTCATTTGACGAACTGAAAGTGTCAGCAGGACTTGTGAGATTCGTCATGTACAAGCTGGTCATTGTTTCGACACCTTCATAATTTAATTCTTGACATCATGGATGCAAAATAACGAACTACAGCAGATGCTTTTTTTTATACGAGGGTAGCGCATTAAGTTTTTACAAACGACCACTAGATGGCGTTATTGAGATTTGACATTACTCAGAGAAATCGGCAGAGTGGATTCTTTATAGTGAGCGCTTAAAACAGCAATTTTATGATTTTAGTTTCGTTCAATTTTTTGTAATAAAGCATCCTCACAAAGGATCGTTTGGAACTAGTTTGCGGTTTCGTTCTGGTCATGCTTGCATCAGCGATGAATTTCGTGAATGTCGAAAAGTATCAATGCTGCATGCAGCATGATTAAAGAAGATTGGCATGTGACTTACTGTAAGATAAATGCATACTTAGCCATATTGAGACTGCAGTACATTTGATTTTGCATGAATATTTAAGTGTGATCTATTCCCAATCGTCATAATTTGATCTGATCCAAGCACAAAAAAGCCTCGTAAAAATTAGTATAAGGAAATACTCAAAAAATTCGACAAAGAAACTTCAAAATCCGTATGTAGTAGACGTAATCCACCGCTTTGGTTCCGCTGAAATTTAGGTAGACATTCCACGGGACCATGAAGAACGCGAGCGACAACAAATCGCATAACTTATAGGATCTGAGATTCGCCAAACCGCGGATATGGTAAGCGGGTCTCTGACATTACCTAGAATTTCTGAAAGTTCGAAATTTAACACAAACAAATCAAACTTTACCCAGATTAACCTCGATCTGTTAGTTCGTGTCTGTTGTGGGAATTACAAAAAAAAACACAAATATATATAAAAAAAAAGAATTTCCCGCCGTTTTAGTGTATTGCACTGGGCATGACGACAAAAAGTTGTGCGCCCTGGAAAGCCCTTGTTTGCCCTCGACAGGATACGTCTCGATCTTCCCTATGCCACCCTCGGCCAGAAGCCAGCACTTACATACATAGTGGAAAGTTGTTGGGGTCGTCACCAAAATACATAAATACTGTCAATATTACCCGTTATTGTTGATAATCCTTAAGTATTACTGGATTGTTTTAGAATGTTTGCATTTCAAAGAGAATGTTAACCAAACAAACATTGAAAATATATTTTCTTTTATCCTATATATTTTACAACTATTTTAGATGTGTTTGTAAGAAAAAAAATGGAATTAAAAAAAATGTTTTTCAATGTGAAATCAAGTATACACTATATTTATTTTCGTTATGATCGACTCTATAATCTCGATTCATTTAGGAGAGTAGTAGTCTATTAATGTTGATTAAAATCTAATTAATAAAATGAAAACAATTGCGGAACGCATTATGAGAGAAATTCAAATGTTTATTGTAATTAGGAACAATGTGTACTAGAAAATAATTTATTTCCACAAGTAACTATTGTACACTCTTAATTTGGATCGCCTTATATAGTGCAATTGTGCACCTTACATGAAAACAGCTAATGAAGGTGTCAACAACCAGATGAAGGTAAAGCAAAAAGTATTTAAAAAATTGTTGCTAATCAATCCCAGATACAAAGTTTCACTGAAAAATTAAATTTTTGTAATTTTACTACATTTTCGTGCACCTAAAAAATGGCATGAAATTTTTGTTATTTAGTTAATGATAGAATTAACAGCGAGTATTCCTAAAAAGATGTACGTTACAGCCGAGAGGCTACTAGAGTTTAACTCGAAACAGCCCGAACGTCCAGCCATCCACCACGGAGTAGTTGCATCTTTAAATAATGGAAAGGCCCCCGGCGATGCAGCAATATTAGCAACATATGATAATAATCCTCGCACAAGTTTACGAGATGTAAATAGAAATTTAAACATCTCTTATACTAAAATTTTGAGATGTACATAGAGGAATGGAGTATTCCCTACGGTATCAAACTAATTTTTTGAACGACGATAATTTAAAAAGAAAATGTTTATTGATGAAACTACGTTCACCACTAACAGCGTAGTTTCATCATAGAACTGCAAATACTACGCAGCAGAAAACTGATGTTTTGTAATTAATTGTAAAGGACAATATTCACAAAGTTGATGTGTGGTATGGAATTTTAAATATAAGAATCATTGCCCCCTTTTTTCCATACGTTTAGCACGCGGAAATTTTTTAATTTTTTAAATACCGAATGGAATGGATCCGATTGATGATTTACCACTCATTGTAAGACGAGAACTGTATTTACAGCTTGGTGGTTCAACGCATAACGCAAGAATAGTACGAACATGGTTGGACGAGAATGTTCCTTTAAGATCAATAAATCGTAATAGTCCTTTAATTGAATGGCCGATCGATATTATACCACTGGACTTTTTTCTTTGAGAAACTATTAAAAATACTGTGTCCGTATCCAGACGTCGAACAGAGAGGACTTATACGAAAGAATACGGCAACCCCGCCGGAAATGTTACGACGCGTTGTACTGAATAACAGAGGAGCAGATAAATGTATTGTGTTTCAGCCCGACTTAATTGAAAAATCTCCTATTGATTGCGCGCATTGATATTTGATATAAGAATTTTTTCATTGAATTTACAAAAATGTAAAAAAAGCACAAAATTATAAATTTTCAGCAAGTATTGAGAATTTCTTGGAGCATTCGGCAATGCATAGAAAAATTTTTATACCAACTAATATTTCCAAGATGGTCATCGAAGTTATTGCCATGTTTGATTCATATTATTTGATTTTTCTTTAAATTAAAGATCCTGTATATTTTTCAAGAATCTGATAGTGAATCTGAAGAGAAATTATTCTAGACTTCTAGTTATTTCTCTACATCTAGGTACCTAGAATGTCTCGCTCTTTAGTACATTAATTAAAAATCATCTGTAAACAACAATTCTTCAATGAGCAGATATAGTAAAAGAATTTAATAACCGTGGTGTTTGCGAGTAAAAAGATACGTGTATGTAGTTACGTGTGTCTTATCTTTGTGGGATATATTGTAAATACTTGCTCTATTAACTATAAAATCAAAGGGTCTGTTCTTGATGGATATATAGAAATAGAGGGGAGCACCTAAAGATCATCGGTAATACTAGCTGAATCCAGGTAAAACTAATTAATACTGTCCTTCCTCCTACCATTACCCGGAACACAATATAGGTCTTAGCATATTTTAAAATTTATGTGAAATAATCAAAGACTGTCCAAAAGGTTATAACGTCCCAATCATAATATAGGAATGCACTATTAGAACTATTTGTTACAAAAAAATAAAAGGAGTAACTAATGTTGAATGTATGACGACTTCTGGCAAACAGAACTACTTCGTGAGTTTAGCTTCACAATAGTTGAGACGATGCCAATTTATGTTGGCCAATAGAAAAAACAAGAGCATAAAATAACTAAAGAGAAGTAACTTGTTAAAATGAAAGACTACTAACAAATATTAAAAAATATAATAACAAAATTTACATGTTGATACAGCTCATACAATATAATTTATGAAAAAAGTACGATTTAAAAAACGCTTTTTTTCAGTATTAGTCGATGAAAGCCATATACATATGTACATACATATATTAATTACACAAAAGAAAATTTTTGGATAACCCTTGTACTTTTAAAATAAGAACAACTTGTAGTAAGTTTATTTAATCTAACAATATATATGTAGTTGCCGTAACAAAAATTATAGTTGCGTTTAAACTAAATGTTGCTGTCGCATAGTTTATTGTAAGATTTAAGATAAAGTGTTGCTGTCACTTATTTCACTAAAATTCTCACTCTCAAATACTACCTAACGCAGTATTTCCATTGAAACATGTTCTATCTCTTCTAGAATTCAAAGTTTAAATATATTGTTATACAATGTTGCATGGAAAGTAACTTAGTATTTCAATCTTTAAAAATATCTATAAAATATTAGCGACGAAAGACAATTGTCTAATGCCCTCGTTAGTATACTGACAATGAAGAAAACTGATTCGTCCCCGAGTTAAAAACGTCCCAAGCATGAGAGCATCGCTAGCAACTGTAACAATTATTACATTCTCATTTTCATCCTCAAAAAATAAGAGCTGATAATACTCAAAAATGATATTGCACTCTGTAATACAATACTGGCATTTTAATAAAGAATGCATCCTGTAGGCCAATCTGTACTAAATGCAATCTTGTTATCAAATTAGTACCCTCACAGTGTCGTCAAAGAAAAATGAAATTTAAAACCCTTCGTTTTTCTGCTGCACTCTGTAGATATTTTGTTTCAAAAGGATTAGTTGCAGTTGATCTATTATTAGGTACTCTGTAGAAAATGAACCATAATTGCACTCAATTATATAGGACGTAATAGGAGTTTTTTCTTAGTATAACCTACTCATAGAAATAATTACTGCAGCTATTTTGTTTAATTAAGCGAAAGAAATTTGCTTATTGGATATAATTAATGTGTAATTAAATAATAATTTTACAGAGTTAGGTATATATAAGGAAGAACTGAATAGGTTTTTTTCCCAACATTCCATATCGAAAGAAAAGCATGTGAATTAAAATTTTCCATGTAATTTTCACCTAAGACTTAACACGTTTAGGAAAAATTAATTTTGTAATGTTTGAAAAATATTCGGGCCAATTTGTAAATATGTGCAAAAAGAATTCCGCATTTTGGCCAATTTCAAATTGAATCCCGTAGTCCATGGTTTTGTCAAATTCTCTCTATTACACCTATCAGAAGAATTTGTTTCTAATGATTCACACTTGCATAAACAAAATTTGTAGACATATAATATATAGGAGATAAATACGTGTCGTTAGTTGACGTTTATCAGGAGATAACATCACCGCATAAGTGAAATAAAAATTATGAAGAGATCCGACAACAAACCTATGCTGTAATGCAGCTAACAAATTATGCTAGCAAAGTGAGATTTCAGAAAGTGCAAACAATGCTTGTAACACTTCAATTACGTATTTTTCTACACATATTGTTCAGCTTACGATCCTTTTAAATCACAAAAAATAATAAAAAGGATGTGAGATAAAATATCTGATGCGAAATATAATACTGTATAGTGAACTGCGCAACATGTATAGAAGTTATCAAGACGAGAAAATATGAAAATTTTATTTTAATCAAATGTTTCGGATTAATTTATCGACAAGCAACCACATTAAAAATAACAAAATTTTCCATTACATTTTTCAGTACTTGAAGGTACAAATTGTATAATTGCATACTTGGGACTTACCTCGACATCAGATTTTTTGCAGTAATCATTAAGCTGTTGTATCCAAACTTGAAGGAATTCGTTAACAATTACAAGATCATTATATAACCACTGAAACACATCATTAACCCATAACACACTAAGATTATCCGCACCGGTACACTGTGGAGCTGGTATGTATTTAGTTTTCTTCAGATCGGGTCCAGGGGATTGTCTTGTTAACCGCCTACGTACAGGCGGTGTTGCTGGAACAGCTTTAGTGCCCCCCTTTGGTAAACTGGACGATTTTTTTATAGATGTTTTTCCGTCGACACTATCGGAAACGACTGGTGATACAGCAGGTAATGCCGACGACAATGTTGTCTTTTCTTCCGCAGTATTCGAGGTTTCGATTTTCGCTTTCACTTCGTTTAATTTTTGCTGCCTCGCCAAAAATTTGTTGTAGACGAACTTGCCCAACCATAGCACGAAGAACGCCGCTAATATCCAGCCGAATAAGAACATAGCCAACGTATCCATTGTCGTGTCTCCAATACCGTCGAATGCACAAATTAGATCGTCTACATTTTCTGCTAAATCCATTACATTGCCATTGTTTTGTCGTCGGACCGTTTCAGCCAGCGGCTCTCCATTTAATTTTTGGCACAACCTGAAACCAATAGAGTGAGTTGGATAGAACCCGGTTTCATTTTCTCAGTATGATCTCTGTCAGAGCGGTACATCCTATACTAAAAATAATTCCTCCCAGACCTATGCGCGCAAATATATACGCATCTTTTTCGGTATATTCGATGTACAATGTCGAATATTTACATTCTTTTAAGAAAAAAACATCTCGATGAAGAACCTTTGTTTAAAAACAGTCACGTACAGTGAAGAATATTTAGACGTGTTAAAAATTCATTGATCTAAGAATAAATGCCTTCGAAATAATAGTTGATAAGAGTTAAAGCAAGCTATTAAAACTAAGAACGATGCGATCATGAAAAGACTGAAATTAGTTATAGGTACGAGCAAAAGCTTAGACAAAAAGATTCCTCGTGTATAAATATTGCAATACTCTCACTCATTTATATAACCACCAAATATGTTATCAAATACTCGCATGTTACGCAATAGCCTCATATTTAGGAATACAGCTTAGATTCGCGGACGTCCAGAAATGGTAACCCACGGAAGACATTTTTTTGCAAAACCCGGCCGCAATCGGTTTCAAGAATTATTTTATGTATATGTAGGCACTCGTATACTTCATTAACAATAAAAAATATTTATAAACGTTAATAGTAAGTGAGAAATACATACTGGTATACTGTGTTAAATATCACAAATTTTATACCATTATAGATTATTATTACTTCAGGGCAATGAAAAATAAATAATAATAATCAACAAGCTCTACATGTTAAATAAAAATAAAATAAAAAAGTAGGTGTTAACTCTGTGTGAGTTCATCATAAGGAATTAAATAAAATAACATGTTTCGCCTCTTTGGCGACAACTCAAATCCAGAATATTTCAGTTTTTGTCGGTTTCTTTGGGAAAATCTAAATATTCACATATACACACGGTCCTCTTTCATTATATAGTGGGTAACCATAATATCTTTTAATTTGAATAAATATTCTAAATATGTAAAACGAACACCACTTTAGAAAAACTGTTGCTATTTAAATTTGTACATTCAGAACTCATTATTGAAAAGGCCACTGAATTTAATTTTGAATTTCATATTTCGCATAGTTGACCAACAAGCAGTGTTTTTAATGGAAGAAAGATACATAAAACATCATCAACTATAAATAAATAAATGTAGATTCCAGCTTCTCTAATACTTGACGACACTATGCATACTAATTACAATCTAGTTGCGACATTTGCTTATACAGTGCATTTCAGATAATAGTAACCCATAGATATTTACATAAAAAAAACCTTCATGTGATGTTAATGGGTGTCCACGCATAGAAACTAACAACATTAAAAGTAACAACATTAGCGGCAATTTCAAGAATTTGTAGCACAGATAATGGGACACACTTTTGCAGCTAGAAAACTCAGGCCGTGTGGTATCGATCAAAGCTACAGCTAGCGTTATTGAAGTGATTCACTATAAACAAACAAATTCAGAATGACTGCTAATTATTGGTTAGTGTTATCTGAGGTGCAGTGTATACAGGGTTAGGATAAAGTTCCGCAACGGTCGAATAGCATTCTTGTATGAGCACCATTTTTTTTAATTTGGTACAGATGTACAAGATGTTTCGTGAGGAAAGGGAAGCACTTCGAGGATAAATTTAGGTCAAAATAAGTAAAATAAACCAATATGTTTAAATCCGATTCTTAATAAATAATAATCTGACGTTTAAAATAGAACGATATTAATTACAAACAAATAAATCAAAGATTTTTTTGGAAAATACTGCCGCCAACTCTGATGCATGTTCTAGCTCGTTTATTAATGACCTGAATAGCATATTTAATTAATCGGTGATTATTTCTTATGGTAGCTGCGGCATTAAAAATACTTCACTTTTGTCGCGAAAGCTAGATTTTATCCATCCACAAAAGCAACAATCCAGGGCGTTTAGGACTGGTGACCTCGATGGCCAACTTTGCGGACCACTTCTATCAATTCAATTAAGAAAACATCCACATTACGATCCATCATGTTGATTGATTGATTGATCATTTTAATGCTAAGGCGTCCGTAATTTCTGGCAAGAAGACTTCTAAAAAGTTCAAATGCTGTCTTCCAGTAAGGCAACCGTCCAATGCAAAGGAACCAAATATCTAACCGTCCAACATACCACACCACACCGTTGATACCAAAACAATTTTGAACTGAACGTAGATTTTCGTCTAACCATCGATGTTCGTTATAACAATTGTTTATTTCATCACGAGTGAATTATACTTCAAGAGTAAATAATATATATTTATATAACCTTCGCTTTGACAAATACAATTACAAAATTGCAACCTTGAGGCATGGTAGCCTTCGTGAAGACTTTGAATAAATTTAGTACGAAAAGAAAATAAACTGAAAGGCATTGTTTGCTTCTATTCGCTAAGAAGAAGATGTATTAAGTCAATTAAAATTAGACTACTAAGAAAGCGTCGAAATAAATTGTCAAACGTTATCTAATACTATTATTTCAAGACTACAATAAAAAAAAATAAAACAGTTGAAAATCGGAAAGCATATTGCCTAACTTGTTCGCTTCCGGTTTGAAAGAAAATGCTGCCTCCTCGCGTTTTATAATGGGCCACCCAGCATATTGTTACATTTTCCAAAGCAAACTAGAAAACGGCATTCGGAAATATCAACATGATTATTTTTATTGATAAATACCAAAAATAAAAGAACTACCTAACAGCGTAAATTCGAAATCTTTAAAAATACCGGATAAAGACACCCGTGTGAATGTTTTACTAACAATTCAAGAAAATAATCACGTGTCAACACCGAAATTGGGACAAATTCATGAGATCTCCCAGAAACCTGTCATCAAGATTCTAAAATTTTCAAAATGCATATTGCTTATAAATCAACTAGTCAACTGAAAACCCTCATTGAATGGAAGAAGTCCATAGACAGCATCCCCAAAAAGTGAATATATGGAGTGGCCTGATTGGAAACAACATAATAGAACCATCTTCAATAAAAGGAAATGTTAATGGTGATGGCTATTTAAATTTATTGAGGAACGAGATGCTCCCCCCGCTGAACGGAGTATATTTAAAGCTTTTCATAACCTCAGAAACGTATTTCTGTAAAGCCTTCCACAGCCTTATTACTATCACCCCCTTGCTGTAAAAGGCGAAGCGCAGTTATTATTTTCTAACTGAGAACGGTGACTCGGAAGTGTACCAGACCCACTAAGAAAATTTGATCCTAGTACTCCAGCATACAGAGCCTAACTCTGCTCAGTCAAGCGCATATCCTATTACCACACCATCGAGCCGTTTAAATTTGAACGAAATATTTCCTACACGTTGGGTCAGACGCACAGTAGTAATTGAATAGCTAGTCCGTTACCCACCTACCGCTTATCGCCACTGACTTTTTTCGCCTGGGATCCACTGTATAAAAAGCGACTAACTGATCTTGAACACTCAGAAGAGCAAATAACTAAAGTAATCAACCGGATTACGCCGTAAGTGTTACAAAATTCAATGAAACATTTTGTTAATTGATTACATCGGTGCCAATTTGAACATTTATTGTAGTCTCAATCATGTTGATATTTTTTAAAGCAGTTTTTTAGTCTGCTTCCGAAAATGTAACAATATACTGGGTGTTCTGGTAATCCAGAAGGGAGAAAACGCGAAAATATTATAAAAAACTACAAAAGAAATACTTCTCAAACAACAAACTTATTCGATCGTTCCAGGACGTTGTATTAACACTGTATACAATAGTGCTAGAAACGAGAGTAAAAGGTAATTCGCACGTGTCAGAATCTACTACAAGATCGATTAGCCTTGATATACTTTCATTGGCTTATTAAGTACACATTCTATAATGAATAAAAATAAGTTACAACATATATATATATACTGTGTGTCTGTAAAAGTTGGCAACAAATTGGAAACTTTTTTATTATACGTTTCTCAAAAAATTTTATTCTTGATAAAAGTTGCTGCATGAACCCAAACATACGGTAAACATAGCAGATCCACTCTGAGGTTAACAATAACAGTGCTAACAGCGCTTCTTTGGAAACCCCTCAAGAGTAAACTACCCTTATTCTGAAAGATACGCAGAAATTTTATTAGGAAAATTTGTTTGTGATGTAGAGATATAGTCAAATACAAAATTTCGGTCAAGCACGCTCAATTATGATATTTCGTCATTTTTCGTTTTTTTTTTTTTAACTAGATGCAAATTGTTGATTAAATTGCTATATGATAACACTTGTACTGAATCAAGTAGGTATGGAAAATTTTCGAAACAAATACGTAACTAATGTCAGTAAGCGTCAAATCGTCAGTTGGAATTGTAATAAATAATAACAATGCCATTGAAATTGAGTGTTCAAGATAAAATTGAAATTGTTCTAATTGTTGGAGATAACTACAAAACTTTTAGGGAAGCTGCCGAAATCTTTAATTACAGACACCCAGATAAAAACATACATTTTGCAACAGTAAGTAAAATAATAAAAAAATTCAAGGCTTATGGAAATGTTGAGAATAGATTCAAAAAGAAACATCAAGCATGGGTTGCTACTGACGAAATTCAAAACCAAGTAATGCTCTCAGCTGTAGAAAATCCTAAATATTCGTTAAGGAAAAGGTCAGCCTTGTTTGGTGTAAGTAAAGATGTTGTTGCAAAAATATTAAAATCAAACAAATTTAAACCTTACAAACCCCAGTTCAGTCATACTCTAAAAGCAGGAGATTTTGATAGAAGGTTTGAATTTTGTGCTTGGTTCCAAGGAGAATTAGAAGATAATCATGGTATGGCAAGATGTATACTTTTTACTGACGAGGCAACGTTTACTTCGAATGGGCTAGTCAGCTCACAAAATAGTCGCTGGTGGAACGACGTTAATCCACAGTTTACTGTCCGAACTCGTGATCAATATTCCTTTACCACAAATGTATGGTGTGGCATCTTTAAAAATAGACTAGTTGGACCTTTCTTCTTTCGCCAAACTATGAACGCACAACGTTACTTAGAATTTCTAAACACTTCATTGGTTGGTTTTCTTAATGAGCTGCCCAGAAACGAAAGACAACAAATATGGTACCTACATGATGGAGCAACATGCCATAGTACGAGAAATGTTCGCGAGTTTCTCTTGCATATTTTTAATGGAAGAGTAATTGGAAGATTTTTGGATGCTGCTTGGCCCCCAAGGTCTCCGGACCTGACCCCATTAGATTTTTTTTTATGGGGATACTTGAAGCAAAAAGTGTACCTTAAAAGACCATTTGAAAATGTTGATCATTTAGAAAGAACTATTAGGGAAACATGTAATGGTATAACTCCGGCTGTTATTAGAAATGTAATAAAAGAATTTTCTCGAAGAACAATTACCTGCTTAGAAAGGAACGGTGGATATGTGGAAACACATGTGCAGTGAGGAAAAAGTGAATCTGCATTTTTCCTTCTCATGCTTTAATGTGTAATGTTGCATTTTGGAAATAAATGTTTCTATTATAATTAGATATTTATTATTGATATTTTATAGAATGTTAACATCGAAATGAAAAACAGTTAAAAACAATTAGTACAAGTGTTATCATATAGCAATTTAATCAACAATTTGCATCTAGTTAAAAAAAAAAAAACGAAAAATGACGAAATATCATAATTGAGCGTGCTTGACCGAAATTTTGTATTTGACTATATCTCTACATCACAAACAAATTTTCCTAATAAAATTTCTGCGTATCTTTCAGAATAAGGGTAGTTTACTCTTGAGGGGTTTCCAAAGAAGCGCTGTTAGCACTGTTATTGTTAACCTCAGAGTGGATCTGCTATGTTTACCGTGTGTTTGGGTTCATGCAGCAACTTTTATCAAGAATAAAATTTTTTGAGAAACGTATAATAAAAAAGTTTCCAATTTGTTGCCAACTTTTACAGACACACAGTATATATATATTGTTTTTTTTTTTTTTCTTGTTGGTAAAAAATTCAAGCGTTTAAATAAAGAATTTATGTACATACATACATGTCGCGAATATTCGTACAATTACTATTTTAATATAAATAAAAACCATAATATAATTAAAACACTGCACCCAATATTTCAGAAGTACATACATACAAAAGTTTCATTTTGAAATTATTACTTTCCTTCAAGGATTACTGACCTACCGGTTACCCATATATTCAAACTATTCGGTTACTCAACGGAGAATACTCGAAATCAAATAGAACCGATGCCAAAAATTTCGAGTACCCTGGTACCCGGCTTCGAACAACAATCCTACTAAATATCTATGACTAAGGTTAATTTTCAGCATATTCACTGCTACCATAATTTTCAACATTTTGTAATTGATCCAAACTTATAGAAGTATAGGTGTCTTTTGCATTTGTTTAATTTATTCGAGTAAATTCTAATAGAAGAATGAAAATAAATTTCAAAATACTTTCCACAAATTATACAAAGTACATATGTATCTAACGATTGCAATCAGCCATACTAACATTCAAAAAATACTGTTCATACCGCAAAACCAAAAAAAAATAACTTTTTTATTACTGAATTCATAAAGTTTATTACTCTATTTATCTGTTTATATGGTGTTTCACCAGCAATTGTATCGATCGATATTATATATATACATTAGAAAATTCTAAAAACCTGCCAGTACACTAAAGCCGCTACACGCTACACTGCTACAAGCTTTGTTATTTTAAAAGGAACATCCTATATATTATTACATTTATAAGTTCTTAATTCAATTTTAATGTTTATTTGATAAAACAACTGTCGCTATTTCTAACCACATTTAAAAATTTGGCTTTTTTGAAAAATCTTGACAGATGGACGAGTGTATGGTATGTGAACTTTTATAACTGTGAAAGTATTTAACTTGAAAAATTACAATTTTACAGAACCTTTGACCATGTAGGATAACGCTTAAACTTTCAAATTGATAAAGTATCAAAACTTTTTTCTTTTAATACAATTTCTATCTTATTAAATTACTCATAAAAATACAACGAAAATGTCATATTCATTACGCATCTGAAATTAATGATGATTGACATCTCAAGATATTTCGGAAAATGTGTATTGCAGCATAAGAAAGTAGCCGCCGATATATGTACGGAGTAAGATTGTAGCTTACGTAATATCTTAAAATATCTTCCAGGTTTTGTAGATCTTAGTCATAACCATTAGGAAACAATTCAGAATTGAAATGAAATGTCAATTATAAACAATGCTGGCACATTTAAATTATACAAATGATGATTGTTTAAATGCATTATTTATGGAAAATGCAATAAGATGGTATCAAGATCATATTGAACTTTGCGCGCTAAACCAAAAATTTAAGAACATAATTCTGACGAATTTATGCTAATATGGTCTCAATAGCATGAATTATATTTCGACAACAATGTCTGGATAAATGAACACAAGAAATGTACTTCCAAACAAGCACGATTCTAATTGCTGGAACAATTCAAATCCCCAGAACGGAAAAATTCAACGTTGCATTGATACTTGATCGTTTCCTAATGGTGATGACTAACTTAGATATCTCTAAAGTTGAACATTTTAAAAGACTACATAAGCTATATTCTCATTATTAGGTGCTCCTTTTTTTAGAACAAAAATGTGCTAACCAAAAAATATAATGTATTTACCGTGTTTATACAATAATACCACAAACAATTTATATGGAAAGTAGCCGCACTCAATAAATAACTTTGTTGAGTGTAACAATGTGGCATATTTGTTTCCAAACTTTTTATGTTTATAAGATACGTCTACGAGTTTCTACGAGTATTTGGAATTGCATAACATTATAACCCGTTTAAAATACATTTCTAAGTAACGTCTACAATATCGTATATTGGAGCAGGTAATCTTCGTAATGGCAGATATTGGAGGACCAATAAATTTTAATACCGCCCATTTCACTTTATCTGGTTATGCTTACAAATGTTTTTTCTTTCAAAATGAATAGATGTGCAAACAAGGTCAACTTACACAAAATATAAAAATAATAGTGAGGAATGGAAAGTAAATAACTGTCGAAAAACGCATAGAAATTATTGCATATCACAATCACAGGGGACACATTCATCGGAGAAATTGCGAAAAAAATGCACATGTGTGTAAAATACAAGAAGAGTTGTGTGGACCGGCGAAACCAAATATAAAGCGTAGTACTACTGCCCGAGTGAAACCTGTATGCAATACTGTGCCGTGAGGTCTGTGATTGATCGGCGAAAACTTTAGTGACCCAAAGCACACTTCTAAGTTCAGGCATATCTCCAAGAAGAGCAACATAATGGAGCGTTAACAAATATAGTTTAGCCGCTGAAATCACCGAATCTTAATCGGGCCCTACGATTGGGAGCAACCCGATCCGAAGGCCCGTTTGAAAGAGAAAGGGAAAACATTTATAGCAACCTCTTCGTTATTCGTGGGTGAAGAATAGAAAATGGGTGTCTCACCTATTACGATTGTATACAGTCGTGATTAAGGCCAAAGGAGAATAATTCGACAAAAGTCAATTTAACAAAAAACAATAATTCATCAGTAAATCACGTACTCAAATACTATGGCACTGGAACACTGAAACACTTCACTATTACCCCTTAGCACAAACACTGAAACTGTACACACGTTTCGCACGAGTTCAGTATTGTTGCTGAAGATGATAGCGTAACTATCGAAACGTGCGTACAGTTTCAGTGAAGTGTTTGTGGTAAGGGGTAATAGTGAAGTGTTTCGGCATACATCAGTAAGATAAATTATAAATATATCTTACACACAACGTAGTTTTAAATGGAACATATAAAGTTATTCCAGCATTGTTTCATTTTTTAAATATTTATAAAAACTATAGCAATACCTCCGTTGAACTAGGGATGATTCCAAATTTATGCCCATACTAACTTTCAAAGGATGAAATTACGCACAATTATATTTGCGGTATCTTCGGAAATGACATTTTTTATCTTAAATATATTTTAACGTCTATATATTTTAACGTTTTTGGAAAGACGAATCTAACCATATCACTTTACCTTCAGTAATATTACGATATGCAGCAACAACCTTTTGATAATGTGTTTTTGTTGTTACACAGATTGAGTATGAAAAAACACCAAATTATCCCCTAAATGCCAAGTTGATGCAAAGAGCTCGTTGAAAGATAAAGTAATCATAACAATTGTCGCACTAACAAATTTCAATTCTGTAAGCGTAAAGTATTCTTATTTGTTATTGTTATTGTATTTTGTATGGTGGCACAATGAATCTTATGATGAATCATACAATGACACAATATGTTAAAATACATAAAAGAATGGATCTAAGTAAGTGTTTCGTCTCGTCAATCAACGACGGTTGTAACAGCATTTGAAATTGAAATGAAAGAAAACTCCGCAAAAGTAAACTAGATTATTATTATTACTTCGGCATAACAAAATCACGACTATGAAAAATACAAGTCTTTCTAAAAAAATATATATATTTTTTCTTTATGCTTTAAAACATTCGGGGTGATTCATAACTTATACAACAAACGTAAATGAGAGATCAAGAATGCTATTTTGAGCAAATAATAATCCTGTCAAGCCGAGGAATGTATGTAGTAATTAAGTTCTGATGGTATACCATACTTAGTGTCCTAGCAACAAGTGATATAGCAGAATTGTCAAGATATTACTGCATTTACTCTACCTTCCTGCAAGTGCTTTAAAAACGTCTAAACATGGCATCTATTAATTTACTTGAATATACGGATATATGGTTTTTGTGATGGTAATACTCGTAATACTGCACGACAATCCCAACGATGATTTTCAAAGAGAAGAGAACCAGGGTATTTTCAAGAACGTTTCAAAGGGTCCGAGAAACCGGTAGCG
This sequence comes from Marronus borbonicus, assembly GCA_902655005.2. Classification (NCBI taxonomy): domain Eukaryota; kingdom Metazoa; phylum Arthropoda; class Insecta; order Coleoptera; family Scarabaeidae; genus Marronus; species Marronus borbonicus. The sequence continues at coordinate 16,806,684 of LR737385.1, read as the reverse complement.
TTTTGCCAAAACATACCGGAGGTCTATAACGTATAAGGGCAAGAAGCAATCAATTGTCGATGCTATAATTGACAACTCTCGAATCAAATAGCACGACAGGTAAATACTAGTTAAAGTTCCGTATGGAAAATTTTACACCGCGAAGTGCTTCATCCATATCAATTCCAAAAAGTTCCAGGTTTACTGAATAGAGACTATGGCGGCAGACTGCAATTTTGTTAATGGCTATTAGATTAAATGACAGAACATTCAGCGTTCCCAACTAACGTATGGTATTATGGACGGATGGAGCTACGCTTATGCGCGATGGAATCAATAACACACGTAATGAACATTATTGGTCACTAAAAATTCCACATGCTATTCGACAGCAAAGAAACCAGCAATGTTTTAGTATTAATGTATGGGGGCGAATCCTTAATTCAAAAGTATTAGAAATTGAAATGTTAGACGATCGTTTAAATGGCAATAGTTACTTAAATTCTTTGGAAAATCATTTGAGTGAGAAATTGGAAGATGTACCATTAGTTGTTAGGCAGAAGTTGCGGTTACAACATGATGGGGCACCTCCATATTCCGCTCGATCGGTAACAATGTGGTTGAATAGAAATTATCCGGAAACAACATGGTCCAAGGCAAAAGCCACCACGCTCGCGAGATCTATACACATTAGACTGTTATTTCTGGAACAAAATGTGCACGCAATGGAGATTGAAACTCGTCACCGATTACTGCATAGAATTATTAATTGTACCAATGGTGCCCATGCACGAAATGTTATTAATCGTGTGTACGATTCTTTAGTGCAACGTTGCAATATTCAAGCACATGGGGCACATTTTGAGAATTTATTGTAAATATTTTTTAAAAGGATTTGTCAAATTAAAATGTATTGCCATAACTTTTATTGTTCATATTATAAATATTACACACTTATACCATACATGACGTAATTATTAATTAGATACTAATTTATTTAAAGATTATGGCCTTTTTAATTAATAAACTAATTTCTACTCTGTTATGTAGTATTGTAAATTTGCCCACAGATCCTGTATATCGCAAACTATTAAAGATTTGCCACATGTACAAGGTGGGCCAAATTCGATACTTTTAATAGGGAACATACATATATTTCTAAAGGAATTAGACAAAAACTGAGCTAAGTTTCTGGAGCACGATTTTAAAGAGAAATCGATTGGTGAAATCCCTATTTTTATATCTTCCTTAATATAAGAGATACCGAGCGTTTTCTTAAAATGTGCAATTTTTAAAAACCCTTGTAACTTTTTTATTTGTGAAAATGCTTGATATATATATAAATATAAAAACTGTATTGGGGCGCTTTTTGACGCACTATGCTCTAATTTTTTCTTTTTTTAAACTCCTATTTTTTTGAGATATTGTCAAGACTTGTGTTTTTATATGGAACAGCCTATATATTTTTACACTATTGAAAAGCATATAAAATTACCTTTAGAATGATATAACACAGTCGATATTTTATTTAAACAATTTTTAAATTATTTGTTTTTCTTCATTTCACATTATTTTAAGATGGCTATGGATGGTGGTAAATAAGCAAATAAAATATTTCAACAATTTTTAGGTCTCGGCTTTTGAAAGGATCCAAAATTTTTCTTTAACCTTGAGAAAATGTCTCTAAACGATTGTTGTCTTTCAGGATATCGCTTATAGTAAATGCTATACGCAGCTTCCTCATTTTCACCTGCTTCTATAAAACACTTTAACATGTCGTATTTTTCATAGTTTTCATACATTTTTGAATTCTTAGATAATGAAAACGCCAGTAATATTAATGAAAACTGACATTTCAGAACATTTAGACAATATAAAATAAATACGTGTATTGCTTAGTTACCATCCATAGCCATCTTGAAATAATGTGAAATGGAGAAAAACAAATAATTTAAAACTTGTTTAAATAAGATATCAAGTGTGGTATATTAATTTTTCAATAGTGTAAAAGTATATAGGGTGTTCCATATATAAAAACACAAGTCTTGATAATATCTCAAAAAGTAGTTTAAAAAAGGAAAAAATTAGAGCATACGATTCTGCGTAAAAAAGCGCCCTAATATAGTTTTTATATAAATCAAGCATTTTCACAAATAAAAAAGTTACAAGGGTTTTTAAAAATTGCACATTTTAAGAAAACGCTCTGTATCTCTTATATTAAGGAAGATCTAAAAATAGGGATTTCATCAATCGATTTCTCTTTAAAAACGAGCTCCAGAAACTTAGCTCAGTTTTTGTCTAATTCCTTTAGAAATATAAGTTCCCTATTGAAAGTATCTAATTTGGCCCACTTTGTACATAGGAACTTATTTGTTCAAAATAGCATTATGTACGTATGTAATTGTAGATAAATTGTGGCACCAAATTTTGCATATCTGAGGGATATAAACGTTAAAAAGTGCTTTTTAAAATTAAATCTAGTTTAATGTGGTTTAGAAAAGTTCATAATCATATATTAACCATAGGAAATTATGTCACTATTTCTTAATGTTGATAAGCAAACGTAGATTTTCGTTTGTTGCAAGAAAAAATGTATAATGCAAACATAAAAAAATTACATTTTAACCAATCAGAAAAGGTTTTTTTTAATACCAAAATACTATAATAATTTAACCGCCAAATAAATTATGTTATATCCGATGACGCTATAAGCGAGTTCTACTGTGGTTCATTATTACACGTAATATACACAATTATCTAGTTTTCTGGTTACATGAAGAATAATAGATTCTATCAGTTTTTTAATATTCCAATTGAATTAAAATATGTTAAACGTCTTTGTTGCGTATGTGTACATCGAATTATATCTCAATAAATATTTACGAATAACATTGTATATAACATATTTTTTATTACTATCAACTATGCAAATATGCAAATATGAAATTTGAAAATAAATATACATCCTTGTGGTATTTTCGTTAAGTGCTGATAATTATTTAAATAAAATAAGCTTGATATTGCTATTTAATATTTAAACTCAGTAAATACACTTTCATACGTCTTTTCGTTTTTAAATAATGAAAAATTTAATGAAATTTTGCTGCATTTTCTCGACAATTAAACCAATTTAAAGTGTGTCTACTCCTTATTAAATTGTAATTTCTATATTACGTCATCTGTAAAGGTAAACGTTGTCATTAAGGTTTGGTGCTCAGATACCTCTCTCTTTATTTATGTAACTAACAAATTGCCAAATAACAAAACAAAGGTGCATACACACTAGCCGCAATAATTTAGCACCGCTTTCATTTTAATATCTATATCAACATATATTGTTTTATTAGACTAAACGAAAACATTTCCTATGTAACAAACTAACCGTTCAGCACGTCTTTAACTTCTTATCAACACAAAGTTAAATGTCAAAACGAGCGATATTTACCTTGTAAACAACCGCTAAGGCAAATCAATACTTTTAAAATGCGGTACTATTAAAGCACAAGATAATTCACCGAAAGAAAGAGCAATATGATTTACTACTAGTACCTTGACAGGATATTCTAAAAAAGCTCAATTTTATTGTTTGCGAGGATAAATTATTGCAAATATTCACGCACCTTTTTAACAAAATCACACAGTGTCACTTCCTCCTTGACTGTGTTACACTGTCGCGCTGCGACTGGCTATGGCAATCGAAACAACCGGCAGCCGGAGTGTGGCCGGAGTCATGTCAGTTGTATATGTATACCATGAGTCGATAGAGTTCATCCCCACTGATATACTACAGAGCTACTCAAACAAATTGTAACAAATACTACGAAATGCAATCTAAAGGTAACTGCGAGCTAATGGTGTCTTTCTGCATGTTAGAAACATTCATCGTAGTATTGCTCGAACTTTGCATAAAAACCATTAGAAAGATAACACATGGAACCTTGGAACTTTTATCGGCCTATGTTTTTAACTGCTAATTAGGTCATGTTATAGAGCCAAACAAAGGGCCTACATTTAGAGTTCATAAATTCATATACTACATAGAAATACAAAATATAGAAAAATCGAAATAAGGAAGCTAAACATATAAAGGCTGTTCCAAAACTTGACGAAATTATCCCAATGGACGATACTATTTCCTAAATAAAACGATCGATTTTGAAGGAGTTTCACATTAAGAAATTATGTCCTGTTTATTTGGTTAAAGGTTGAAAGGACGGCTTTTTAAAAGTTGCTGTTTATTTGGTTAAAAGTTAAATCGAGTAATAATACACAAAATAAGTAACGCACACAGGTATATACACATCTTAAACAGCATAGCAAAAGAAATACACAGTAAAATGTTAAACCAATAACAAGTAACCAGGACAAGATATTAAAATAGAAAGACGTAAATAAGAAACTATTAACAGGATATGCGATCTCTGGTTGGCCAACAATGAACATCAACAACGATTCATAAGGTCCAACTCCGCTGAAGCAGCATTTAAAGGTGCGTTTCCACGAAGCGGGCAAATTATTCACAAACGCTAGCGAAAGTTTGGAAACACGCACATTTGTCCGGTAGAATCGTGCTTGCAGTGTCACTACATCAAAAGGAATTCGTTAGTTTTCAATGTTTGTACGTATTTGGTTGGAAACGGATGCTAGCGCGAGTGTAGTGAGAGGAGACGTCTAAAATAAAACTATGGATTGAGAGAACGAAAAATATCTGCAGTTATACTTGAGTTTTGTAGAAACAAACCAGAATTATGGCAAGCTAGGCAAAATAATAAACCACTCGTATCATCTTTTCTTCAATCAGTTAGCAGTTGCGTTAACTTTCTTATTAAAAAGAATGTGGTGTTCAAAATCTATGTTTTCTCTTTCTTTTTTTCCTATCCTCTTTTTCAGTTAAATCTAAATGATGCTACAATAAGCTTTCTACTCGGTACCATTTCAAACATTTTTTAATCGGAACAACATCAAAATGTTTGCAAACATTTGGTTGGTGAAGACTATCAAACACACGCCTAAAACGTTCCTCTGCATTTCTCATACTCATAATACGTGTTTAGTTGTAACTGTAACAACCGTCAATTTTCATTAATATTTTTCTAACGAAAGTAACTAGATAATAAAGTAGTAACGTATCCCATTCGAATTAAGTATTATCAAAGATAATAGGTTTTACATTTTTAATCTTTCATTGTATTATTGTTTGTATTTATCTATATACTTCAAATAAAAATTCGTATATGTATTAGTTACCATGAAATCAGGACTTTAAATTTTCTGCTATTTTTTTTTGCTTAATAAAATGTTATTTTTAATGGAATGAAAATAATATATAAAGTATCACTCGGAGGCGGTGGGTCCATAAGACCACAGGGCCGCGCACCCTCCCTAACATCTCCTTTAAAAATGAAATAGAATTCGTAAACAAAATTATTGAAATTTATGTAATCGTTACGAAAATACAGTTTAAATATGCCGCGGCTTCCTATTTATTCCTATAATAAAATAAAAGAGTTAGGTAGATAATAACCCCACCTAAAATTGAAACGTACCTTAAAAGTAAGACGTGCGAAAAAATACGAGATACAGACAAATAGATGGAAGAATCTCTTCTTATTGTAGTTCGAGTCATAAAACAACGCTCAAATAGAACTGAGTAGGACAACGATCGGTTTTCTCTATTCATCAGACTTTTGTTGCTTTTTATGTAAACCGTCTCGTACGCGTCTAATTCCTGCGGCGAAGCTATATTCTTAATTATTTTCAAGTTTTCTAATTTAATATTATTCCCGGTTTCGTTTATGTGTTGGCTACACTTGACTAATCTAATCTACTGAAGCGATAACACCTAATATGTTCCTTAAATCTGGTGCCTGTCGCTCTTTTAGTTTGATCAATGTAGGCTTTATTACAATCACTGCATGCAATTTTATAAATTCACGACCTTTCTATCCATTTTCGGTTTATCTTTCGGATTGCCAAGTAACAAACGTAGTAAGTAAAAAGTAAAACATACGTTCATATCTTCACCCTTCGGAACCTTATCAACATCTTTCGATATGCTGTGGAAGGTGAGTTTCACTAATTTCTTACCGTTAGTTTCTACTGGAATTAAGGTCGTGAAATTTCTTACGTAAGGTCTATGTTGGACTCTTTTAAGCATGCGATCGACATCTATAGAAGAATAACCGTTATAAATAGCTACGTTTTTTATGAATTTAAGTTCGTTATTGTACCTACTTCTACTTAAAGGGAATTTAACTAATCTATTAATTATTATATATATAATAATAATAATGCATAAATTACTAAAACCTTTATTGTTGCATACCCTGATATTGCTTGAGAAATCGACATATCTTTCTGAATATGCCAGATCCTGAACACATCAGAAAAGGCCTAGAAACAATAACCAAAAAATATAATGCTAAGATAGTTTAGCTTCCTCATGGTATTGATGGCTGTGGCAGCTTTTGTGATAGAGCTACCTATAAAGAGTTATGCGCCGTATATAACGAAATTTGTGCTTCCGCCCAGATTCAGGAAAAAAAAAATACTGCGAAAAATACGCATGTATTGTTTATTTTTTATTGAATCTGGGTAGGAGTACAAAATTCGATCGATACGGCACCAAACTCCCCATTGGTAGTACGAAGTGATGCTGTGTTAAAAGGTCCCCCAAGATTCCTAGTTTCATGGCAACCACACTTGATGTATTGCATATCGTACGCGAAGAAAAATTATTTTTTTACTGAATCTAAGTGGGAACACAAAATTCGTTCTGTACAGCACATAACTTCCCATTAGTAGTGAGAAGTGATACCGTATCAAAAAGTCGGCCAACATCCCTACTTGCATTGTAGGTCCACCTGACGTATTGTGAAAAATACCCATGTAGTATTTATTTTTTTACTGAATCTGAGTGGGAGCACAAAATTTCCGGCACAAAACTTTATAGGTAGTGTAATGTGGTGCTCTATCACAAAAGCTAACACAGAATACACGTACGGCGGAACTGTAGATATCTTTTTTACAGGCATAAAGTTGCAACACAAAATGTTTTCTATACGGAACAAAACGGCATAAGACGTTGGTAGAATAAAATTTAGAAAATTCGAAAACGCGGCTGCCAACTCTATGCTGACTCGCGAATATCTCGAAATTGGGAAGAACGCAAATCTTGCCGATTACTGCATAAAACGGGCACAAGAAAAGGATGCCGTAATATTTTGAACATTCCAAAATGCGGCTTGCAGCGTAAAGTTGGCAGCCACATTTTATCTGCGAATACCTAGAAGTCGCGGCACAAATCGATGGCACAGCCTGATTTTGAAAATTTGAAAGCGCCGCTGCCTACTTTACGCATTTTAATACTTCTCTGGATAAATTACATCATTTGAAC
>LR737385.1:16632163-16799299 GCA_902655005.2 Marronus borbonicus | reverse complement strand
GTATTTATAAAATTGAATGTAGTCACTGTAATAAAGCCTATATTGGTCAAACAAAAAGAGCGATAGAAACTAGATTCAAAGAACATATAAGAAATTATCGCTACGGCAGATTGGACGCGTCGAGTGTAGCACAACATATAAATGAAACCGGGCATAGTATTAAATTAGAAGACTTAAAATTGATTAAAAACGTAACGTCGCCGCGAGAATTAGATGCGTACGAGACAGTTTACATAAAAAGTAATAAAAACCTGATGAACAGAGAAGACGGACCGTTGTCGTACTCTGTCCTTTTTGACCTTTTGCAGTAGGCTGGCACTTGTTTATATTTTGGGTTATAAAAGAGATCTTCCCGTCTATCTGGCCGTGTTTTTCGCATGTCGTAGTTTAAGACGCGTAGATGGTAGAATAGGCACTTGTAAAACAATATTTCTTCTCGGAAGAAGTTCATGCATGTTATTTTTCGTACGTCGTAGCTTCAAGGCGTGCAGGAGATAGAAGTAGGCCCTTGTAAAGAATATCTATTATAAGAAGTAGGGATAGTACATGCATGTTTAGTTTTAGAAAAAGTTTTTTCTCACATCGTTCGGTCACCGGTTGATGATGAGGACCATTCGTGTCCTCGAAACGGCCGTCCCGGACTATTTATTATATTACTATATAATAAATTAAACTTGTGTGGTGCGGAGGGTACCGATAGTTATGTGTTGTTTACCATACTACGCCACAGTCCTTGCTATCATTATTATTATCAAATCAAAAATGTTGGTGCAGTTTGCGAGTTTATTGTATTAGCTCCATCTCTTATTCAAAAATACTTGACGTAATCGTTTGGCTATTCATCTCTAGATGACGCATAATTTCTGCAAATATACGATCAGGATTAATTTCGGAACGTACCGAATGTAAGTAATGATATATTCTCTCTTTCTCGCCTTACATCGTTCCGTTCGGAAATTAATTCCTGACCTAGGATTAAAAATATGCCTAAAGTAAATATAGAAAACCCACAAGTATGAGATGGTTACAGTGTATTGAAGTATATCCAGTATATGTAGTATATAGATGCACATAAAACGATTGGATATAGCGAAAATACCTACGTAACATGAATATATATTTGGAAAATGTGAATAATTGCAGATCAAAATTTTAACTCGGGGAGATGTTGTCCCGAATGTACAGAAATCGAAAAATTTGGCAAAAACAATTGCTTCTTGTAAAACAATTGACTAATGGAGATGTGTCTGAAATAACCGAGCCTCCTGGACATGCAAAAGTAGTAGTATGTGGGGGTGGTGTTATGGGTGCCTCAGTGGCTTATCATCTTGCAAAACTTGGATGGGCAGCCGATACAATTCTTATAGAGCAAGGAAGGTTTGTGGTATACTCTTGAACATTAACAAACTATTTCCAAGTAATGCTTGTCGTAGAATTGGTGGTGGAACTACATGGCATTCCTCTGGTCTTGTAGGAACATTCAAGCCCAGCTTGGCGCAAGTTAATCTCACAAAATCTAGCATTGAATTATATAAAGAATTAGAAAAGAAAGGTCTGTCAACCGGGTGGAAACAATGTGGAAGTGTTAACTTAGCGCGAACTACAGATCGCATGTTTATCTTTCGTAGAATGAAAGCCCAATCAATGTAAGTTCCATTCTTTTATAAGATAATTTTATCAATCAATGGTGTCGTATAGTCCTTGGAATATTCAATGTGAATTGCTTACACCAGAAGAATGTAAACAAAAGTGCCCTATCCTAAACATTGAAGGCATTAAAGGAGGATTGTGGATACCTGAAGATGGTGTTGGAGACCCTTATGAAATATGCCAATCTTTAATTTCAGAAGCACAAAATCTTGGTTGGTATTTCAAAAAAACGTTTTACATGTTTATACGTAGAAATATTTTAGGTGTACAAGTATTTGAAAATTGTTCGGTACAGAAGGTAGATCAGAAGAATGGTTTTGTTAATGCAGTAGAGACAAGTTTAGGCAAAATTGATTGTGAGTTTTTTGTTAATTGTGCAGGATTTTGGGCCAGAGGAGTAGGCCAACTATCGGAACCATACGTTAAAGTACCTTTACATGCAGTAGAACATTATTATTTACATACAAAACCTATACCTGGTTTAGATCCAATGTTACCAGGTATCAGTTTGTTGTTTGCCTTCTTTGATACTTAATTTTCATAAAATATTAAGTTGTTAGAGATCAAGACGGCTACGTATATATTCGTGAGAACAATGGGCGTCTTTTAGCTGGCGGCTTTGAACCTATTGCGAAACCAGCATTTGAGGATGGGAAAATACCAGGTAAATACATTATTTTTCTGTTTATACCGCTTTTTTTCTGGAAGAATTCATTCAATTTCTAGTCCTACACGATACAGTCAACAATCGTGCAAAATTTCTAAGTTAGAGATTTTCACAGGTATAAAAGTTCACATGCTCTCGTCCACCTATCAAACATTTTCGGAAAATTAAAATATTTTAAATATGGTTAAAAATAGCTACATGAAATAATTGTATAAAATAATTATATATAAGTGTTCTATTTAAAATGCCAAGGTTGTTAAGTTGCATTGATTTTGGATATGAATAGTAATCGTATGAAATGGGAGCCGTAAAGAGCAGAATCACCCCACTTTACACTATTACCAATAAATTGTAATTATCAGGGATGAATGAATGAATGAATGAAGTAAATAGCACAAACATAAGACGGATATGTAACGTGCTCACAAATAAATGTAGGAAATACTACTACTTATTGTTTTATTAATACATTGCCGCCTCTAATGCACAACCTCTGCATATGAACAGTCAAAATTACATAAACATCTTTGTTACTCCTGAAAATAATGTGCTATATGCTGTTCAAGTCAATGAATTATGCTTTTTCTGACACAGTCAAACCCATCTACAATTTATATGTATTTAAAATAAGAAAGTTTGTATATAAATCTGAACACACAGGTTTCAGTACGAGATTTAAATTTTATGTAAAAATATACCTGCATAATGTCGAAATACTATTTCAGTATCTTCTTGCATGAAATGAGCCAAAAGACAAAGTTTAGATTGACAATAACGTACGTATTTTTAACGTTTTTTATTGAAAGTAGACCATGGCGTTGCACACATTTTGTCAGAATGGACTAACAACTCTCTCAGTTTACGTTTTAGTTTATAAAACGGGATGTTGTACATATATTCAGGCATTGATTTTTGACGGTGTTGTTTCTTTCTACTTTTATGATATTGTGTTTATAATTAATTTTTTTATCGCGTTCATATCTTTTCTTTTCCGGTTCAAAAACTACGAATCGAGACAATTTTTGTTACCCAACGTCTTAAAACAAAATCCAATTTTTAAAATGTTAATCCAAGGCAATGAAAAAGCAACGTAGTACAATAAATTTATTTTTTACTATTTATGCTAAAAATATACAACTTTTCAGCTAGCTCTAAAGAACGACTTTTGCCTGAAGACTGGGATCATTTTCACATATTACTCGAACAGTTGCTTTACAGAGTACCTGTATTAGGAGGTGCAGTATTAGACAGACTTTGCAATGGGCCAGAAGCGTTCAGTCCGGACTGTAAATGGATTGTTGGAGAAGCTCCAGAAGTAAGTACTAAAAATTTATAGTTAACTAAACTATGAGAACATAAAATTGTATGAAAGTCGTTTTTTTTATAAAGTGCATCGTAAATTACTTTTAGATAAGGCAATACTATATTGCCGCTGGAATGAAGACGGTAGGTATTTCGGCTGCGGGTGGAGTTGGAAGAGCTACAGCTGAAATGATAGTAACCGGAGATACATCTTTCGATATGTACGAATTAGAAGTATCCAGATTTCTAGGACTTCATAATAATCGGAAATTTTTGAGAGATCGAGTAAAGGAAGTGCCTGGATTGCACTACGGATTAATGTATCCGTTTTACGAATTTCAAACCGGCCGCAATCTCAGAATGTCTCCTGTCTATCCAAAATTAAGAGAAGCTGGAGCTGTATTCGGCCAAGTTATGGGTTATGAGAGACCTACGTGGTTTGAAAGTAGAAATAGAGAAGGTAAAACATTTAACTTATATTAGATTGACTCACAATCTAACGTCTATTCAATTTTAAAGATAATAATGTCCAGGACTGGTCTACACCGCATAGTATAGCACGCACAAATACATTCAGCAAACCTCCATGGTTTGATTATGTAGCTGAAGAATATGCAGCTTGTAGAGAAACCGTTGGAATAGCGGACTACTCTTCTTTTACGAAAATTGATTTATGGGTATGTTTTGTCGTAATATGTATATCAAAAACAACTTTAATTATGATCACAGGAACGTTTACAATGCAAACACTAACAATATTACTAATAAATCACAGAAGTAACATAAACTTATAACGTCCTGAGATCTAGCGTTTATATTTAAAAACGTTTTTTTAGATTTCTATTTAATAAACCGCCTTTGCTTTATATCTGCAGTCAAAAGGTAATGAAGTTGTATCTGCATTGCAATATGTTTGCTCGAATGATGTCGACGTGCCAATTGGTAGCATAATACATACAGGAATGCAGAACAAGTATGGTGGTTATGAAAATGATTGCTCTCTTGCAAGGATTTCCGAAAATCAGTAAGTTCTGAAGTAATTGCATGTGTGTTATAGCCGAAGCATATTCTTCGTCAATAAAAACTACCATGGTTGTCTTTATAGTCCATATTTTCCCGCTGCTTTTAGTAATATGTAGAATAGTAGAATACTACGGTGATTGTAGTATACTTTTAAAAATGTTAAAAAATGATATGGATATTTAACACATATTACAACTTAAGCTAAATATTTTTAAATAACTAATACCATTTTGTTTGCAGTAATTGCAATTATTCTTCGATTTATCTTCGTATTTACATCTGCTTTACTGGCAAATTTAACAGCAACAATAATATTAGGTTCCTATGTCTCGGTGAAATAATAATATGTATTTATTGGAATAAAGAAACAAAAGAATACAATAAATAAAAAGAAAGGGGAAAAAAAACATACAAGAACGAAATAATATGTCTACGTAAAATCCAGGTTAATGAGTCCAAGATAGGTAGCTACAGAGGTTGTAGCAGAGTCCAAATTTGTAGTTAGTCATTGTTCGGAAAATAGTAAATCCCTAGCTTATCTCTTAATAGGCGACGAAAAGCTGCATTCATAACCCGGTATGTAACTTGCTGACGTTGTAACTAAAACTTTGTTTGAAAATTTCCGTTTTGTATTTGTGGGTCAATATTAAATTTGTGCCGCGGGTATGTCGACAATGCTGCTTAGTATCTGAAACGATTTTTGTTGTATAGATAACGTGCCGTCTCCAGTTTGATCACACTTATAAAACAATACATAACAAACAACATTGCACTGTGCAGAATGCGCCGGTTTTTCATGCTTGGGATCTCAGAAGATAATAACTTGGAGCTAATATCACGTCTACTGCGCATTTCATAGACCAAACGTATACAGGAGCCTTGCGCCATCTGAATCCTTTTTGAATCGGCTTGGATTGTAGATACTGTCGCAAAAAGTGAAATTAGACAAAACCAGTGTTCCGCAAAGCAGACGCTCTATTGCTTCATCCAAAAGGTGTCTGTGAAGAAAGATTTAAGCGCAGGTATAAATTTCTTAATGAGATGCGAAATATTGTCATGAAAGCGGATCTTATTATCTAAATGCAATTCTATATTTTTTACGCAACTTGATGAAATGAAAGACTCGTTCTTTACATGCAAGAGTAGATTACAAGCACAGTGTTCTCGAGCACTTTTTCGCCCCTATAGTATCATTTATGACCGAATGTTGGCAGCAATAGACAATTGGTGAAATAAAAAAGCCTTAAAGTTCTAATCAGGGTTTGCTGATTAAACACCAGCACTCAACCATCAAATTAAATTATTTACGAACAGTTTCTCTAATATGTTTTATGGACAAAATTGTGCACTATTTGTAACCCATTATCTTTAGAATTACCTGACATTGATTTAAATGGGGACAGGTTACTACTTCTTTTTCGAATTACTTTCATTATCTAAGGACAATACCATTCTTTAAAAGAACTACCCGGTACTCGTGTCGATTCACATATTAACATACCTGATCATAACCTGTAATTATTGGATTGTGAAAATCCAAATTCTAATAAATACATTAACTTTTTACTTGTCTTATATGTTCAAAGGCTCCTCTTTGAACGTATAAGAGCTTTTTTTGTTTTTTAATTTTTAAAAGGTATTTTTGTTTGTGGAAATATAACATTGTCACAACACAACGTAAATTGCATATGACTCGTTTGCAGTTTATGTTGTTCTTGCCCTTTTTTTATTCTTTATTAATTTACTACAACTTTTAGAAGAGAGAGAAGAAATTTACACATTTACTTAAAAAAAATAACATAAATTGCGAATACCGTTCGGCACTTTGTTATTACAGCATATAATTATATTTTCAGTTATATGATGATTGCACCTACAATACAACAGACTAGATGCAAGGTATGGTTACAAAGACATCTACCATCAACAGTGGCTTTGTCAGACGTAACAAGTATGTTTACTGCCTTGGCAATAATAGGCCCTTTTACTAGGACTTTATTGTCAGAATTAACTGACACTGACTTAAGTCCGAAGAACTTCCCCTTTTTTACTTTCAAAATGTTAGATGTCGGATTAGCTAATGGAATAAGAACCATGAATCTTACACATACTGGCGAACTGGGTTATGTGTTGTATATTCCCAATGAGGTAAAAACATTGAAATTAAAACTATAATTCTTCTAATAATAATATAGTTTGCCTTGCATGTCTATTCTTGCTTATTGGAACATGGTAAAAAATATGGAATGAAACATGCTGGATATTATGCTACTCGAACTATTCGAGTTGAAAGATTTTATGCATTTTGGGGCCAAGATTTGGATACCAGGACTACACCATTGGAATGTGGGCGATCGTGGCGTGTGAAATTTGATGTAAGCAAAATTATATGTGCAGAGTGTTTTTTCAAATTTTTATACAGAGATTACGGAAACCATGATAATTGATTTACACGACGCATGCATACCTTCTACTTTTACATTCTCTATTTGTCGTACTAGCAATAAGACCTGAAAATAATGAGTACATATCTCCCGAAAAAAGAAATTTACAAAGCAAGTGTATGGGAACGAACCAAATGAACCATATGTCAATACAAACGAAACAGCTCAAACTGTTAGAAACACTTTATACACATCATTTATGCATGTTATATCGCATGGTTATGATAAGAGATATAGACCAACGATAGTACGAGAAGTACCCGTGTTTGGAAACAGATGGTGCTTTGAGTCAAAATTTCCGTTACTGGCTGTATACTATTCTCTAGAGCTTTTTCAATTTAACTATTCTTTGCTCCTACTGCGACCGCTCGAAAATTATGGAAGTACGTCATAGGTGGGGTTTCGGTTGCTTTAAAATTGCTCTATTGATACGCGGGGAGGTAGCTGAACACTTATCCAACTTTGAGGTTGTTTTACAGATTGCTCGACGTTGATCAACGTGGAGCGCTCTCACTTGATTCTCAGATAGAGCACGACATAATCGAGCACCAATCATTGTAGGAGCGTGGTCAGTGGACAAATCGAACCGAGATTTTGCGGCCGGACTGCTCTAAAGCGGTGAATCGGAAACGCTATCATAGCTACTGCTCCTGCAATGATTATGGATGTCATATCCTTCCACAAATTGATATGACAAACAAGTTATTACCAAGCGATCGTTCACATGGTTCACTTTAAGCATTAGTAATTATGTACAATACATATGTTGTATCGAGTTATGACCAAGTTCTAGTGTGTTGATGAAATAAATAGCACGGAAGTAGTTGCTGCTTATTGTAAAACTGCAAGCTTACCTGTTTTTTTTTTTGAAATGAAAAATTTATTATCTCCACAAAATCATAAATTTTTAGTAATATTGTTCTGTGCCTAAATATTTAACAATAATTTCAATTTCTTCTGTCAGAAGAATCTGATGATAACATTTCTGCTATTACCAAACAGCACCTTTTCTTCTCCATTTTGCTATTTTACAGTAGTAAATTTTGGTGTATTTGCAAACAGGAAGAAATTATATATAAAATGGATTGTTGGTTAGGCTTCATGTTTAGATCTGAGTTGATCTGTCCTACAAATCAGATCAACTCGGGGCACTCTTAAAGCGATTATACAGCAAGCGCTCGGTTCAATTGAATATTAAACGTTAGTGAGAGCAATATCGTTTATGTCAGTCAAACACAAAATACGCTCTCAGAACAATCTGAGAGCACTTTGGAGGAGTCAATCAAAAACATTATTATTACTTACGGTACCAATTGGTGCCCCTTTCACCATATTCGATTTGGGACCCAGTGACTTCTTGCTTTTTCCATAGTTGAAGTATCATTTATTGTGATGGTATCTTAAGATTATTTAAAGCATTTATTTATATTTTCTAAAGGTTGTATTAATTCTAGAAAGTTATGTATGTTTAAAATAAGTTGTTTCATTGTTGCATAAAGTGCAGTTAATCTTTTTCAAAAATACAAACGATGACTCGAGATTGTTCCGGATCCGCCATAAATTTTACTGCAACCCTAGTAATACTTTCTATTAAAATGTACAGCTCCTAGCAATGCCTCAGTTAGAAGTAGTACCCCTTTTACCATTGGCTACGATAGCTTAAGAAATTATATATTTTTAGTTCTAGTGATGTGCTACCTAATGTGGTTGCTACGCTGAACAAAGAATAATTACTAAATTGTTCAAAGCTTAGGATTAGTTGGAACTATTGTTTACGTTCATGTTACACGTCATCACGTCAGCCTTTCTAACTGGACTGTTTATGCGTGCAGGATTCTCAGAAGTCTGCAGTTATCACTTCCACAAAAGTAGCTTTAAAGCAAGCTATTTCTTCAATTAATTGTTTCTATATCCTGGTTTTCGAGATTCCTGTATGAAAACTCAAAAAAGTCACCTGTAAATTAAATGTTCTCAGGAGCGGATTAAACGACAAAATACATATTCTTTTGCAGAAAGAAATTGATTTTATAGGTAAAAATGCCTTATTGAAGCAAAGGGAGGAGGGGATTAAACGTCAGTACGTGCAATTACTCCTCGAGGATCATTGTATCGATACTGACCTTTGGCCTTGGGGAGGCGAACCAATATATCGCAATGGTAAACACTGCGGTATGTGTACAACTACCGGCTATGGATTTACTTTCAAGAAACAGGTACTGTATTTGTGAGCATTAGGTATATTTTTGGTAATTAACTATTTTCAGGTTTGCTTAGGCTTCATTGAAAGTTATGATGAAAACGGTGTAAGGGAAAAAGTCTCAAATGAATATATTCTTAGCGGAGACTATGAAGTTGATGTTGCGGGCATACGGTAAATAATTTTTATCAGATGTTCTAATAAATCAATTGTGTTTCCACGACTACTGGGTACTGAATTACGTTTGCAAATAGAGTGTGGTCTTAAGTAAAAATTTACTGTAGAATTTATTAGTGGGGAAATGTGTATACAACTCCTCTGGTTGTGACTACTCATGTGTACAAAACTTACTAACATTTGTATAACATAAGGCGAGTTCTTTTATTTATCGGAAAACCTTAAAAACTCAACCGTAATTGTGAAATAACGTCAGTGATTGATTACGGCTTTAAAGCAATGTTCGATAATAAAAGGGTCAGTGGATTTTCAGAATTTTTCCAACCACATTCTATCTTAGTAGAAATATCAACACCCGAAAGACATTTCTACTATGGATTACGCTCGTGAAAGCCTACACTTGACCACATTCTATCTTAGTAATTGATTTCATAATGACGCCGTTTATATTATTTAAATCATTACGAAATTGTTTGTAAGTATTGGACATATCTGACTTTACAGCCGACATTTCAGTTCTGAAAGTTTTGTGTCCAGCATATCTCTCTTTACACTAATATAAGATGCGGTGGCAATATCTTGGGAGATGTCTTGAAGAAACACATCCACCAGTATCTAGTTCCAAATCAATATGTTCTTTGGACATAACAAATCACTGTCCAAGAAGTTGTTAGAGAATCAAAAATCATCCACCAAGATCCACACAACGTTGTATTTTACACCCGGTATTAAAGAACCAGCAGCATATTTGCCAGTATTTCCATCAATAACTTTTGTCATTAATATTAATCGTGTAAAGATAGTATTTAGTCAATATTGTGTGAAAAATATGTTGTTCAAACAAATAAATTGCAAAATGCTCATCATTCTTAATAATAAATATTCTTTAACGGGAACGTTTTTCTCTCCTTCGTTCACACGTATTCTGATTATTTTAGCCGGCGTTTGACGATATAATCATAAAAAGCTTAATCGAGAGGTGCATGTTTTATGTTAATTACAAGAAAAGAACTGATGCAAATATTGCAGATGTCGAACGGCCTATAGAGCATTCACCTTGAAAATCACACTATTCTCACCACATAAAATGCTTGTTCGTTAGACTGCAACACCCATTACACCATGAAGTAATGTGTGACACCTTGTGTTTACATTTTTTTCTAATTTAAAAAAAAGTGGCAGCACTCTATTACAAAGTAGATGTAAGAGCTCTTTTTTTAAACTAGTTCAATAGTTCAATATTTGTAATACCAGTTTGTTAAATCTTTTATATTTTTAGATTTCCTGCAAAGGTGAACTTGCACTCTCCCAATCTACCAACCAAGTTCCCAGATAAAGAAAGAGAAGCTTACCAAGCTACAAGAGATAAAATTGATGATTTTAGTGTTGTGAAAATGAAACAATAAAGAAATTAAATCAATATCTGGATTGCGAATATATATTATCTACTAAATCTATATGCAATTTTAATTAGAACTCTGTATTAGATATGCGCTAGAGCGTTTCAGGCAACAATACCGAACCAGCGGCGGTAGGTAATGACGTAACGAAAAACCGGTCACGACGATTCGACTTCTTCGTGTATTTTCCTTGTATACTGTGTATATTGTACTATGCAACGGAAATACACGAACAAGTCGTTATGTCATCACGCACCGTCGCTGTTTAACAAGCAATTGGCTATCTCCTTCCCTAAGATTGATTACTTATTTAATATATCTTTAAAGCCAACCTGCACTTGTATCATGGACTAAACCAAGGTTAAACTACTCCCGTTCTCATTACAAACGTGATAGCATATTCCACTGACCGCCTCGGGGCAGAGCAGTGTTGTTCCGTCACCTTCGACTGTGATCAGTAGAATAATTTGTTAAAATCAAGTAGAATTCAGTAAATTTACTGCAATTAATTTAGAATCAAAAAAAGGTTTGAAAACAGTATTATTCTATTAACGGTAGACCAAAATTCCCTCCACATCACTACTGAATGTTTTACAATCAAGGTAATCTTTTAGCTGTCTCCATTCACTATCCAAAGGTTGAACTTCGTTTTTATTAGTTAAGTTTGAAAATAACTGCTATAGAACTTATAGTTCCGATTTTTAATAATCCAGGACTAATAGACAGAGTGAGCAAATTCGGGTGCGCACCATCGGCGTAGCTAACAAATGGACTCTTGCATGCAAAGGGAGTCGGTATGCAGAGATATATTATCACGAACGGTGCGGTTTCGGTGGTAGATACAAAAAGGTTTTTAAGATGGTTTTTGTAGATTACGAACAGATCTCGATAAATTATCTCTATGTTACTGAATAAACACGGGAAATTGCCATCTCTAGTCATATGTATAAAAGATAAAATCGAGAGTGTATGTAATTGTATGACTTGGAAAAACTGGAGTAGCGAGATTGAATATTTTTAACATACGGTGCGTTTTCAAAGTTATTTCTGCAAAACGCGTCCGGGGGTTGTACTCAATGAATTTTTGCATTACAAAATAATGGTATTGTTTAAATTCAGAAACTCTTTTCGAACTTGAAATAATCACTACCATTATCACAAAGACAAAAATTGATTTAATAATAGGCTCATTTTTCTCATTCTCATAAGACGAATAAACACGAGTCTGTCTAGTCTGCTAATTTCGTGAAGCGCAACTCGTTTCTAATAAACTTTAAGGAATTTTTCGCCATATATTCAACAATTGTTATAATTTGAAAACTTCCTGAAGGTGATTATTCGTAGTTATTAATCAAAAGGCAGCTTAAGTGTATCTTTCAATCCAATTTAAATGATCTACACAACGTTTGAAGTGTGTTATTCAAAACTTTGAGCAACATAATAATGGCAAACAACACAAAAGTATTGGCATACTCCGCACCACACAAGTTTAATTAATTAATCCGGGAAGGTCGTTTCGAGGAAGCGTGGGATCCTCATTCTCAATCGGTGACCGAATGATGTGAGAAAAGGGTCACGATATGAACATATGTTTCAGTTCGTGTTATACACTTAACAATCTTCTTGGCAGTCCGATGGATGCAGTGACTATGACAAAGCTTATATTGGTCAAACAAAAAGAGCGATAGGCGCCAAATTCGAGGAACACATCGGGTCTTATCGATTTGGTAGATTAGAATCGTCAAGTGTAGCATAACACATAAACGACGCCGAGCATAATATTAAATTATAAAACTTGAAATTGATTAAGAATGTAACTTTGCCGCGAGAATTAGACGCTTATGAAACTATTTACATAAAAAACAACATAAATTTGATGAATAGAAAGAACGATCTGTAAGGCTGCACATGTTTTATGTTTCGTACTACAAGAGACCCATCCATCTGTCTTTCCGTACTTTTTCGCATGCCTTAGTTTTAGGGCAAGTAAGCGGTAAAAGTAGATATTTGTAAATCACATTTTTCTCGAAAGTAGGGATAGAACAGGCGTGTTAGATTTAAAGATTCCCCACATCCTTCGGTCGCAGGTTGAGAACGAGGATCTCGCGCATCCTCGAAACGGCCGTCCCGTATTAATTAATTTATTAAGCTTGTGTGATGCCGAGTGTGCCAATACTTTTGTGTTTTTGAACAACATAGATGTTTCTTACTTATAATTTTGTTCATTTATTCCACTCATTTCATTCATCATTACATAAAGGAACTCGCATGGAACTTTTTTTGCATATGTTTGCTTCTTTACATTTAAATAAAACAAATTTATATTAAAACTACGTCCTTGTGCCTGTTATTTGTCGTTACAACTTCATAACCATTGTTGTTCGCGAAAAATTCGTCCTTTTGATTGAATAAGTTAACCCTTTCTGTTGGTGATCTTGACATACGTTTTAAAAATGGCGCCAAATGCACCAATTCCGCCAACCATTACAACTAGATATCACCAATTTTATGTACCGATTTAGAATTAAAAATAATATACACAAACGAATTATATTTCCGCAGTTATTGAATTGAGATGACAACCTTTAAAATAATCTTTCATTATCATACAAAATATTTCCTAATTGTTTTATCATATGAAATATTTTGTATGTAAAGGGTGGTACATTTCGTCAGATTCGTCTTTTAATGTTAGTCTGTCATTTTATCGTCGGTTCTTGAATTTCCTTAAATTTAACCATGTCAAAACATAATAGAAAGAGACGACATGGCAAATACGAACCAGAAATTGAAATCATTGCACCTAGAAATAAATTTAAGACACTTAACAAACGCGACCACACAGAAGAAGCCAAACTGTCAGAAGCATTATTTGGTGGTGCTGAAGGCTTTCTGGAGAGCTTAGAAGAAGCTGAGCAAGAGGTAGGCGCGTCATCACCAAATGTTGATTCCGGAATCGGCGAAACAGACAGTGAGGGAGAACGTAAAGCAAGAAGTCCAGCATGGGTTGATGAAGAAGATGAAGACATTGATGTTGGCATCGCATTGGATTCACAGAATAGAAGGCTACCTGATGGAGGAATCAATAGTCGTTCAAATGAATATAAGAAACTATTGAAACATAAATTTGAAACTATCATTGGCAGACCTAAGTGGGCTTCATTAGATGAAAGACATGGCGATGATTCTGATGATGAAGTGTTACGAACATGTGGCTTTGTTTCTAAAAGAATAAAAACACACTTACCAGAAAGCACATTAGAGTATAAGAAACTAAAGGATCTAAACTATGGACTATATGCCGATGCACAAGTTAATATACTTGAATATCATCCTACATCAAGTGTTTCTTTAGTCGGTGGAAGTACGGGTATAGCAACATTATTTGCTGTAGATGGTAAAGAAAATAGTAAAATTCACAATATGGCTTTTGAAAAGTTTCCAATATATTGTGCTAAATTTATTAATAATGGTAATAACATTCTATTTGGTTCTCGTCATAGTTATATTTATGATTATGATTTAATGTCTGCTACTCCTACCCGAATTACATTACCTCATAACTTAACGCAATGTAAAAATTTTATCTTGTCACCTGATGGAAAATATTTTGCTGTCATAGGACGACTTGGTGAAATTCACATATTATCTACTGCTTCTAAAGAAAGAATAGCATTATTAAAACAAGATCATAGTGCGACATCTTTATGTTTTAATCCCCAAGGAAATCTGTTATACAGCCACAGCACAACTGGTGAAATAGCAGTATGGAACATGAATATGCGACGAGCAAAATACAAATGGATAGACGATGGATGTATTCACGGTACTAAGATAACTATATCTAATTCCAATCAGTTCATAGCCACTGGATCAGCAGAGGGTGTTGTAAATGTTTATGATGCAGCAGAAATCACGTTGTCTAAAATGCCTAAACCAAAAAAAGCGATCCTAAATCTTGCAACAACTATTAGTGATCTGAAATTTAATTCATCATCTGAAATGCTGGCATTTTCGTCTGAAGAGGTAGATACCGCCGTGCGTTTATTACATCTTGGAAGTATGACTGTCTTCAATAACTTTCCAAATTTTGGTACAAAGCTTGGTCATTTAACTGCAATTAGTTTTTCACCAGGCAGTGGGTATTTGTCGCTAGGAAATAAAAAATCTACTGTTTCATTGTATAGACTTAAACATTATTCTACTTATTGATGTAGTTTTCATAGTATTGTAATATATATTTTGAAGTAGCTTTTGTAATTGTTACAAGATAAATGGTAAATATGACTTGCATTTTCTTTTTGAACATGTTTTAATATTCCATAATTTAAAAGTAATAAACCTTGAATCTTTTGGCATATTACAATAGCTGCAACAATTTTTATTCAAACGTCAATATTATTTATAGATTCAGGAAAAAATGTTGAAACCCATTTCATTAAAAAATGTTTTTTTTTTCCTTCAAACAGATTACTTATATAAAAGTAAGGGCAACACCGGATATGTTTGGAAGTGAAAGCCACGGTTCATAAGAAATTTGTGGGCCCTTCCTTTACTCGAGAGAATATTTTTAAATGACTAAATAGTGAACTGAGAAAATGCATTGTATACAACGTGAGTGGAAGATAATTTCTTTCCTGAGATATGTATTAACAAAGTTTTTAAATAATAATAAGTTCTGCACAGCATATGGGTGTATTAACAATCATTTACCAACTATTCGTAGTTTTTCTGATAAACGAAAGTTTACGCTTCAAACTTATTTGCATTTGTAGGCGTGGTTGCTTATTTGCTAGTTTATTTAAAAAATGTTAACGTGTGATAGTCCTACCATACAATTTTATCCACAAATTTAAAAATTTTGATTCGTGGATGGACAAATACCTACGAATACATGAATAGTGTAACAATTCCATTTTTTACTTCAACAATTGACTGGTACTTCGCTGATATATTCTATGATTAACTCACACAGAGTCAACACATACTTTCTAAAATGTTTAAAGATCCGCGAGAGAAAAAATCAAGCTTGTGGAAACAAATACAAGAAATATTTCAAGAATTGGGTTATAATGTGAGCGAGACTATTTTGGACAGAAAATTCAGAAACATAAAATACCATTAGAAAACAATAGTTAATAAAAAATTCTAAAATTGGTAGAGGAAGAACTAGTTGGGTGTATTTTGAGGATTTTGAAAGAATATTTGTAAATGATAGAACGATTCGATCAGGTCGTTCTTTCATCATTTAATTTTAAACCATTCTCATTATAAAACTATGTACCTCGTAGCCCTTCCCATAAAAATCACACCATAATCACAATAAAAAAAGAGCTGGCGAGATGAGGGTTTTATACCTATTAAGAAAATAATTAAATGTGAAGAAAATCATAGTTGCCGCCATTGAGAATTTGACAAAATAGTTGGCAGAGCATATCATTCAAAAGAAAAGGAGTGAAATAGTTGAGAAAATGTATAAATTGGAATAATTTGACTTTGTATATTCAAAAATAAAATATAAATATGTATTTATAATATAGAACTTTTAATGTATGCATACATTTACTAATTATTGCCGTTTATTTTCCGCAAGACCTCGTTTTTGTTCGTCCATGCCATCTACATTTTCAATTTCAGCACTTACTTCATCTACCTGTTGTATTATTTTACTCTAATATAAAATTATATAGCACGCAGACTGCAGCTACTATTTGACAAGAAGCTTCTGGATTTTTCACATCTATATATTTATTCTACAAAACGTTACTTTCAATAATCCAAAAGATCTTTCTACAGTTTATCATTAAAATTATGTTGAGCCTGTGGAAGAAGTCAGATTATCATGTTATGGTTTCATTAAATTAACTAACAGAGAATATGCTACATCTCCAATTATATTACATTACACATTAGATCATAATGTTTTACTTCATAAATGTTCTGCTTTTGGCTTCAGTGCATCACTTATTCGACTTCTAAAGTCCTATTTGACCAACAGAAGCAATTATGCTGGTCAATGTGAACAAGTGCTGCTACATGTCATTCACAAGGAAATTTAACTCGATTCCTTCCTCTTACTTCATTAACAGCCAAGCACTTCTGAGAATTAATGAATTTTGCGATCTTGGAGTTGTTTGGTGATACTCGTTTGAGCTTTGGGTCGCATATCAACCACCTTTGTATTTCCGCATCGAAAGTTTTAGGCTTCGTAATGCGCACCTGCAGATACTTTGAGAATATATCCTTTTTCAAAACTTTATTTTATACCTTTGTTGTAAGCAAACTCGAATATGCTTCACTTGTTTGGTTACCGTACTACATCTATCTACAACTCCAAATTGAGAAAATTCAACGGAGATTTCTCAAATTCTTATCCTTCAAGATCGATGGAATTTATCCAGTGCGGAACGTCGATTATGGTCCTCTTCTCGATCGACATGGGATGCACACCGCAGCTTCTCGTCGGGAGCGACAGAGTGCACGTTTTGCCTGGAAGTTGGTGCGTGGCGTCCTTGAGTGTCCCGACTTGCTTTCTTCCTTGAATTTTCTAGTTCCTCGCACATCTTCACGTTCTTCTCCTACTTTCTCCCTTTCCATACCTCGAACAAATCTGTTATCTTTTTCCCCAATTACTTCTATGTGCCGCATAACCGACACACTGTATTATAATGATGTATTTTTTAGTATAATTAATGAGTTTCGAGTTTTTTTCCTTTTACTGTTTTTTATTTTGTCTTCAATTACTATTCTTAGTATTGTACGGATTTTTTGTATAATGTTGTCCTGTAACTGGGAGCCGTTGGACAATAAACTATTATTATATGTAGATATTGGTGCAGCAACGGATCAACTTCATCTGCAAGTCTCTCATATAAATGACTATTAATAGCACCCACAATTCCTGGAATTCTATTGGAAGCATTCCTAAATACCGTAAAAGAAAATATTACATGGTTTTCAGGCTATCTAATCTCATGAACAGATCTTTTTGGCGAACCAAAGCAATCACCTGCAGCTAGAAAACTTTCAGGCTTACTCAACAACCTAGCAATAAGTGACAATTTCTTCTTCTTCTTTTTTGTCATGTATTCCACTTCATTCGTATTTCCTATGTGGTTGAGTAATACCTGAAAAATTGTTAATTTGAATTATTCAAAGTTTGTTGGGACACTAAAATGCTCCCAAAATTATGTCGGAATAACGGGGAAATGTAGTTTCAAAATAATACTATTCGATTCCTTTCTGGGATGTACTAATGGATGGGTTTCACAGAAAAAGTAAACAAAGAACAACAACTATGAAATAGGTAAATAAAACAATAATATAAAAAAAAAAACAAAAAAAAATTAAAGTTGATATTCTGGAGACTTTTGTATGACCGGCAATGTTGTCCAGGCTTAATTTATTTATTTACGCAGATATTTGCCTTCACGTCTGATCAAATCTGCTGGCATTTCCGCGCGTCGCGTCAGGATTGTAGTACCTACGCGCATAGTTATAAACAGATAGCCGACGGGAGAAGGGAATATTAACATTGAATGCTGATCGCAGATGCATGATGGATATCCGTACATATTCATATATAACACATATATGAGTCAAATTGTAGCTCTGTGCTCGGTACAATAACACAACGTACATAATAAAACAAGCAATTCATATTATTTAAAAATATTGTAAAGGATGTATCTTCTTAATAGCTGTTATAAAATTAGATACCACAAACTGAATAAGATCCGTGGAACATTTGTAGCACCAAATATATTTTTACACTTCTCTTGTTTAAGAATAGTCACCATAATGAAAATATGTTCTTATTATCTTGAGAAA
The DNA here is from genome assembly GCA_902655005.2 of Marronus borbonicus. Lineage (NCBI taxonomy): Eukaryota > Metazoa > Arthropoda > Insecta > Coleoptera > Scarabaeidae > Marronus > Marronus borbonicus. The sequence continues at coordinate 16,780,609 of LR737385.1, read as the reverse complement.
GATCGTTCAACATTACCGATGGAAGGCAGGCATAATTAAAATAATCTTTGAAATGAGTTAACGGATCTGCAGACGCACCCGTCTTTATGTCGTGATTAGACAAAGACGTAATGCTAATATAAAATGCTTCAAAATTAGTATTTTTCTTTGGTAGTATAATATATATAAATATGATTAAATCGCGAGTAAAAAAGTTATTGCACCGTCTTAAATAAATGAACTGTTTGGATGCCGTTAATAAGTTAATATGAATTTGAACGAGTTGGGGGATGCAGTAAGCACAATGTATGTTAGATCCATTTCTTGATGGATGGTCAAATGATGTAATTTTATTTATTTTTCCCTCATCCATCATTTTCCTTAACTTGGTAGATTGGCGAACGGTTACAATAATAGAGTTTATTGCTTATTTCGCAATTTCATTTGCAAAGCTTACCTATAACTAGTCTTTTTTTGTAAATCTAGTCATTTTATTTCTTGTGCTTCTTAACAATATTAACTATATAATTCACAATGCACGAAGTAAAAAAATAACATTTTCAACTAATTCTAGTATATCTTATTTCTAAAATGTGAGATATTTTTGCAACTTACTTTTTGAAGTGGCGATTGGAAAATAACGAATTTGTCAATGCAGTAATAGGTGGTGGAGTGTGAATTTTACTCACGTCTTCATGTTTTATAATAACTTGGATCAAGAATATTCAATGGGGTTAAAATGATAGGTATTAGAAACTAAAATATCTTCTAAGTCAAATCCAAGTAATTAACCTACAGCATTAAATGAATAACTCCATTTTACACATCCTTCAAATCACCTACTGAAACACTGGGTTTAAATGGCATCCAAACAAGTTTTATTATAGATAAAACAAAATAGGACAACTGTATCAAAATGGGACAACCATAGAATCCGAAGATTTTACGGATGCGCAATGGCCTATGCATCTTATTACATTTGTCGACTCGTTCTCACCGTCAACCGCACCAACGATTGATGAAATATTTGGTTAACAGAAATCCGCGAATTCTCGAAACATTTGATTCAAAGTTCATCACATATTTTTTTGTGTAGTGCGGAGTACCCCGGCATTTTAGTATTTACTAAGATTTTTATTTTATAATTCTGTTATCGCTAGAAGTTATTGGCAATCTTTAGATATATTTGAAGATGTATTAACGGAAATATTTGCAATTAAAACGGTCGTTACAAAGAACGGTTACTCTTGGAAGGCATAGATTCGAAAACAGAAAACGTTTTTTTTATTTGGACCTCTCATGTATTTCGGTATTTGTATATTACTATTACTGTATGTACTCCTTTTAACGCTACAGTTTTGAATCTTTCGCTTCAGTAAACAGTTGTTTAGAAAATACTCTTGAATGTTTTATGTGTTACAATGTAAAAACTAGCACGTATCAATATTATTTCTTAAACGCAATGCCAGTGCAGTTTTCGATAGTTAAGTCAGCGATGACTATGTACCTCATGGCCAATATTTGAAATTTGACAAATAGGTTTACCCACTATTAATAACAAGCCCTTAAATGGATATGGATACTTATCAAAATAAAGGTGTTTTACTCATACTTCTCTGTTGTAGCCATATTTTGTTTTATTATTAGATACCAATATAGTTTCGACTTCCACATTAAACAGGTTCTATTATATTCAGGTTTCGTTTGTATTACACAAAGGTTGGTCACGGCTGGAATAGTTTACCGATACTGACAAGTTTAACGGTATCCTTATTTTCGTTCTAACGACAATACATCACCTACATCAATATCGAAATCTATTTTGAGAAAGATTGTGAAAGAAAAATTATGATAATCACTTACATCGGCTATGGAATATGACTCTTTGGTATAAAGTATTCATTGTATGTATCCCATAACTGTGTACTCACGATAATTAGCACTACGATTAATAATAAGGGTAATTAAACTGTAAGTAAAACAAGAAATCGAATTTATTCTTTATAAAAATAATATTAAAACCATATTTGACTAATAATAGATCAAAAATGAATCTTTTAAATTTGTATTCTTTTTTTTACTGAGAAGTATGTAATAATAACGATGTACCTATTTATTAAATATTAATTCTATAACAAAAATTATATACATACATACACATGTATATTCATATATATGCCTGTACACATATAGGTATATACATGATTCTTCAGATTAAAAACAATTATACAAATAATTACAAATTAATAACATTATCTTTGTTTAAAATATTTTCTTATAAAGAAAATTATCTATTATCATAGAAAATCTACAATCTTCTGTACATGGTGAAAACACATTGTAGAAAAAACCTAAGAAACTCTGTTTAAATTGCAAATATATACAAATTTGTTTAAATACTTATTTGGTTCTGCGAAAGTTACCACTTCGTACAAAATACTTTTGACAAATTTACATTTTATTAATGTCTGAAACAAATATTTACTTTTAGTCATTGCTCTCAGTAGAATATCACATCAGAATATGTGAGTTCTTATGTAAGACGTAAATCACGATAAATACCAAAAGCACTTTAACATATCAATAATTATTTCTTTAAGATGGGATGGTCGTTGGAAATAAATAATACTTCACAAATAATTATCGCAATTTATCTTACACAATAATAAACTGGATACCTTTCATTTCTTATATTAGGCACAATATTTTAGCTGAAGCAGAAGCATCTTCCAAACCGAGTCTTTCTATTTAAAGAAATAGTATTTAAAACTCTGTTTTGATACAAAACATAATTTCGATGATATTTTACTCCATTTTGCAATATTAATTCTCTTCCGCATAGAACCAATTACAATGAAAACCACTGAAGTCGACGGTAAATTATATAGTTTAAAAATAAACAAAATAATTATCACAACACTGACAAGTAGCATACATCACTTAAGGTATGATTTGTACAAAAGAGTACTTTTACACAAATCTTTCTCTGTTTCGAATAGAAATTGCAAGTCCCTTAGTGTAACCTTTTTCATACGTTGACGTAGAGGTAGTTGACTTCTGTTTCCGGATAATGTGCCGGAGCCAATCTAAAAAATAATATAATAAAGATATAGGGGTAAATTCACTGTAGAAAATCACTTAATTTTATTGTAATAGGATTTACACTGTAGGTCATAAATCAGATGTCAAAAAATGCGTTTGCTGCATATTAAATAAATAAAAATACAAATTTATTGTCAACAAGTTCACAACTGACTACTACTACGCCAAGCAAAACAGTCTAGCGATTGCTAGAGCCGGTTTTCTTATGGCTCACCTTGTATATTAGCATATAACATGAAAAGATGCCTTACCTGTGAAGAACCTGCTGTAACTTCACCGTCCAAGCGAGGCTTTTTGCGGGGGCCTATAGCTTGTAAGGCAGTTGCGTTAGCCTCCCGCTGGCGAAGTTCTTCCATTTCTACACGTTGCATTTCCTTCGCTTTAGCTTTGAGCTTGGCTTGCTCAGGGTCTTCGGATTTCGATCGACTTTTCGCTGCTTTTAACAACATCTCCCTTTCCAGTTCTTCGTGTCTTTTCCGTTCCGCTCTATCCAGATCTTCCAAAAACTTTAATTGTCCTAAAACCAGAAAATCAACCTGTCAGTAAATTTTTAAATGAAATTATCAGCAGGCCAACAGATGATACGCATTCAAAATTACGTGAATCACAGTATGTATACAGGATATTTCATAATTTCTTCTAACACTTGTATTCTTATATCATATAATACTAAATAATATTTTCCTCCGAGGCTTGGTTTTTGGTTGTGAAACAAAAAAAGAAAAAACTAAATTTGACAATATTGTCCCACTTGGCGTTTTTAAAATTTCGCGGATGATTTAGTTTGGCAGTTCTAGCAGATGCGTTAGTATTTCTATGCTTGCTTGCAGGACCGCAAATAAATTGAAAATGAAAACACTGAATAGAGAATAAAGAAAAAAAAAACTAACACAATAGCTAACAACGTTTTGATTCGTCTCGTGTCTAATACATAATGCCAACTTAAAAAAATAACTACTCCTTTTTTTTGTCCATCGTCCCGCCACCCGTCCATGCGCATGCGTCTGGCTCTCAATACAAAACTGCTTAACACTAGCAATAAAGGTCACATTCGCACGCATCACGTCAATAATTTGGCAAAAATGTTTTTATTGCCGGAATAACCAACTTAAATTATCCTCGAAATTTAAAAAATGCCAAGATAGTTACTGTAAAGGATCTCCCAAACCAAGGCAGCGAATTTTTCGCTCTGCGAAATTGTGGTACACGATAATAACCGTCTTCATCTTCTATGGCAAGAAATAATAGTGCCTCTTCTTCATCTGTGGAAGAGTACATTCTCGGAAACGTTACAATAAATTGGAGCTTTGGTGTAAATAGTTGCGCGAATTTCTTTGACGCAGCCAACCCGAAGTCGTTATCACCACCGCCACGAATGTAGGCTAGATCTTTTATTCATCGGTATTACAGCGCTTAAAATGTGCTGGATGTCAAATAACATCATCGACGGGCTGCATAAAGGAACGGATAGATGGATTGTGGTTTATTCAAAACTTCAAATATTGAGAACTATCTCTTAGACAATGCTCTTATGTCCTTTAATATCTTTGTAGGTACATATAATTGTTCTTGTTTTTTGTATCAAACTCAAAATTCAAATATTTTCTACTGTTCTTTTTTAAATCAGCGTACACAAAATTAGAAGCTGAGAATAGTACTGCGTATCCAAGAAAATCGGCAGAAAATTCTCAATAAAAACGTTATATGATTTTTCGTTTAATCTAAACAGTTTTTTACGCAATGTTTTGAAAATTACCACAAAGTTATCCTGCATAGTTGCACATATCATCACCACCCCCACTACAAATCCATCGACACCAAGAGCCGATGAATTCGAAGGGCATCGAACGTATTAATCGATGAAAAAAGAACCCTTCAACAAATACATCGTATTTCCAACGATTACTTAACAAACGGTTAGATGGAAATCTGATTTAAACGCTTAATCAATGGATGGATAAAAGAACTCTCCTTATTTCGGGGTGGCTTGGGAGAGCCTTAACATTATAAATAAGTACGTAGTTTAGACTTACAGACTTCCTTAAACCGTAGTTGCTAACCAGTTTTACGGAGGTTAGTATTTGCTTATTAACACTTACTATTGCTTATTTTATTTATATACATTGTTCCAACATAATATGCACTTCTACTTTTTTATATATAGTTTAATTTTTGATCTGATCGTGGTAATAGGTTACAACATATTTAATTACTTAATTTAAATATTTGTGTGAGAAACCTAAGCTTCAGGGGCAAATTTTGCATTACATCTTTTGTTCAAAGAGTACAGAAAACACGGCTACCAGAAGCTTTGGTAGGAATTCTAAAACACTTTATATATTGTATTGTTCATTGTTTTAGTATGAAATTCATGAAAACGTTAACACTTGCAGGATCAATGCAATTATAAACGCTCATCTTTTTTGAAATCGATTGATTTTTCTCATGTAAATGTAATATTGCGCTAAAAAAACGCTATTTATACGCTCATGATGAGGTTACAGTGATTATGATTAATTTTCAGGCATCACGGCGGGGTATACAATTTTCAATAAATTACTTAACATGTTTAAGAAGACCGTTCACAAAACCCCTACTTATTTGTTTGATTTTTATGTTATAACCTGTGCACGCATTTATTTTCTGTGATATACATACATATCCGCCATGTCTTACACAAGTTATAATGTTGAATTTTTATTAACACGTTATAATTATATTCATTTCGTATGAATCTCTGAGGGCACTAAACGTCACAACGTTCTTCATGTTGCACGGTACAGCTTACATTTTAAAACATTAAAATCACTGATACAGGTCATTTCATTTTACGCTTATTTGGAAACTACAATACAAATTAACATCATCTAAGTTAAAATTCAGCGCGTCGGAATGTTGCTAAGTTGGGTATTTTGTTACTTTAAGCAAAAGCTGCAATTGCATACACACTAAGAATATTGGAGATTATATCGGCTATAAATCGTCTGACTATCTACTTTCCTCAACTTATTTTTTTTTTTATACATTAAAAGCATCAGCATCCTATTACTACTATACGAGGCACAGAAAAACGTTGGAGAAAGAAAAATTGTGTCGCAACAGTGGGAAAGTCCGGCAGCAATTTACCTTGTAAAATTTTAAATTCAAACCTGTATCATAACAAAAATCCTCCATTTTATTTTATGAAAGCTGTAGAATAAAAGTTGCAAGTGTAATATGTACTTGTCATAGGTTCGGTTATGCTTATCAGTCTTTTGGTAGACCAGCCATACTGTCTAAAGACTTTCAGACTTTTTATGTTGTTACAATTAGCGTGCTCTTCGTAAGAACCACGCAAAATTGCTGGATCAATTTTAATAATCGGTAAACCTGTCTATCATTTTAAAATAAAAATACAAAACTCTTCCTTGCTCCTTATAAATGTACTTAAAATGTATTTTAGAAGTTTCGACTTACGCTATCATTAACCATTTCATTTAATACTAAGTGAATAGGAAGAAACTTTTGATAAACCACTTTTCATTTATATTAACTTGTCTTATACCGTCCTGCTTGACATGTGTACATCGAGTTGCCTACACAATATATTCTGTATTTCAGGTATTCCACATGTCAAACTTGTACTTCGTAGCAAATTGGGTGCTTATTTAATTTATTCAAATATTGCTTGTTCTAAATGTTTATGTAATATTTAAGTTGGTAACAATTTTATGAAGATAGCATGTCATTTAACAAAGAATTATTTTTTATGCGTTACGTACACGAATCAAAAGCTGGCAGCTTTTGTAAATCTGGATATAATTCAGTGAATTAGTATTATATTTCCAAACACATATTTTATATAACAGTAAAGGAAATTCCTAACACAAAGAAAAATGTAGTCTTTTAGGAAAGTATTTGTACAGGGTGTACAGTTACACCCTTATATACGTGTCACGCACCGTAACATTTAAAACTTTTCAATTTTATTGTTTATTAAACTACGACGTACCTGTGTCAAGGAGCAATCTTCCTCTAATCAGTAAAAAACTTAGGAACAAGCTTTTGTTGCTTAAAACAGAAATATTGTCTCCGACTGCTTAATAAAACATCAAATTTGAATTCGAGCATTCTACGGTAATACACGTTTCCATAAAGCACCCGCATGACATAAAATTTCTATTTATGTTTGAAGTGTCGTGTAAAAGTATTAATTGTTTATACAAAAGTATCTTCTAACAGTTTATTTATTTTAGTGCTTCGAAATTGACAACATTTTTTTCACTAATAATTACAGCATTGTTGTATTTTTCCCCTATTGGAAACCGAATAGTAGTTTGAAAATGTTTGTCCTATTTCTGTTTTTCCTCAACTATAAGTGTGCATGCTGTAACGTTTAATTAATGCTAAAATTTTATCTTCCCCGTTTGGCAGTGTTACGTGATAGTTTGGCATTGTTTTCGCTGTTCAACAACGACCTCTTTGATTTAACCTGGCGTCGCAAGAGAGAATTTAGTATTCTATTAATTTAACTACCTGCTTTTCTAAAATTAAAAAAAAAATAAAAAACGGCGAAATTAACTTATATAAGCAAACTGAGTAACATAGTCCAAATAAACGTTGATAAAACCATACCACGCATGTAAAACAAAATTAAAATTGCACGAATCATACCCTAGACAAAGAAGCAAGATTTTCTTTCTATCCTAATGACATTAAGTTTATATTTACGTTGATTAAGGAAGACATTTATATGTATATGTTCGAAGACTAACACCAATGGAAAGTATAGTTTAAAGTGGGACTACAAGAAAAAGAACATATAATTTTATCAATTACTGTTGTTTCAACTCTGCGAGTTAACTGCAAGATAAATCTGCTATACGTTTCCATAATATAAGCAGTTTTCCTCGCCTTACAGGATACGCTCCGAAAGGGCACCGTGTGTTTTAAAATTGTACAATTGAAAACCACTATAAATATACACACTACTTTTTTATCGATGAAGTTACTAAGTATAGCAATGTAGAAAATGTATTCCCTCTACTTTTATCGTAAAGATTATTATTATATAAAAACTAACTACAAGAATCGTTGAATAAACTACATATTTTACATCTAATTTATTCAATTAATAAAACGCATATTGTTGGCTAGAAGATACAGGAAACCCGTGAACTCTACGTAAAAATGTTAACGTGAATCGTACAAACAGTGATTCAATCCTAAAAGCGCGCAGTGTAAAGTGAGCGAAACCTGTATGCAAGATGTGTATAAAATGACGAAGTTTGTTTTCAGCATTTCTTCATTAATATACTTTGATGAGAAACATATTTAGCAACGTTGTAAAACAAGTTCGTATTTTATGTAATTTTTAGAACAAATCATATCTTACGTAATGTGTAAAATTTAAAACATAGAATCCTCCATTTGATTGCTACTAATAACGAATAAAATGTTTACGAAAATTGAAATTCAGAAAATAATCAAATGCTCGTTTTTACAATGGTTACAGAAAACTTACGAAGCATGGCTTTATAATATTTTAACACAAAGTTTTCGATTCAGAACTGGGCGAAAAATGAATTGTATATAAAAGTCATCGATTTTACGCCCACCTTATTGATAACAAGCAAAAAAAAAAATAGTTATAACAACCGTGAAATTGTTCGTAGTAAGTATTATTTATTTTTCGACTTACCTTTAACATCATTAGAAACTTCATACCGCGGATCCGTTTTAATCATTTCTAAACGGTGTTCGGTAATAATTGCCAATTTCTCAATAAGATTTTTCACCCTTTCTTGCGCTGCATGCGATACTGCTGCAGCAACGTCACCATTTGGTTCGTCTAAGCCATGTTTCGTCATTATATGCCTAATTCGGTTTTGTAAGCTTGTCATATTTAAAAAATATTCTTCTTTACATGATCTAATCTGAGTGCCTACGTAATCTGTCGATCCCAGAATTCTTTGAGTTTCCTCCACCAAATTAACGCCTCCCATAGCAGCAACATCATTTATGTCATCGTCTCCGGTGTATGCCAACGAAAAAGATTTCTTTTCCTTTTCTTTGGTTGAAATTTTAGAAACAGCTGAAGGCACTACAGGTTTAACACCTTGCATTTTAGCATTAGTTACACCAGGCTTTACCGTCACAGGAGCACTTGTTCGTATCGTTACAGGTTGCCTCATTTGCCCAGGAGTTACAGTCCTAACTATTGGTTGCCGAGCGACATTCACGCCAGGCCTAACTTGATTATTCGGAAATACAGGATGTAGCGCAGGTGGCTGAGAATTCGAAACGATTACAGGTTGCGTTGCGTTAGGTTGCCGTATTGTAGTAACCATTCGTGTCTGTTGAACAGGTTGTCTAATTGGAGTAACTAATCTTTGATGTAATACTTGTCCAGATCTTACTACAGTAGTTCCCGGTTGCACGAGTCTCACTTGCGTTGCTGCTAGACCCGGTCGAACTTGCGTTTGAACGGTAGGCGTACCACTTGCTATCGAAAATACGACATTAGCGGGAGGTGGACGGATTCCATCAATAGATAACTCCTTCGTCGCCAACGAATGTCGAAGTAGAGGTAAACTTTTCTGGAAAATAGAAGTAGCGGATAAATAATTGGTACATTGTATTAAAATATGAATACTATTAACACGCATTACTTACTTTGAGAAATCCGATAAGACATGGTTGCGGAGACGCGTTAAGTAGACGCTCCAATCTGTCACAAAAATCTTCAGGTTCCACTCTCATATCTATTAAATCTTGTATTAAGGTACGAACACTTCTTTCAACTGTTTTAGGTTCTCGGCTGGATAACTCAAGAAGATTTGCTAGGAACTTTCGGCACTTTTCTTTGGTATTGTCATTTGCTGGTTTCTGCAACATTTAAAGAGCATATGATTGTCATCGAAGAACAAGTCTAACTATAATTAATACACTTTAACATATGTAATTTTATATGCAGATTTACTTAGTGAAGTATATAACAACAATTGTTTAGGATACATTAAGAATAAAATTAAGTCTGTTTTTTGGGCGATTATCCTGAAGTATTCCCTTGACATTCATTTTTCCATTTATGTAATTATATAAATCTTTACCTGTACTGGTGCAGCTGCAACTGTAGATGTCGTCCCCGATGTTTGTGTGCCAGAAGCAGAAGATACATTTGTTGTAACAACGGTAGTAGTCTAAAACAAGAGGATTGATATGGAAAAAAGAGCTATATCCAGCAAGTATACATTAGGTCTTTACTACTTCTGAGTATAGACATAGATATTCTTGAAATGGCTGTTATTTAAAAGATCATCTCCTGTTTAAAACCCCATCAAATTCCATTAAAGTAATTATCCCAAATGTAATAATAACAGATAATATTTTGGTTTTAATTTTAAATCCCAAATAGAATCTTTGAAATAAAAACAATTTAATGGAGAGATACATACATGCTATAAAGAAATTAGCAATATGAAAAATAAATTTGCTCACCGAGGGAACTGTTTGCATTCGCAAAGTAAGTGGTTGTGCTGAGCCAGTTTGTGTCGATACCAAATTTGCTGGAGCAGGGGCTGGTCCAACTCTAAGTAGCTGATATTGACCATTTTCAGTCTTCAATAAAAGATGTCCTTGTTGACCTGGTTGCAAACCATGTAGGGACTGCAAAGTTAACTGCTGGGAAAATAAATTATATTACCAAAAACTGTAACTTGCGCAGCAGTGGAAACTACCACATTCAAATAAAAAAAAGATATTTAACTACAGTACTTCTAATTTGAGAAATAAAATTTAAATAATTTAAATGTAGTAGCATAAATTTAAACGAAATAGAAACAAAATATATAGTAAAATTTTACTAATACCAATTAATGTCTATTTAGTCTTTACAAATTTTTGAAATTGCAAGAAGTAATAAATTGGAAAACAACAAATTCCAACTTAATCATCTATTAAAAAGTAATTTTTAGGTGCATAATAATACAAAAAAGTGAAGTAAATTACAAAGAACTGCACATAATGGTAAATACAGTAAATGACTATAGCCAAATTAATTACAACAATTAATTACCAATGTTTAGTATTCTTTTTCTAATTATTTTGTTTCTACTGTAGCAAAAAAGTAAATGCTAAAAGTGAGTACTATTGTTACTATTTGTAATAAGGATATGTTATAAAGCGTTTCCAATTAGTAGGAATACTAAGAATTTAATAGAAATTAAAAATAAATGCAATGTTGCGTACACGATCTTCCATCTACTCTAACCAAATAATATACACCAACAACAGATAATAAATTTATCATACATGAATGGGAGAGTTTAATAAATTTAATATTCATCATAGAATATACACCCATGTAATATTAATAACAAATAAATTTACTATTAACCCTCACATCCTTTTTGTGTACAGCAACTTACTGGAGCTCCTTGACGGGCCCCAACTAACTGTGGTGCACTTAGCACTACACGTGCTGGCTGACCTTTCTGCGGTTGTGCAGGAACCCCAGGACGCACATTAATAACTTGGAGATTAGGAAGGATATTGGGACTTTGGGTTGTCGGACTACCTACATTATTAACCTGTGGCACTGTAGCAGTTACATTCATGGGCACTGTCACTAAACCAGGAGCGGAACCTGGTGCAGCACTAGTTTTTATCACAAGAGTTGGTTGCTTCGCTTGTATTGTCTGTACATTCGACGTTTGTAAAACTGTTTGCGTTGTGAGTGGTGTTAATCCTATAGTTCCGTTTGGAACATTCTGTGCTGGAAATGTGACTCGATTTGTTAGAATTGCCCCTGTACTAGTCATTCCTTGAGTATAAACAATTTTGACGCCTTCATTACTTTTGCTATTGTCTCCAAGAGTTGTTTGCACTTGATTAATAAAATTCGTGGTCACTGTCCCTGTGTTTTGAATTGCTTCTGCGGCTACCTGCGCCGCTGCTCCAGTTATAATCGTTCCGGTTAATGAATTATTTGCTAAAATTTTATTACCATCAGCAGTAGTAACAACGTTGACTGATTCACCGTTTGCAATGGTCCCATGTTTCTGAGACGATACCGTCCCGCCGTTAGAAATTCCACTATTTATGTGGTTTTGATTTATCACGGCAGGCGCACTACTTTGATTCGACGCTGCAGATGTTGATGTACCAAGTTGATTCTCTAGAGTGCCCACAAGTGCAGTAACAGCCGATTCATCAACATCTGTACTAAGAGCTTCCTCGAGAAACTTAGCAGACGCCATTTTCCGAGACCCAACTGTAAACTGAACGGCGCCTGCGCGTTATTACACACATACTCGTATATTTGTTGCGCATACGATGCTTTCGACGCAAATGCAGGATAGTATGTGAAACAAGTTGCACAAATATCATCCGTTTATATATTTCGAACTCGAGTACAAATTCAAAAACTTCATCAAATGTTGAGTTTCGCGGTGATCCATAAGCTTGATTCTACCAACATAGTATTAATAGTGTGAAGCTAGATTCGGAAAAACTTCGAATATCTAGAATTGACAATTGAAAAAAATTATGAATATTATTGTACTAAGATAAAGCACTTTCCCATTTTTATTTACATTTATTGAGATAGGATATTTATGTATATATTCCTCTTTTTTACGGCACAATTCTGCACATTAGAACATTTTATATTTTCGCGAACATAAGAAACTCATTTCTCGATTTCTATTTAGTATCTCATATCTGCTGCTTACTAACGATTTTAAGGAATACTTATTCCACTTCTCCTCAACTTATCCTATGGAATACTTCGTACCTTCGCAAATGTCTGATATTAGCTTGAAATTAGGTAGTATCTGTATGGTATACCCACATGAGTAGTAATGGTAAACAGCTGGTAAACAGTTTTAAAAATAAACGATAAACTAACCATAAGCTGTCAAGTTTCCTTCCATTTTATTAGCCCGCTTTGTTTTCATAAAACACGAATGTATTAATAGATTGAATTGAAGATGTACGTACATTTTATATTATAAATGCCTCAAACCGATATTTACGGTACAATTACGTAAATACCATGAAATACAAAAAATATTCACGTAATACATAATCTCAGTAACATTTAATCTTCTTGCATTTTTAACCTGTCCTTCAATTTGTGCATTACCTATTTTTTAAAGTGATAAGTTCCTAAATATTGCAATTATGGAATGGTACGCATAAATATACGTATAAATATTAATTTTTTTTACCTTCTAGAGACCTATATGTTTAAGTGATCTTTATTGCGTGGGCTTTTTAATGAACCTTAGTTTTCTTTAAGAATTTTAGATGTATAAGTATTTTTTCTGTTATTGCCATATCATTGCAACTAATGAAAATAACACTTATTATTGGAATTGGTAGTGGCCATCAGAGGTCGTAGTGAGAGGCTGGTCACATCAAAACCCTTAATGGTTTTATTGTAATGTACGTGTGAACATCTGTATAATAAGTTAATACAATAGGTAGTGAATCTCTAATATGGCCTAATGAAGTAACAGTGCTTCGGTTTTGTCGATTTAGTACGAATAGTCAGTCACAGTTGTCACAGTTCACAGCATTCCGATCTACAAGGTTATTGCACCTAGTTCATAGCTGTAGATAAAGTTGCATATGTGTGTGGGGTAAAATATAATTGCAGAGTTATACCAGGTGTGTCGGTAATTCCTTTCCGGTTTTTCCGGCAGATGTCACTGGCCATAAGTATGAAATGTTATGATTTGATACATATGTAATTTTATTCTACTGACATTAACCTTAAAACTACACAAGTTACGTTCCGCCAAAATAACAGCGTTATAGATTTATAATTTTTTGAAAATGTCGAGTTTTGTGCCTGAAAACGTGCATTTGCGGCACGCATTACTTTTCTTGTTTCATCAAAAGAAAAAAGCCGCTGAAAGTCATCGTTTGCTAGTAGAGACTTACGGTGAGCATGCTCCAACCATAAGAACATGTGAAACGTGGTTTCGACAATTCAAATGTGGTGATTTCAACGTTCAAGATAAAGAACGTCCTGGTAGGCCGAAAACGTTTGAAGACGCGGAATTGCAGGAGCTATTGGATGAAGACTCAACACAAACTCAAAAACAATTAGCAGAAAAGTTGAATGTGGGCCGAGTAGCAATTTGTGAACGATTACAAGCTATGGGAAAGATCCAAAAGATGGGGAGATGGGTGCCACATGAATTGAATGACAGACAAATGGAAAATCGAAAAATCGTTAGTGAAATTCTGCTTCAAAGGTATGAAAGGAAGTCATTTCTGCATCGAATAGTAACGGGTGATGAAAAATGGATTTATTTCGAAAATCCCAAGCGAAAAAAATCATGGTTATCACCTGGCGAAGCTGGCCCATCGACTGCAAGGCCAAATCGCTTTGGTCGCAAGACCATGCTCTGTGTCTGGTGGGACCAGATTGGTGTCGTATATTATGAACTGTTGAAACCGGGAGAAACAGTTAATAGTGATCGCTACCGACAACAAATGATCAATTTGAACTGTGCATTGATCGAAAAACGTCCACAATACGCTGAAAGACATGATAAAGTGATTTTGCAACATGACAACGCGCCGTCTCATACAGCAAAACCAGTCAAAGAAATGTTGAAATCACTTGGATGGGAAGTTTTATCGCACCCGCCGTACTCTCCAGACCTGGCTCCATCCGACTACCACCTTTTCGCATCGATGGGGCACGCGCTTGCAGAGCAGCACTTCGCCGATTTCGAAGAAGTTAAAAAATGGCTCGATGAATGGTTTAGCTCAAAGGAGGAACTGTTCTTTTGGAATGGCATTCATAAATTGCCTGAGAGATGGACAAAATGTATAGAATCAAATGGCCAATACTTTGAATAAATAAATTTTAACTATCCATTCTAAGTAACGTGTTTTCTTTAGCGAAAAAACCGGAAAAGAATTACCGACACACCTGGTAAATAGTAAGTTTCCGAAAACACCCGACTTTGTTATATTTTTCTGCAATTTATTGATATATTCCTTATATTTAACTACTATTTGCGGTTTCTTTGCTAAGTATTTATTTATTTATAATTAATTTCTTTTTGTCTGTTTTTAGTGTCTCATCTCTTGTGTGACACCGTTGTTAGGATTATGGTTTCTGAATTGTTATGGCTTCCATAAATACTGAAATGCACATTATCATTTGTTTTACCTTACGGAAAATCATGCTGCTATTCTTTGCTATATTAATTTAATTATATAGAAGGTAGGTACGGTTTTCTATATGTAAGACCGAAATCATCTGGTAAGGTAAGGACATAAAGTAAACAACACATAAGTATCGGCAACCCCCGCACCACACAAGTTTAATTAATTATATAATAATTAATCCGGGACGACCGTTTCGAGGACACGAATGGTCCTCATCATCAATCGGTAACCGAATGATGATGAGGACCTGGATCATGATTGTTTTGAAAAAAATCTATTTATGGACCGTTTAAAATCCAATTCTTAGAAATTTCCTGACACAATATACAGGTAGAAGTATTTTTGTTGAATCAATGTTACGAAAAAAACTATCTCCCGAAAATATATACAAGAGTGATAAACAAAATTACCATTGGTTGGGCGCAGACCAACCTGTGAATGCGTCATTGTTGATGTTGGTATCCAGATCATCTAACAAAACCATATTTAATTGCCAGCAAAATAATGGAATGAGTAAATACTAGTATAACGGCAGAAAAAGCTGTCAACAGTAATGACAACATTTTCGAAGGTGTAGCAAAACAGGAGAAAGATTTTCTTTTCGTAAAAGTTGCTGCAGTTTATATGCTTACGGCTTGCAAATTGCCAAAATACATCCTCAAAAATATGTTTCATATTACATGCGTAACCCACGCCCAACCTAAAATTGCGGAATTTCCAAACGAATTGATTAGTCACACCGAAGTTTTCTTGAAAGCGCGTATAAGAGTTGTTACAAAGAAAAATAGCCAGCACTTTCCTTACCAGTCGTAATAAGATGTGGGGACGTGGTTAGAAGTATCATAAATTTATTCAGACAAATTGGAGAAAATTTCAGATATAATAAAAAATTTAAATTAGGACGCACAAAGCATAAGCAAATGTAAAACTCTTGTTACATGGTCCATTTTTACAAAGCAATTTATAATTTATTAACGAACATTTTCGTGCAATTTATACGCGTCTACAAAATAATATTGTCCAAATTGTTTACTTTTGTTTAATATTTGGCGATATTAGGAATTAAACAATGATTTCCGTACGCTACTGATATTTTACATTTAGGGTGAGCGTCGGAAGTCAGACAAACACATACAAGTACCGCGTACCGTTTTCCATATCATTTTAAATTGTACAATTTGCGTTTATTTTTAAAATGTTATTATACAAAACCTCCCTTTTTAAACAATATTTTACCGAGTAAAAAAAAATAACAATGTGTTAATTTAATTCAATTCATCTGAAACAAAATGATCTAACATCATGGCGGCTTGGTGAAATTATCAGCTAATTATTGCTGGATACTAACGAATCCAGCGCAACGAAATAATATTAATTCTTATAAAAATAAGCTTATATTTGGTTTACTTGTATTTCAAGAAACTACAGTACAAGGATAGTTGCAAAAGTTTCAAACCTCAACATGAAGATGGTGTTACTCGTTGAAAATATCCTGGTTATATAATTGCGCATGTGTTGAAAAATACTTTTGAAAACTCCAGCCATGTTGTACACTCAGTTGTTTAACAGTCGTTTGTGTTAGTCCCTGTTAGTGTTTCTGTAAAAATGGAAAAAAACGAATGTCGAGCCGCTATTAAATTTTTGCTGTTGAAAAGCAATACGTCTACGTAAATTAAAGGCGAGATGGACACTGTTTATAAAGATTAGCGT
Source organism: Marronus borbonicus (assembly GCA_902655005.2). Lineage (NCBI taxonomy): Eukaryota > Metazoa > Arthropoda > Insecta > Coleoptera > Scarabaeidae > Marronus > Marronus borbonicus. The sequence continues at coordinate 16,763,644 of LR737385.1, read as the reverse complement.
CATATTTTGTCCCAGTGAAATTTTGAACGTCTAAATTAAATGTTCAGAATGGTTAAAAATTACAACCACTATTGATCAGGAACTGTGGTAAACGAAAAAGGAGATAGCAAAGGTCACGGGCATCTAGAAGAAACGCGTTTGACCTAAAAAAACTAACCACGCTTGCATATTAAGGACTAAAAATGCATTTAAATGAACACTGGCGATTGCTTTTTGAAGATTTGCTTTGTTTTACCAAGACAATGTACTGTTTCGTACTTCAGTGGTAGTCTTGGCAAAAATTTCGTGAGTTGGGGTTCAAATTCTACAAGGCTGCTCCTCAGCGACTTTTTTGTTTCCTATGCTCAAAATTTCGCTCGAAGGAAAGAGATTATCAGTGAAAGAGAAGGCCATCACAACAAGATCTCAACTGGGATACCCATACCTCTTTAATCCTAAAGAGGTAGGGGTATCGCCTATAGATTTACAAAGATACTATGCTGATGAACAAAACTGAACTTCACAAAAAATACGTTTTTGTGTTATACTGGAAACTTTATAGACTACCCTTATTAGGTTACGTATTATAACAAATATTTCATTTCGAATGTAAAATTAAGAAATTCAGGTACTTGTAGTTTGAAATAATTTTATTCGTAAAAAAGAATACATAGTTTTGATATTTTCAACAATTTTAATTACATATGTACAGGTATAAATGTTAACAGTCTTACTAAATGATGTGAACAATATCAGTTGATCAAGTCAATCAACGTCTACTACCTCACCTTACGTCTCCATTCCAGCGACATACCCTCAAAAAATAAAGAACATACGTTCATGTAATGCCTACGGATGTCTTGTTCTGTTAAAGACGCACCTCATGACTAATACCGAACCAATTGTAGTTTTGGTTGCCTGTATAGGGGCAGAATATATATAGCAACACTGCGCTCTACCTTCCCAACATTATTTCTGGGTATTTAAAGAAAATTATTATTTGTATTGAATTAATTATTGATAGATCCACTTATAAAGTAATTGAGCTATTAAATAACTTTTTGTTTGTATATTTAATCATGGTTTTGGTAGCAATAAGTTAATATATTTTAAATGAAATCTCATAATAAAGAGTGTATACAACTTGAGTACATTACTACTTTCTAAACTAGTTGCTATACAATATGACACTTGCTTTGGTGTGTGTAATTTGCTTTTATACTCTTCTCAATGGGCCTCCCAGAATTTCAGAGAAGGCTACATTTTGCCACTATTTCCTTTCGCACTTTGAATTTGTTTATACGGAAATCTTTAAAAAACGGCTGAAAATCTTGGTAAAGAGACCTTTCTTCCTTTTAATATCGGAAAGAGTGTTTTTCAAAAAAAAAGTTAATAGCACTAAAAAAGGCCTTTTACCCACAAGCACTAAATTACAAAAACTAGTTTGCAAAATTAGGACGGAAAGTGCGCAACCACCCATACGCTATAGTTCATTCACAAGTATGTTTGGTTGCATAAATTTCAATGGTTCACATATTTTGTTTTACGTAGTTAATATCGCATATTAATTATTGGTTCTTGGACGAAAATTCATTTAAAAAAAATACTTCGCCCTACGAAGCCGCCCTTTCGATTAAGTTTCAAAACAAAATTATAAAAAATAACAACTTTGAAAATGAAATCGGGTGACATACAGAGTTGTAAAAAAGAATTTAAAGCGTTTTGCAACAAAAGAATACAAAAATGACAAAAATATTGTGGTCCAATAATGACCCGTTTCATGGCGCCTTCTCTGGAATACTTTGATGTATTATTTGATCTCTATATTGAAACTAAAAGGATGTACGGGACATCCTTTTAGTACAATTAAAATCGGAGAGCACTAGAAACTACTGAAAAGGGACATATTGTATGATATTGTGAGATGTATTTTTGTCGTGTAAAACTCTACGTCTGTCGATCGGCTATTCATTCTTGATTACTGATTACTCAAGCGGTAATCGAATTCGGTCACCGGTTGAGAATGTGGATTCCCGTATCTTCGGAACGGCCGTCCAGGATTATTTAATTGAACTTGTGTGTGCGGAGGTTACCGGTACTTTTGTGTTGTTTGCCATACTACGCCGCAGTCCTTGCTATCATTATTAATTAGAAGCTGTTCTATTCTATCTAATGTTTCTCTGTTCATATTCCAGTAACGGTCCTTGGTCCAAACAGTCCTCGCCCCATCCCTCACATCAACCGTTTACAATCACCGGAGATTTTTTACTCATGATAGGGCCGGGAGAAAACTTGTCGCTGGTAACTCATCTATCCGACACTGATCCTGAACGAGCCCTAAGCTGGGCCGATTTTAATCGAATTCTAAGTTGATAAAGTACGACAAAGATATATGTTTCTATTAGCGCACATCTTTTTCATGCGTTTTGGTCTGAAATGGAGACGTAAGGGTGTGCATTAAATAGCTATCGACTCGATCGACTGGTCTCCGACCCCCTTAATAATAAACATTCAAGATTAATATAGATACAAAAAGAATATTTACTAAATATAAATAAGTATCACACTTAACATTAATATCACAATACAATGTACACGCTAGTTTAATTTATAAAAAGTTATGTGAGTAGTTGTTTCGTCTTGATGGTTATGACTGTGGCTGTGCTCATGAGCAGCTGCAAAAGAAAAATAATATTATAGTAATTGTCATTATAAAACATTTCTATGCAATGGTGTCTTATGTTTACGTTCATAAATGATTGCTCACTAGTTGGAGCTACTTGGGTTAACAAATATATTTCATAGCTTATTGAACTATATCTGATGTACACGTATGTCGCAATACAGATGTGTATTTATGCATAACAACTCGTAAAACAAAACGAAATAGCTCACGGTTTCACAACAAATTCAAAGTCGCTTAAATCTAAAGTACACCTTAACCTTGGTTAGTTATTAGATGGTTAAAGTTGATTTTAAAATTTAAATTTATTATGTTATCCACACACTTATGCCGGAATCGGACGTAAATGTGTAGATAAAAGTATATTATTTCAAAATAAATATCAAATAAAAATAATGAAATAAAGTATAATTGAATAAAAAATAAATTATTTTCAGTATTAATTAAAACCAAACTTTAATTTGGCAAAAACTTGAATTCCCAAAAAATATGAACATAACACTATATAGACATAAGTGTAGTGTTTGCAAACGATAGGGTTTTTTTATGTAACTGAAATTGATATATCTGGCATGTAATCCATTTGAAAAAAGGTACAAAAATAAAATTGTGCGCGAACAACAGGTTACTATGTTTAGCCATCGTTTTGATAACCGAAAGTGTGGAGTTTAAGTGAGACATATTGGTGGCCTTTTTCAGAGCCTGAAACGAACATTTTTTTTTAAGTTTCAGCAATTACTCTTAGCCACTATGGTATTAATTATAATGGAGATCATCGTCGCAACATATCTTTTATTCTCCATTATTAACGCCCAGATGTTTGTCTTCCATTAACAGCAATACATAAGATCGCTAAGCTAAGAACGGCTACTCAGGGGGCAAAACGACTTTAGTCAGCACCTAATTTTTTTGCGAATCAGGGGCAGATTAAGACTGTTAGACAGTGAGAAATCGAATATGATGCATTTTACTGCTCGAACGTATCACAATCTGCCGTTCTTTTGCTTCGAAGACATCAATTATCTGTTGGAGGTGGTGCAATTTGTTTGGTAGAGAATTTAGAACCAAAACTTAGTAAGTAATTTTGAAAATATATTTGGGGTAAGTTCCGAAGATAAAGGATTTGAGACACAAACTCTTGTATTTTTTAAATAAGAACAATTTATACTAATAACTTAATAATCCAATGAAATATACTGTTGCTCTAAATGAAATGTAGTTGGATTAAACCTGATATGAGAAAGTGAATCTTTCTTCCCTGCGTTGGAATATGTGGTAGGTATGTCTCACACATTGAAGTGAAATTCATTAAGTAATCAATTACTACTAAATATTCTTAAACAAGCCTAGATACGTCGATTTTTATTTTTAATCAGCTTCAATCCTCTAAGCTCTAACAACGATAACTTTAAAATTTAGAATGCATCGTACCAATGTACGATGACTACTTCATCTTAAAGCATTTTATGCTAAATTCAATATTTTTTTCTATTCGTTTGATGAATGACGATATTATACAAGAAATGTTGTTGAAGATTAAACATATCAAATTATAGTTTATGTTCCATTATAGGAACATTTCTTACTTAAAATTTTATGTTCCCGGTAACAAATTATGCGGATGGAATTTAATTTTAAGAGCTAGTCGTTTCGGTACCTCATTTTAAAATATTTTTATGTGTAATTTAACATTGTGACAAGACACAGTGATCTTATCAATAACAATAACAATCTTTGGTGTATATCAAGCGAAATAAAAAAATTCGTCCAATTCAGAATAAGAAATGCTTTCAAATGGGATTTCACAAGGAGTCCCTCTTGAAATTGGAAATATTCTGCCTTTAGCAAATGAAATATGCTTACACAAAGCTAGGTAGCTACTATTTATTTTCACTCTGTGCATACGTATGCACTTTCTGCAGCGTTAATAAACAGGTTTATCAGAGTTCAAGAGTACATAGGTACACATATGTCTACGCATTTACGTTTTCAGCACCGGAACGTAAACAAAATATGTTCGCCACGTTATTTCCTATGTTTTAGGTAAGTACGATGTTAATGTTGTTCTATATGAAAGGTGTATAAATTGTAGAAAGGCTGTATTAAATTTAATGGTAATCACGTACACATCATGTATTGAAAGGTGCAATAAATTATGTATGTCCACCTGTTCCGTATATTGTATGCGCACGTTATTTCAACTCGTGAAGTGGGTTTTCCCTTCTCGATGATTATCTACTGGACGACGGTTTCTATGAACAAAGTTCTAAGAAACACGTAGAAAACACCAAAGAGAAACAAGTCTCGGAATTTAACTTCTTATATAGGTACAAAAGCAACTATTAGTTACCTTATGATTAAAATTACAGCCTTTTAATTCCAGCAAATATTCTATTGAAATACAAACAGGTTTTGTAAATTTAATTGCTGACTAATGGGACCGATTACGAACGATGACTTAGTATTTATTTAAAACGTACATAGTTTGCGGGATCCTTCAAAGACCATCAGGCATGTACGATATACGACTACCAAATATATTTTCAATTACAAATAATGTTTCAATAGAAGAAAAATAAGAAAAAAAAAAGCAATATTTAAAAATTCTCTGATAAAATTATAAAAATCGAAAACCGGTATTTGAATTTAAAACTGATTTTTTTAAGTTAAACAAGTATTTGATTTTTTTGCATAAACGATTTCGGAGATACGAAACAACAAAGACAAAAACTCAAATGAGATGTTCGAAGTGCCCTCTCTCCGCTTCACGGTAACCATAACATATCCGCCGCAACGATCTAGCCGTAGCGTACATCAAAGTCAATCAAATATCCTCACAGAAAGAAATCAAGGGAGTAAATCAGGCGATTTTACAGGCCACTATACAGTTCTGCCCCAGTTTACCCATCTTTGTCCAAAGGTTAGCAAAGCAATGTAAATGCTTCAAAATATGCGCTGGAGCACCATCGCGCTTGATCCTACCTGTTGCATTTGGTTCAAAGAAATATCATATAAAAGATTACTTATTGTATTCTGCGTAAAACTTAGGTAAGTAAGTCCTGTTAATCGATTTTGTAAAACAATCAGACCTAATAACCTGTTGCCCAAAATACACTTCCAAATGCTCCATGAAAAATGCACCTGATGTCTGGATTCTATGATAGATTGAAGATTTTCGTTGTCCCACAGATGCGTATTTTTGAAATTAAAAACTCCATTTGTGTGAATCCTGCCTCGTTAGAACATACTTGATGATCAGGTGGATTTAGTGTCTACACTCGTTGTACATGCTAAGGTTAAAACAAGAGGAACATCAGATGAAATTATCCGCAGACCCGTTTCCGAATTATACTCGGAATTATAGGACTGTTTCCTAAATGAATCGGTATTACTCAAGTTTTGATGCAGTTTCACAAAAACACGAACCGAAAAGTTTAAACGGTTAGGATAAGCGTCGACATAAAGACGTTACGATTCTTGGATATTTCCATTGGCACGAACATACAGGAATATACATATCAGCTGATTCGGTGTTAGAATAAACAGGCATAATGAAAATTTGTAAAATTATGCACTAGCCTGTGAATATGAACTACAATCCACACGTTTGAACTATGTCAACTACCATAAGAAGATGTAAGTTTTTACCAATAACACAAATTCAATTAAAAAATGGTTCTACGTAATTCCGAAAGCATTTATTTGAGAACTTATATTCATTAAGCCTTTTCTGCATGTTTTGAGTCGTACAATTTCAATTGAGAAGTGAACATTATTCTTGTTATTGATTATTATCAAATCCTGAGTTTTTCATATTTTCTTTCTTCGTTCTAGTTTTTTTCTCATTATTTTTACATGCTTTGTTAATTGTTATTTATTTAGTTTGCTGAGCTTTATTGTAATTAATTGATTACGAAGAGTTTGTTAAATTTTTCTAGTTTTTGATGGACATTACGCTTATTTTTCAGTTTTTGTTGCTTTTACGGTGACTCACGCTTGAACCGTGTAAGATATACTTCAATTTTCATATTATAGTAGAGCCAGAAATATTTGAAGGAACTTTGACGTAGGTAAATATGATAGAACTTATAAGGCTAATTACGTGGTAGAAAATAATAAGATGCAAATTGCTGAACCATTTATTGTGCAACAACGGCAAATAAATTAATCCAGTTTTATTTTACATGTTTTGTCCAAAAGCCATCCTAAAAATAACAAATCAAGAAACCTCGAAAATATGTATATATAGAACTCACAATAATGATCTCGAGGACTGTTGGATAGAATGGCAAACACTATTTAGTCAATTCGGAACATGTGATTATATTTTTCCAACCATTTATCGGCTAAAGCCTCACAAACCGCAACAAATTCCATAATAGCAGTTGGTTAAACTAGTGACAGTCATTCAAAACCAAACACATCCGCTTAACTCATGAGATCAACCAAGACCAGACATATTCAGTTTATAACCCAATATGATTTTTGTTGTGTGGAAGTTAAATCAAAATACCCAGCTTTTTACATATGGGCTGAAAGTCAAGCTGGCCGTAGATCAGTAAGTAAGTTAAGTAGAATTTGCTCTTATACCTATCATAGATCATTAAATTTAAACAGCATAAACGGGATGTCAATTTCCATGCTTCGATTTTCTCGTGCATTTCATCTGTTGCATGGTGCAATGTATACAATATGCAACGAAAATGCATGCCAGCTCCGCAGCTACAGCGCATCAATCGGTGCTGGAATGACATTGTTTGGCGATAGGCAGAAACGCGCACATTGTCCATATTTTGTGCTTTCAGATGAGAATTTCAAGATCTAACGTCTCATTTCCCGATTTGTAGATATTCCTACCTGCCCACCGACCGTGTTTGTAGTAGTGCTGGAAGATCATTGAAAGCACAATTTGAGCTTTGGGAACAGATTGGTAATTAGATGATGTTAAAAAATTTGCAAATACGTAAAGCAACATTTCGAGAAATAAAGAGGATTTTCTTTGAAAATGTGCGCTCCAAAGGATAAGCACAGGACTATTAGATTCAAAAGTAGCAGATTTTCTATATTGGATGAAGGACAATCTTATGTTACTGTTGCAAAGAAAGGTCGCGATTAATAAAATCGTAAACTAGAAAATATGGCGTTGGAAAACTCATATCCCACGAAGAGAAAAGTAACCGTAAAGACTCTGCTGAAAAACAATTCAATAACGACTAATAAATTAAAACCGTACATCAGCACGAGGAAGATGGTTGTGCGTGGTGTGTAGTATACATATTTAGTTCTCTTAACATATATGCCAATTTCGATCTCTTTTAAAACGTAGTTCTAATAAACACAGTTCTTTTAATTACGCGTAAATATATGATATTTGTTTAATGATATCCGCACCATCATAAACAGTGTCATCAAACATATGACTTATAACATCTAGTTCACAGCTTTATTGTTAATATCTCGGGAATAACAAGTTTTGTCGTTTTTTTCCGAAATTATTGAAAATGGATATGTTTATGTTTGAATAAACACTCCTGGATTGTGATTACTTTGTCTAGCAATAAGTTGGTTGGAGGAAGCGCATCACAGGAGAGCATTAAACGCTTTTTCCTAGCCAACTTAGCATAAGAACAAGAACAAATTGGATACCGTGATAATGTTTAAGTTGGTACATGACACGTGTAGTATACAAAAATATTAAAATATACAAGGTGTTCTATTTAAGATAAGAAAGTTGTCATTTCTTCCGGTGACGCTGGAAGTGCAATTGAACCACTCACAACACAAAAAGTTACATAGTTCATAAAAAAATAGAAATCGACATTTTTTAACGCTAGCTTTCGTTGTTCAATAGCTTATGGGAAGAGGCAGGAGAGAATGTTTGAGGACTGTAAATCATTTACTATACAATAACTATGTTAACTAGGTTCCTAGATAATAAGTTAAGAATAACAAGTAAAATTTGGTGTACTTACTCAAAACTGTCAATCCAAACATAATCAGAAATCCCACTAATATAGAGAGAAATTGCAGAAGCCCACCTTGCTGGTCTTTTTTAATAATTTCGAAAAATACAATATACAGTAGTGTTCCACATGCTAATCCTCGAAGTATCACAGACGGCACTTCAGTACCATTACCATCGGTGACAGCAATACCGACCCCAATTCCGATGGGGCTCACAACGGCAAAAGTAAATACATACAAAACAACCAATATGGTTTTTGTTCGTATTGTTATCAGTTCAACACCAATACAGAACGCTATAACAAGTTTGTGTGCACTAACCGCACCAAACATGTACCACACTGTAGATGCTGAAGATTCTAAACCAACAGCTAATCCTTCAAATAGTTCATGGACGGATAATGCGACTACAACTAACAATCCTCTGATGCTTTTTACGACTGTATCTTCTAGTATTAAATGACTATGACCGACGTGACTATGGTCGTGAGTAAAATCTTGATTGTCTTGAATTGTCGCTTCTTCCATTTTTTTCATGGTATTATTTGCTGAAATTGCGTCAGTGTCTCCGTTATCACCTCTTCTAATTGAAAACGTTCTGCTGAACGCTTTCAGATCTAATGTTTTTTGTTTCGAATTCAAATAAACATGAACGCATTCTTCAACAAAATACATTGTGAAAAATCCTATGCACATTAACAATTCCGAAAAATGAAACCGGACTTCTGGTAAAGATCCATTTTCTTGCAATTCCGCTACAGTTTCTGTTACTTCTGGAAGCAAGTGAAGGAATGTTGTACAAAGTAAAATGCCACCTCCGAAACACAGCAGAAGGTTTACGTAAATGCTGTTTTTTGGATTTGTTTGCCACTTGAACCACCTCGAGAGTTGCAAAGGAAGTAAGCCTAATATCATAGATGCCAAGAATAGAACACACATCGCAACGGTTTTTGCCAGAACTGTTGAATCTCCATGGTCACTGTCATGATCGTGGTCATGATCGTGATCATCACCGTGATTTAGCATTTTTTTATAAACTGTATCAATAACCATTCTTCTGAAATAAACAAAAAACTAAAATAAGTTGGATGCAACAAATTATCCTTATTTCTTAAAATTATGCACAAATTTTTATCAGTTAGATAAAAGATGAAATTATCATTATTTTGTTGCTAACTACTTTTCTAATTTATGACATTTTATCAAAATTATTTAACGTAAGATTTGTATTTTAGATAAGAAATCAGATGCTAAACAACTTTTTTGGTAAATGTTTCCTCTATTTTCGCTAATAAAAGCAGATTTTGCAATTTTACCTTAAAAAAATGTCAAATTTTAAAAGTAAGGGAAATTCTATTTGATTTCATTTTCCAAGACACTAGAAATAATTTGTTTTCTATTTGATCCCGACTTTTTGACAGTCGCGTATGTATATAAAGAGTGTCTATTTAATGCTTGAGCGCAAGATAATTTCTTTCTTGAGCAAATTAGGGAACAAGTTTTTAAATAAAAGATATTCGGAAACAAGTGCTGCATCGAACAATTTTTTTATGGCCATTGAAATCGTTTGATTCATATTATTTTATTGTTTTAAATAGAACACTTTATGTATTTTTTAAGAATCTGTCCTAGAATTTTTTTTATAAATATTTCCCAGTACCCATAATGTGTCGTTTTTTAGCTAAATTACATAGAGTGCGACAATGAAAGACTACAAACTTCTGTTTTGCTAAAGATATTCATTAAAAATAATCTGTAAAATTTAATTTATACATACTGTTTCAACATCGGAAGTAATTCTTTATGTAATGCCCATGTTACGCAGTCTAAGAAAATCATGCAGATTTTCTTAAACATTTGAATTCAGCTAAGTTATAAAATTGTTTAAACAACTTTCACGTTTTACGCTGAACATTTCTTGTTAATTTGCTAAACAAAATATGTAAAAAAAAGATTATCTCGAGTAGATGCTGGCATTATACCAATAAAAGATAACGTTTACATACACATTAGTTTTAATGAATATTGGGAAACAAAAGTTTACAGTACTTTGTTGCAGCAGTCCACGTTTTTCAAAGGAAAAGCTTATCAGCATAACTCCATATTTACTTTACTAAAGAACGACACATTTTAGGTATAGAGAAATGTTTATAAAAAAATTCTGGAATTGAAATAGTATGAATCAAGCAAGTTGGTATAAAAAGACTGTCCATGTATTGTCGAAAACAACAAGACATAATAAACAAGGAAATTTCTTAAAAATCCCAAACTATGTCAATTATCTTAAAAATTAATATAGAAAGGTATAGGGAATTGAAGAGAGACATCTAAAAATGTAATAATATACAGCTTGTATCATTTAAACAACCAAACCTATACCGTTACGTTAAATTATTATAATAAACCTTAATGATTAATGATTTCATATATATAAAATAGTAGGTAATATAATATACAAAGCGACTATATATGAAGTAATTTAATTATATCGGCATACTATTACTAACAAATGTTTAAAGTATATGTATGAATTGTTAACAATTGTTTATTATACGGTCTTTAAAGAGTGGTATGAGTAATCAATGATTTCATATTTGCCTTCCGAACTGTTGTGGCAATGAACTCAAGTAATCGGCGACAGGTATTTAGGTTGATGTTCTCGCATACCTATAGATTTTTCAGCGATTTACGAATAATAATCTCATAAATATGTTACACCTAGAAATTCGTCTAAATGTTAATAAACATCTAGATATTCTAACGAAAATCTACAGTAATTATAATTATTATCCATATTCAAATGGAGTTTTTCGGAAATAGAACTATATATTTTGTCTATTGTACAATTATTATTAAAACAATATGCCCAACACTATTATATAGTAAGTCTAATACATTTTTGAAGATTTGTTTATAGGATAGCTTTATGGATTTAAAGCAATGTACAATCCACATTAAGAATGTAAAACAATATATTTTGTCGAACGTGCGACGTGACTAATTAGGTACTATAAAATCTAGTAAGTAGGAAAAAATAAAAAATAATTAATGATATTCTTATAGATATAGATAATTGGAGACCAAAGATTGTTTCTGAAGAATACAAAAAATGTGTTGAAACGTTAAATAGTGTATTATTATAAAATCTCTCAATGATGAGCCGCTAGAATCAAGAAAAATTTTTTTAAAATAAACTTTGTCCAATATTAAACAATGTGTGTATAAATTAATGTTCTACAGTTTGTGTTTGATATTGATATTAACTATAGTGGCTGTCCAAGTGGTATAAATAGCAGTAGTTAACATTTTCATGACAGACAACATAAAGTATCTTAAAAAATATTTTCGAATATAGGCATATACAGGTTGATCGACAACTAGCCAGGCATCTACTTTGTTATTTTAAATGGAACCTCCTATACAGATTGGGAGCCGGTCTTAGGTCGTAACTAAGTAGCAGCATATATTTTTGCGTACCCACCGTGTAGGAAACTTATACCTATGTTTTCGTATAATAATACATATGTTTAACATAGAGGTAACTCGTTAAACGCGAGTCCTGCTTTTTAGTCTTTCATCCAGATGGTTTCTGGTGTTAGTACTGTTTGGTTACCATGACAATATTAGATAATATATACATATACTACTACACGATAATTTATAGTTTGGTTACCATAACATCAGTAAACAAAATATACTGACATTGATGATCTTATCAATGTCAAAATTTCGAGACTGATTAAAGAACAGTTATGCAATAAGTACAACTTATGTATCGTGAAAGAGTGACAAAAACGGCGTATTTTAGCAAGAAACATGTATAAGATGAACTATCTTGACCAAGGATGTCCACAACCGAAAACATTTGTCAAATTAAAGCTAAGATTTGATGCTACCGCGAATTCTATTGATAGAGAATTAAAATATATATATATATATATATCCTCTTAACGAAAAAGAAAAAGGAAAACAAATATTTATAGGTATAAGCGATATAAACGTACACATGTCAGCATCAATTTAATATCAAAACAAAAAATAAGAAAAGCAGTAACAATTGAAATTCCTTCTTTCTACTTCAATACATACAATCATTTATGAAAGCTGTTCTGTATTTCCCTTAACACACTTATGTGGCGTTCGCATAGGGTAGTGCGGAAGTACCGCATACAAAACATTTCACGCGTCAAACTTCGACACTATCACTACTTTCTACATTTATTTTTAAGTTGACTATTACTACACAAATGCCATGACACACTATAAAACATTTTTCCATAATTCCGTGCATTACAAAAGAGATTGTCAATACAAACAGATAAATTTAGATTAGGTTATGACAAAGAAAATTACTGGTATCAGTTCTCAAATTTTTTAACTATTTTGCACCACCCTGTCTATGTAAACGCAGCGTAAACGTTGCACTCCTGAATATTTAACTTAATAACATAAATCGTATGCATCACCTTACTTTTATGTACTTCATTTCCTAAGTAACCTTAAAATTTTGAATCAGTTACAGTTAAAAACAGCAATGCCAGTATGTTTTCTTTACTGTTGTTATTGTAACTAAACAATACTAACATTAGAAACCAATTGAATGCAATATCCGATTGTAGGACTCGCACTATCTCTTTTAGTTTCAATGCACTAGACACTAGACATATGCATGCTTATACAAAAACGTTAGAAAAATATACGGTGGATGTATGCTATTTGAAGAAATTACGTTTCTGATGTTCTGGTGTATTTGGTAAAGTTTGATCTTCAATAGCGAATATATTCATTACTGTAATAAAGCGTATTACGAAGGAGCTTTAATATAACATCTAGATAGAACAAAATATCCAATTTGTAAAAATTTATTCTAAGTATATACCTTTTAGGATTTTTGGATGGAAATAAATGTATTCAAATTTAGGTGAGTGAGCGCAAAATTATAAATATCTCGACATCTGTTTAGCTTTCTACTGTATACACAATAGGGATAATTTTACAATTCCACAAGGCTAAGATACCCTGTAGTCTGTAGTATAAAGTGTCCTAAATGCTATAAATACACTTAAAAGAAGGTTAGAACTATTAACCATACTTGTAAGTAGAGCCAACCAAATTTGTAATTGCTTCGGAAAAGAAACGTACTTTATAAGGATGTTACTTCAAATGCAAATAATTGAAATACAAAAGGAAAATATTGCGACTTATTTCTGAATAACTACGAGATGAACTCTAAACATTTCCGCAAAAAGAAAAAAAACAAATTTTATAAAAAAAAACACTTCATTGTTTCCCAAAATATTCGCCACTATGTTGTAAGCATTTTTACATTCGAATACAATTGTTTTGATAATTTGTTTGTCAAAACAATTATTCCAATATTAAGTGGGTATATCTCAGAAACATCAACGGCCTCTTCCGGTGTTGAAAACCGCTCACCGCACAACTTGTTTTTGTCAATAGGGAACAGGAAGAAGTCATTAGGTGATAAGTCAGGCGAATACGGACAATGAGTAATTAATTCAATATTATTCTCCTTTAAGTAATCGACTGTTCGATGTGCTGTGTGAGAGCTGGCGTTATCGTGGTGAAAGATGATGCGCCGATGTCTGCTGTTGTTTCTGATTTCATCGAAAACTTTGGAAAAACAAATTGTTGTATACCTATCAACGTTTACTGTTTCTCGATCCTCAAGACCAACGGTAGCAATAAGCCAAGTTTTACGGAAGAAAAAGGCAATCATTTTTTTTAAGTGCTTTATGAACTTGTGAACTTTTGTTGGTTTGGTTCTCTTTGGATACGCTTGTTGTTTTGTTTCTGGTTCGTATGAATATATCCAGGTTTCGTTACTTGTACTATATACGTTGGAAGAAGTACCGCGATTGAATTTTTGAAGCATTTTTTGCACCAGCTCACACGAACTGTTTTTTGAGCTTTTGTTAAATTCTGTGGAATCCAATGACTGCAAAAGTTTCTTCACTACAAAATGTAAAATCGTTTGTATTTGACTTTTACCAAAGCTAAAGGATGCCTCTATTTCTCGATATGTCACACAGCATTGATGTTTGCCGGAACAGCAGCAGTTCGACCACTTTCACGAAATTCATCACTGACTCTAGTACGTCTACGCTTAAATTCTGCAAACTAGTCATAAACTATGGTTTTGGATGGAGCTTCATCACCAAGGGCAGAATGAAGTCGATCGATGCACTGTTGTTGACTTAAGCCACGTAAAAAATCGTCCCACGAATATGCTCTCGAGAAATGTCCACGCACTAAATTGATTTCTTTGAAACACGCGGCCGACTATTTTTATCATACCAAATGTCAAAGTTTAAGACAATCAAATTGAAATATACGGTAAGTGTCATCTAGTAGTCAATTCCGGAAATTTTTAGATTTTCCCTCGTACAATGGTGCTAAATAAGCTGCTCTTGTATTTCACTGTATTGGTTACAGAAAAAGTAGATTTTACTATTATTTCTCGATTATATCGGTGTTGAATTTCGTTTGATAGAAACTCAAAGCAATTCCTAGTTATATTTACTAAAATATCCAAAAATGTTGCGTTGTATATGATCTATTCCGTTATTTAATTGTAGGATAGTATTTAAAAATTACATCACAAGTTTAAAATGTTATTTCAACATTTTCTAATTGGAAGTATTATTAATGTTTAGTGTTTACAACATTGGCGAGTTTTAATTTTATAGTGGTTCTTACGGAGTTTTCCATCGTTTGGCAATAAACCACCAAAACATGTTATTTTGAACGTATACATAATAACAACGTATTAGTAAGACAAAAGGAATTTAAATTGTATAAATTATTCTTTAGGTTTCGCAACTGCTTTCCTTTCTATTAAATCACCTTAGTGATATTTAACCTTTACTTCACCTGTTCAATCTATTGTTACTTTATAGTTCCGCGAAGACGATGATGTACATATACATATATATATAGCATGTCTTACAATTAGTTCTAAGTATTGAATATACTATATTAGGTGCCTCACATTTTCTGTTAGAAACACTGTCTTCGTTATTTCTCGAGATAGAAAGATAGATTTAAAGAAGAATGTTACGAATATTTATTGATCTTTCCAACACTGCATTTCTTCTTTTTTTGTTTTTATAATGCTTAAAAAACTCGCCTTAACTTGATTTTCAAGTTACACCTCACTCAGATTTTACCTTGAAATAGCAAATTAAGTAAAAGCATGTATTACTTTGAAAAAAAAAATAAAAATAAAAACTCATTCTTCCGATTTAACCCCATCCATGTTGTGCAATTAATTATTCCAGCTATAAGAACTAAATTAATTACTTAATGGAAATATTCGCAAATGTCTAGTATTCGGATGGTGGCCCCAATGTTGGAGATAGTTACTGTTTATTTCATTCACTTGTTCTTTTAACCATTATAATTGTAAGAATGTAATTTGTGGTATTTTAATGCAGAATGTTTTTTCAAATAATTATTGCTATTTGTGTAATCTAATGTAGTAACTGCCAACATTCATTATATTAGCATTTCAATAAACAATATATATATACATTAGCACAATTCTTGAAAAATATGCAAGTTTATTGTTGCAAACATAGCAGGTTTTGCGTCACTCTTGTTTCCTACAATATTGTTTCACTAATCATTACAAGTTGCCCGCGTCACAAATTCTATAACTATTTGCAGTAGCATTTGCTACAATTGTAGTTGTTCTAGCATTTTTTTTTCTAGCATGATCTTGTCGTGTTTGTTACATCAATATAGTTTACGTTGCGCTGAGAATATTATCAACTTCTTGAATAGTTTTCTTAAGACTGGTGCTGATGGGTGTTATTGTTTTCTGTTTACTGTTTACTGTTATACTTTGGTATCGTCTCGCTCCGTCAAACGATATCTATTCGCATCGGGTTAGGTCTACTGTGGGTTTATGTTATAGTGAGCTGTTGTCTAACATCCGACTTCCCTATTGAAGTCTGGGGTTCTTCATTAGTTCAAGCGGTCCCTTCACAATTCGCCGATAGTAGTTGTTGCTTTAAATAAGTGTCTTGACGTTGTTGTAATCAATACTGCGTGTGTTCTTCTTATATGATACCTAACGAGAAGCAGAATATAACAACGCCAGTCGTTAAAACATTTCTGAAGAAGGTCGCGGTATGTTCAGCGAGACATCAATTATACTAGTGCAGCAACCATGTTAAACTCCGAAAGACGCTCAAAAGCTACATTAAGGAATGAAAATTTAGTTTGTTCTATTTGTATTATTAAACTACGACAAATTTAGTGCGAGGTAAAATTTTGATGGATGTTGTTAATCGGAAAGATTTTTCAATATACATGGCATAGTTTTTTAATTATTATCTTAACAAATAACCAAGAGCGTGCATGTAAAGGAAAATACAAAACATCCAGTTGAAAATACATTAATATGTATACACAAACAGGTTCTGTAACATGAAAAGTATTTCCAAGAAGGATATATATCCATTGAATTAATACAAATTTATAAAATTAAATTCAATTTCTCAAATAAGATTAGCTCTTAAGCTGGTTTTCTAAATTCCTTAAATACATACCTTGCGAATTAAGAGTGGGTCGATTAAGGAAACTTACATGTAAAGAAAAATAACTTGTTTTAAATACTTGACACTACCAAGACCGATGAGTGTACAACTTTAAGACGCAGAAGTGGAATACGAAAACAGCAGAAGAAAATAAACTTGCGTTGCAGCCAGAATGCACGTTTACACAAGAGCAGACTGCTAATGGCTTTTATGGAAGTGGTATTCCCACATATAGTGTCGATAATTCTTATTTCTTTAACATCAATTTCAATGGTAGAGAGAGTAAGTCAAAGATAATACGTGATGAACATTAAGAAATTATAGACAGAAAATATCGCATTGTTTATAAAGTGCATTAACTCTAGTTACTACTACGCACTGAAGCAATGTATTTTAGAAATGAAATAGGCGTGTTCAGTAGAAATGGCGTATCAAAACATTTTATTAATTTAATTAATTAATTTAATAACAGAAATGGCAAACATTTTTGTATTTATGTTTACTTACTCTGTTTATTAGTGCATTCGAATATAGGAAAAGATTAAGATTAGATTCAAGTGAAAATGTGGAGACTACAACACAACAACACAACAGTTTTCTTTTTGCACTTCTCTTACAAATAAATAAAGTGCATTATCTCGTTATTTGTCTGCTATCTTCCTGGATACAGGTATTTGTCCGGATTAAAAAACAAACATTCCGCAATTGTTAATTTAAAATAGTCTGGGAATTAGGTATTCACAATAACATACATGTAAATGTATTGTTATATATTATTTACTTAATGTTTATATCAGAGTAACACATTGATGTAGAATTGTGAAAGTAAGTACAGCTAAAAAATTTCCATATGGTATATTTAGAAAAAGTAAAGCGATGAAGTTATTTTTGAAAATAAGTATGCAGAGATAAAGTGGCACAGTTCAGAGAGGCACGACCTAATTTTTGTATTACCTTATAACTGCGATACAATAATGAGTATTTTATAAAGAGTTTAGTTGCTATAAGCAACTTAATAGTAAGTCGGATGGTTATTAAAATAAAACGGATTTATTTTGTTGATATTTATATTAATATTCAATAATGAGTACACCAGGATAAGCAATCCCCACAAGCCCGGAAGAATCTGCTTTTGTGAATTGAAATGTTTTCAAATAATACTTTTCCTGTTATGAGATTCGATGGTCACTATGTATTAAAATTACTTTGGACAATACAGGATATCTCCTAACTTCGTCGTTATCCAAAATTCTGTTTCTTTTTGAATAGTACTCAGTGCATTTTTTCAATATCCTTTGAATTCAGAGGCAGAATGTGATAAGGCACTATTATCTAAAATTACGAGGTTTAGATTTGTTAGAGTTTCTTTAAGAAGTCAACGCTTACAGAAACCCTCATTTTTTTATACTTGGATTAGGTATAAATCGACGGAAGATATGAGTAATATTACTTTTAAGTTGTTACGTACAAATTATATTATGTTTGAGTTTATATAGCGATTTTTGAAATTGAAATTACCATTAATGCTTATTTTATCAGTTTGTCATTATTGAGTACTATTATATTTAGCAATAATTTTATTCTCAATAGGCTTTTAGAAGATGGTCCACAGCACGCGCAATCTTGCGAGCCCGCGGAGATGACTTATCCTGCGCTTACATATAAATATCAAAAAATCAAAGACGTTAAGGCCATAAATGTTTTCAGCAAGTTATAGCAAGGAAGGTAAAATTTATAAGTAGTATAAAACAAGCGAAGTTTACGACTTGTCGCTTAAAGAATACCAAGTGTTAAATGTTTTTGAGAAATACATTTGTATCCATGGAATGTGATGCTTTTTTGCAATCTTCACGGGTACAAAAACAATAAAAAAAAATACAAATTATTATAATCCAAAGGGTTTATTGTTGTACACGTATTGCATAAAAATTGCTTTGGTTGCCTCCTTAATGTTCATGATTCCTAAATTATCGATTCACTTAAATACAGCAAGATTTCGTGCAAATATCAAGCGTTATGTTATGAATATAGAGTTTAAAAGTAAATTCTTTCTTTATTAGTCTCTCTATATCTTACCATGGATTACGGCTTACTTAGATTGAAACAAGCTAGCAAATGGAATAATTAGTTGTTTTTCTCCTTTAACTTGCATATATGATAAATAATTAATCACAATATATTAACATATGACATTTTCCATTGCTAACGTTAAAAATATCGACAATAACCTGGTAATTACCATCAATAATTGTTAAGTCAAATACATCTGCAGAATATTTATCCGAGAGTGAAATTTATTTAAAAAAACGGAACGAATAGTAAACAAAATATCTAACTACAAGCAAGAAAGAACTTATGCAAATGAATGTCCATCGTTGCTCATTCGACTAACAAATGTTTACTACGTTATATAAATATTGCGTACCAAGCAAAATTTGTCTTAGTACCGGACAAACAGGAAATACCTTTGGTACACCATTTAAATATATTCACTCTATATGGAATAAAGTTGTTAAACAAATAAGATAAAGATCACTAATCACTTGAAATTCAAAAATATGTACTTATACACAGTATACAAGAAATATTTATTTAATTTTTTTAAATTTCACTAGAAAGTTTTCAGATAAACTTCATTTATTAACACTGTTTGCATTCGTTTACATAAATTAAATACCAATTCACCAACAACATTAACTAATTAAAATTATAAAAAATAACTACACTCACCAACATAAATATTAAACAAGTGCAGATGATATTGTTCTACGAGACCGCGCGAAGATTTGGTCGACCGTTGGATTTAAAATGCAGCTTAATGGGAATGTATCAAAGCTTATAAGGCAGTGGGGGGGGGTTGAGAGTCGAGATATGTTAAATACAGGAGTCTAACTAAGTATATTACCGATATGATCACGTCTAATCAATTATTCATTTACTATTAGCATTATATGATGTGATATACCAACGCGCGAGTCGCAATGTAACGGAAGGAGTTGCAACGTTTAGAAGCAATTGCTGTAATATTATGTAATATAAATTTATTTGTGTTAAAGCGACAGGTCAAACAACATATAAGTTTTGATAAGTTATACCACAGCATTACATTCTGTTACCGTTTTGCCTTTACAATAAAAAATGGTACTGTCTTAATCCCTTTATAGAACAATGGTGCGTTTTTAAGGGTACACGCATCGCCATATAAACTTAGTTATTTTAACCTGTCTGGAAAACTTTGATGATGATAGCATTTTTTCATTATCGTAAGAGATCGCTAATGATTTTATAATTTCATACATAGATATCTAAAGTATCCACACTATATTAAAAATAGCATGAGCAATAACCAATTTATTTATCAAGCGGGCTGATTTTTTTGACTTTCAGATTGTTAGAAAGGTGTCCCAAACAGTGTGATGCACTCACAAAATAAATAATAGAACCTAAATAATAAAAGTAAGTAAATAACCTTTATCACCATGCTGTATTACAATTATATTTCTCTTCAATATTTGGTACCAGATTTTAATATAAATTGTTATCTGATCTCTAATCTCTGAATATCCCTAGGAAATTATATATATATATATATATAATATGAAATATTAAAATATATAAAATGAATACAAAAGTATCAGCACACTCCGCACCACCCAAGTTTAATTAGTTAATCCGGGATAGCTGTTTCGAGAATACATCGATCCTCATTCTCAACCGAAGACCGAATGATGTGAAGAAAAAACTCTAATTCTAACACGCCTGTTCTATCTCTACTCTCGAGAAAAAATATTATTTGTAAGTACTTACTTGTCGCCTAAACACCCTAAAACTAAGGCAGGCGAAAAATTCGAAAAAATAGACGAAAGGGTCTCTAGTTGTTGCAGCATGAAACATAAAACATGTGTACGCTTTACCCCAATAAATCAAACAGAACTGAGAATGACAACGGTCCGTTGTTAAGTTACGTTCTTAATCAATTTCAGGTTTTCTAATTTAATATTATGCCCAGTTTGGATTATGTGTTGAGCTACACTTGACTATTCTACCAAAACTATAAGATCTGATATCCTAGTTGAATCTGACGCGTCAATCGCTCTTTTCGTTTGACCAATATGGACTTTTTCACAGTCAGTACATTGGTTTATTTCTAAATTGAGAAACTAAAAAACATTTAAACTAATAAAGTAAGTACGTGGCTCGTTACTTATCGATCACCTTGTATACACGGAAATTTTAAAGATACTCTATAGTGACTCTATAGTCTAGACTATAGTCAGAAAATGTTGACCTCTTAAGCCCGTAATCAACGACGAGGTTTATTATAGTTTACGCCATCAACGAGCAACGATATCTTTTGTATATCGTATTGCGTTTATTATTTTGTTCAGTATAATGGGGTTTCTTACCAGTGAACTCTTAAACCGTTTTGAATGTTATAATTGATAGTTCATCAGACGACTCTGAATTCCACCTTTTTCTTAGTTCTAAACGAGTACCCCGATTCTGAATATCACACCATATAAAATCAAGAAATGAAGGAAGTGCATTTTTACATATTAAACAACTAAGCGACAACAAATTTTTGAACTACCGACGAATAAGCAGAGACAAATGAATTTTTTGTGTACTGCGCAATAACTTAAAGAGAATTTTACTAATCTATAATTAAGAAACTAATCGTGGCCATTTTACGTTGTCCACAGCGGTTAGCATACCATAGTTGACCATAATGTACTTATTAGTGTTTGCTTCTTTTCCATAGATGTCTATTTTCAGTTTTTTGTTGTTTTTAATTACTAAACTATCCAGGAACGGAAGTTCTTCTACTGTGAATTTAATAGTTTCGAATTTTGAATTAAGTGCCGCGAGGAAATTCAGAATAGTACTTTTCCTAGTATCAAAGACCGTAAAAATATTGTCTGCATACCTAAGCCAAATTCTAGG
Organism: Marronus borbonicus; assembly: GCA_902655005.2. Classification (NCBI taxonomy): domain Eukaryota; kingdom Metazoa; phylum Arthropoda; class Insecta; order Coleoptera; family Scarabaeidae; genus Marronus; species Marronus borbonicus. The sequence continues at coordinate 16,741,510 of LR737385.1, read as the reverse complement.
AAAATATGCGGCGCCCTTTCTCATACACGTTTCAAATTTATTCATAACAAGTTGGCTATAAAAGCGGACAGGAGGTTATCCATAGCCATACCCTCTAATTGCTCATAGTACTCGGTCTATATTTGAAAACAACTTTGGTTCATCGATCTTGTTGAGTTTTAGGAACTCAACCAAATACTCTATGATTTCCGGAATCGCCACACTGAGGAAGAGTGGACAAACATCGAACGACAGTAAAATTTCCCCATCTTCTAATTTAATACCCTATTTACAAAATCTAGTGAATTTTCTACTTTTAGTCTATCCACTTTGATGGGTAAATTTTTGTATTCGTTAACTAACCATTTGGACAATTTGTGCGTAGATGAGTCTATGCCTGGAACTATTGATCTCATAGATTTACCCGACCCTTAATAGTCCTAAGATTGCCTGTGTTCTTTCTTAAACTTTCAACTTCGTCTAAGTTTTTGAAAATTGTAATTTTACATGCGTTTCTTACATAATCTGTCGTTGCGGCATCTAGCTTCTTAATAGATGTTTCTGACACAACGACTTCTTCCACCGGGATATTTGTGTTGCGAATACAATGTTTTAACCCCTTATTTAGCAGTGCGATTTCGGTTTTATTTTAACCACTGTGAACAAAACAAAATGGCTGCGATTAGTTTCTTAATTTAGTCCATCCCCTTTAAGTATTAGTAGGTACAATAAAGAACTTAAATTCATATAAAATGTAGCTATTTACAATGGTTACTTTTACTCTATAGATGTCGATCGCATGCTTAAAAAAGTCCAACATAGACATTATGTGAGAATTTCCACGACCTTAATCCCGGCAGAAATTAGCGGTAAGAAATTTGTGAAACTCCCATTTCACAGTACATCGAAAAGTTAAATTTCATATTATATATATATCATTTCCTAGGGATATTCTGAGATTAGAGATCAGATAACAATTTATATTAAAATCTGGTACCAAATATTGAAGAGAAACATAATTGTAATACAGCATGGTGATAAAGGTTATTTACTTACTTTTATTATTTAGGTTCTATTATTTATTTTGTGAGTGTATCACACTGTTTGGGACACCTTTCTAACAATCTGAAAGTCAAAAAAATCTGCCCGCTTGATAAATAAATTGCTCATTCTATTTTTAAAGTAGAAGTAGAAGTAAGTGTTTTAGGAGTCAAGATATGAAGGTGTTTCAGTTTGTGAAATACACTTAAAAATCTTTTTGGCAATCCGAGAAATAAATCGGACATGGAGGAAAGGTCGAGAATTTATAAAGTTGTCTGTCTAGTTGCTGCAAAAAGGAATAATTTCAGCTGCCTTAGTCATCTCTAGTTATCACTTATACATTTTAGAATATTGAATGATAATATTAGAGAAAAAATGAATTATTCAATCACTTCTCATTACCACAAATGCTATTGCAGCATCCCAAATATTACGATTTATGTACACTATAATCTGAATTTGGGTTTAATTCTGGTGGTTTAGTTCCATACAAGAGGCAGTTATTTATACATATACATCTGAAATTTCTTCTCAGTTGGTTCTTTAAGATCACCTATCCATTTTCATTTCGTTCTCACCTGCTTTATAGTATGTTTTAAAAACCGACTGAAAGACTTCAAACCATGCATGGAAAACAGAATATTAAGATACTTGCAGTGAAATACTCATGGGAGACTCATCAGCAATCTCAAACATTAAAAAACGGTATAAAATTTTCAATTTTAATTTTATGGTTTTGGTTTGTGAACAAAAGAAAGACGACCTAGCTAAAACCTTAAAAAAAAAATAACAATTTTAGCAACAGATCGGTAGTCCCACCAGTGTCAGATTTTCTTGGTGCAATCCTCACTATTCGTATGTTGGAGAACAATTAACTGGGCTTCACCCTTTATAGCGAGTGATAGTAAAAAAGGTGTAAAACACTGCGCACACCATTTACAGAATCAAAGCTTCTGAGGTTTAAGCTTAGGTGTAGGCCATTGTATTAAAAGAAAATAAATAGGTACATATTCCAGATGAGGCTCAGTTCATTTACAATTTAACTGATATTGATGACTAGATAACTGTAGGAAAATTTTAGAAGCATAAACAGGTAGTAATTTTCTACAACATAATGAATTAATAAATATTTCATTTAGATGTACGTACTATATTACACATTCCTGAGGTAAAATGTTCACAGCTACAAATTATTTTAGTAAACAAAGAAAATTTATTGTTGGCTTATTTTCAGTTTTGTAATTTCTAGATTACAGAAATTGTTATCAGTATGAATAAACTGAGTAACTTGTGCTGTTACAACAATTAGTCCTCGCTAAGTAGGAATAACAATCTTCGTTTAAATAAACCCATAACAAAACATAAGCAGTAGTGTGTTATATTATGTGTATTTACTGAATGGACATCTACGGATTTCTCCCTTCAAGCGTTTCTGGGGTTGAAATATATGGAATTATGATGTTTAAAAGTGTTCTAAAGTGCTAAAATATACTGAATTTATACTCCTTATGGTAATTATTCTTTATAAGTTATAATAATAATAAAAATAATAATAATAAAAAGCGAATTTTGGAAAGTAAAGCAGGCGCAGGTTTCCCTATGACGAGAGAGCGAGTCAATACTGTGTTTACAAATTAAACTGTCATAATCAGTGCCGCGAGAAGGGTATGTACCATCGAATTTGAATGATAGGTATTTCAGAAATCTTTTCTGAACACGTTCAATTTCTAGCTGAAGATAATGATAATGAGGGTATCAAACCAACGATGCATATTCCAATTTTGAGCGGACAAGCGAAAAGTACGCAGCCTTTAGCGCACTATCAGTGAAAAAATGTTTGCAAGTTCTAAATAAGAAGCGATTTAGATGCTGAAGAACAGATAGCATCCATATGCAGCGAAAATGTCAGTTTAGGGTCGAACAGTACACCAAGATCATTAAACAAGTTAGCCCTACAGATAATATTATTTGCGACGTTGTACTTAAATATTTGCGAGTTAGACGAACGAGGAAAGGTGAGTACAGCGCATTTATCTACGTTTAAATGGATTCTGTTTTTACAACACCATTCATTTATGATTGAAAGATTTTTCTGTAGATGTAAGGAGTCAAATGAAAACACGACTTTATTAAAGGTTTTTAAATCGTCGGCATAAGCAAGAATGTTGCAATCCAGAGATAGTAACAGGTCAGTTATGTAAATATTAAAAAGAAGCGGGCCTAAGTTAGAACCCTGAGTACGTCACCGGTTGCAATGAAAGGCTGGGAAAGAAATCCATTGTAATGAAGGAGCGGTTGCAGAGATAAGAACTAATTAGTGCAACAGCACTAGGACAAAATCGCATGGAAAGCAGTTTGGATAAAAGTATCGCATGATTTATTGTATCAAAGGCTTTACTGAAGTCAGTGTAAATTACGTCTACTTGCTGGCGATTATCAACACATTCGCTAATGTACTGCGTTAGTTCAATCAGTTGATCGATCTTTAATAAAACCATGCTGGTGGATAGATAAAAATGGCTTAACATTGTTATACAGCCTATCATAAAGTAACTGCTCAAAGACCTTAGCGCAGTTAGACAGAATGTTGATAGGTCTGTAATTACGAATGTCTCCTCGGTCGCCTTTCTTCAAAACAGGCGAGATTGGACTAATTTTCCAATAAATAGAGGAAGTTGACGTTTGAATTGCCAAGTTAAAAGTAATACATATTGGTTCGCAAAGTATTGGAACACAGTCACGAATAAGAAAACTTGCCAAGGCATTATGCCCACAAGTTATAATCTTCTTTCATGATATCAGTTATATCTCTCAAGAAGTTCTAGAGAATAACTTACCAAATATTGGTTGGAATGGCCGAGTCATGGTTTTTTTTTTTTTTTTTCTAATTAAAACGTTTCGTGGAAGGAGGGTTTCTTTTACGTTGTAATAGTATGTTTTTTTTGTATATTTTTACGTTCTTGAAAAGGCAAACGAAAAACAATTATACTTTAGCTCAAGAAATATGACTCTATGCAGCAATAAAGGTTTCGATAATTTCTTTTTGTTATGCAAAACTGGCTAGAAAAAAGCGCAAAATTCTGTTGCTAGGTTATGTTGATCCAACATAATGATAACAATAATCGAACGGCCAAATCTCAATTCTAGAATTGTATTATTCTTCTTATTAGAGACAAGTACTTCCTGGTTTTTCTACAGCCGTCAATGAAAGTAAGGAAAATAAGCGTAAATTACGTTTCGATAATATATATTGTAATGTTCCAATTTACAATATCGAAAGCACTCATTAGCGCCATATATAACACGTTCAGAGAACAATATCTACTCGTCCAACACCAAAATCCATTTGGCTTCTTTTTTGGTGTCTCCAGTCCTTTTATATCCACTATATAAGTGGTGGAGCTGTTAGGAACTAATGTTATCTTAGTACAACGGCCCTCTGCCTATGCTAAATCTTCCGATTTCATGTAATATTTTCCTACGACAATTTCAAGAATAAATTCAACCACATCTCTGTCCTAATATCGTAAATTATATATTCCGTTGCTCAGTTTGTTGATAAAATTTAATATTCGAAGGTTGTTGGTAACGTCCAAATCTTGGATCCGGATCCGCCCTGCGAAACTTCGGATCTGGATCCGCCATCCGAAACCTATTATCCGAAACTTAGGATCTGGAATTGCTATCCGAAATCTTGAATTTGGATTCTTTATCCAACCAAATCTATTATCCGATAACGTGGATCCAGTCCTGTTCTCTGGCAATTTATTCGAGCAAACACTTGTAATAGGTCGAGTAATTATCAAACAATATACGCTAGATTTATTGAACATATGTAACGCATGAAAGGTCGCTATTACTCTCAATACATTTTTTCTAAATATAACACAAATTCGATGTTTTCTTTATTAAGCGCTTCTCAACAGGGATCATTTACTTTCTATACTCCAAAGAATAACAGAACCGGATCAGAGAACCTATAGTGGATTCGAATACGAGAATCTGATAATTTTGGAACCGGATATCCTGATCTCACTTCTTTGGGATACCTACAGTAGAAGTCATAGAGTCAACATTTTAGTTGGGAACCTTCACGTCAGTTTGTTCTTAAATGAATATATTTTTAGAATAGGGAAATTAAAAACCAATTTGAAATTATAAAGACATACCTTAATTGGCCATGATAAAATACTCGCTGTCGCATACGAAAGAGTCAGAAGAAGCTTCTAATTTTCTCAGTTTTAGTCAAATAGTCGGTGTATTCACACGTACTTTTCTAGGTGTCTTTTTACAAGAGTCTAGTGATAAAATTCAACGCAAATTACGAAATGAGAGTCCAATTTGACATCCGTATTTAAACTGCCGAAAGGGTGTTCCCGAATTCATACGACCGTAAACTTAATTAATCAATATTACAGTATATTATCTTCTGTGGAAAACGAAATTCCACTGAAGTAGGTAATATATATGTTCGAAACGTAAATTATGCTTCTTTTCTTTCTTTTCATTCACAGCTGCAAAAAAGAAAACACGAAGTACTTCTAATTATACTTGGATGCAGTCACGAAGAAATCACTTAATTGATTGTTATTCATTATTTTCCTGTATTTCTTCTTTGTTTTCGGTATATATTTTTTTTCTTTTTATGATTAAGGCAATTATAATTATGTTATGCTAGTAATTAGCTCTTTGATTCAACCTGGTACCACAGGAAACAATTTGGAGCTTTTCTCTAACCAAAACCTTTACTGCTGGACATTTTTTTCTTATACTAAAGTATAACGCATATGACATAGTTGGATTTGCCTTTCGATTACCTTTCCAAACACGGAAATAAGATGTTCTGTACAATGGCTTACCCCGCGATGTCATTCGATGTATTGCCATTATAAAATTATGATCATTATTGTATTTAAAATAAAGAAAAGAGAGTCACTTCCGGCGATACGGGAAATTGAACTATCGAATTAGAAATCGACCTATTTTTTCTAAATATGCTAGCTTCTGTTGTACAAAAGGATTAAAAGCAGGGCTTACTTTAGGACCTTATTTTATATTAAACACTAACCATTTAATGAATTTATTCTGCCTTAAAAGGATTAAAAACGGTTTTAAATTTAAATATATATTTTCCAATTAAAAATTGTGATTTATTTTGCAGGTGAATGTTTATTTATTAAGTCCAAACATAACAACGACGTAGTAACGGGTCTAGAAGATGGCTAGTATAAAGTTGTCAGACCGGTATAGTCTCTTTAGTTTTTTTTTTTTACATATCATTATAACTATATATAAACAGAAGCTGCTTTCTTGAAAAGTGCTCAAGTGCTTTTCGAAGTATTGTATATATTGTACTACTATAAAGTGTTATATACGATAAATAAGATAATTCCAAATGTAATTTTCTTATAAAATTCGTAATCAAGAGTTTCCTAGTAGTTACCATTAATTAAGCTTGGTATATTAACAAATGTAAAGCAAAAACAAAGAAGAACAATTTCGTTACCGTTTGTCATAAGAAAGACTCAGAAATAGAGCAGGGAGTAGCTTTAATTCAATAGTTTGTTTCGGTTAAAGAACATATTTATACGATTGTCTTTTTTGTTACTTCAATCTTTTTATTTGAAATATTTCAGCTAGATATTATCCCACCGAATTGTTTTAAAATTAAACGAAGCAATAATCGTTGCTTCCTAACGTGGTACATGAATTTTGATTATTTCCATGCCAAGCCGTGTTTTTAGATTGAAAAGTTGTCTAAATCTATTTTAGTACGTGGGGGAGAAATAATTCCTTCCCGGAACAACTTAGAGAAACAAATTTCAAATAAAAATTATGCTCAAGTATATAGCGTGTTTAGTTTTTGTTGCACTTGATACAAATTTAGTTTTTCAAATGGAACATTCTATGTATTATCGGATTTTTGCTCCTCCGTTCAATTATGTTAAATTTCATCAACATTCTCTACACCTATCGTAAGGTCTTCTTTGTATTTACTCTTATTCAAGGAAATTTTTACCATTCTATTAATTAGCGGCAATTTGTTGTTTACACTTATTAGAATCCATTGTAATGTGTATTGTGTGAATTGTAATTAGTGTTGGTTTCCTTTTTGTAGATGTTTATTTCCAGTTGTTCACTTCTGTTCACACTGTAAGTCTGTAAGGTCTCGAATTTTGAAGTAAGTGTAGTGAAGAATTCTGGAATAGTGCTTTTCCTAGTATCAAAAATCGTCTACATACCTAATCCAGACTCTAGGAAAATATACGGTGACCTTTTCATACACGTTTCATATTTGTTCATGAATAAGTTGGCTATGAAAGGAAGCAGTGAATTTCCCATCAGTGTACATTCTACTTGTTCATAATACTTGCCATCTATTTGAAATCTATTTTGATTCATGCAAAGTGCTAAATTTTTATATTCCACAATTTTGACATCATCAAATTTATTACGTTTTAAGAACTCGATCAATTATTCTGTTGCTTCTGAGATCGCTTTGCTGGGAGAGAGTGAACAAATATCAAACGATACTAAAATTTCCACCTCTAATGCAATATTATTTACTTTACTTACAAAATATAGTGAATTTTCTACTTCTGGACTATCTACTTTGATGAGCAAATTTTTGCATTAGCTACTTGGACAACTTATACGCAGGCTAGTCTATACCTAATATTATTGGTCTCGTAAGGTTGTAAATTACAGTGTACCGATACGTAAAAGTGTTTGAACAACTAGATTCTACAATACGACCATCGAAAATACACGCTGTATATTTTTTTAGAATTTAATAGAGAAGCTGTACTAGAATTTTTTATATACATATCTCTATACTTAAGAAGCATCCAAAAACCTAGTAATATATAAGGTGTCCATTTGTAAAGCTAAGCTTGTATAGCATGTAGCGGAAAGCGAATAGGCTAAAGACTGTAGAACATAATTTTGTCTTGTGCGGATTTCTCTTCGAATATTCTCGAACTGAAAATTTTGCTGTAAATTGCTAAGACATAATTATCTTTCGCCCACGGACTAGGTCTGTTGGGTAATATTGCAACTCGAAGACGCACTAGATCATCAGGATCTATTAAACATCACCTACTCTCTCGCGTTTTTGCACATGCCCTAGAATATTGTTTGGCGTCGAGCAATGGCTCCCAACCACGCTGCACTTGCTCCCAGCCAGTAGGCTCTTTATTTAGCTTTTAAATTAAAAGCTCTCTTCGTATTTTAATACTTAGATTCTTTTAAAATGATAACTTTTAATTTTTTTTTTAATGCCACTACGTAATTGATGGTAATGTTTAATTTTTTCTGTACTTTGCCAATAGATATTCACTTTTTGCTTTTCTCCGATGAAGCAATAAACCAATTGCGAAAGGTCAGAATCTGGATAATTGACTGATTATTTTATTTTTGGACGCCCTACCTAGTATCCATCCTTTGTAGACAATGCTATTTGGGAGAGAACCGGCATGTACGGGTGTGCAATTTTTTGATAAATTGCCAGTAAGATTTGGGCGTATTTTACGATTTAACAAAATTAAAAAAATATCTCTAAACTAATAATGAACTTTAAGCTACTACCATGCACAAACGCGCGTTTCTCTGTTTTACGGCTCGTCAGTGTATTTTTGTGAAAGATAGCAATCAATTGACAATTGTCATATACGTGTATACGGCGTTCGTGAATATATGGATGAGAAAATTTAATTTTAAAGATGCCATAGTCGCATAAATTGTCGAAATTTATTACGTTTAATAATAAGTACCCTATTTTTAGAACTGTTCTTATATGATCAAAAAAATACACACTCCTATAATCTTACGCACACAAAGTACGCTTGCTGCTAACGTGACTTTAATAAAATAGTGAACATGCAAATTGAAATTTCCGGTTAATTTCGGAACGCAATTCAACACATGTAAAAATGCATCCAACCAAATAAATACGAACATCAGCAAACTTTTCAAGGTTATATGCCCTGGTAAGACAAATTGTTTTAATTAGGAAGTAGAAAAGAAATCTATTGGAATAGAATTGGGATAGAATGGATCTGGAACTAAAATACCTTGCCCATTTATTAAAAGCTCTTACATTATAGCAGTTATACAAGTGGATTGGATTTTATTCTACCGCTGCAATAATGTATACTACTGCAAAAATACTGTGTTTTCAATATAATCAAAAGAAAGTGTCTTAACATTTTCACTTGTATACATACATATATAGAACCGCCTGTCATTGAACTAATGTTCGAAATCGGGGCTTTCCTTTCTCATTACGCATTAATAATGCTTTTACGTACTCAAATACGATGAGTAATACTTCGAGTACTACTACCGAGCAATACTTCGCCATTAATAATTGGTTATTTACAATTTCCAAGTTGTAGCTAGTTTAGGAAATAGTCTGCAATGATACTGTACGTGCTTCTGTTTATAAATTATTTACGAAACATTTTTCTTCAAAATGCAGATGCATGAGTATTGAAACACATACAATATGCATAATGTCATAGCTGTTGTTTGAAGATTGGTCAATGCAAATACATTCGCAATGCTTAAAACATGTTACATCTGAATAATTTACAACCATAAAATCTGCAAATTTTTGCAAGATTTAATTTAGTAAATATCGTATCTTTAGGATCTAGATATAGGATCCCAGACTTAAGATTTATGAAAATATCAGAACTTATGAAATAAACTTAATAACACAAAATATATACGACAATAACTATTAATTAATTGTTTTTCAATTTTAAATCGTTCTGTTTATTAAAGAAAACAGTTGTTTTTATTAAAGCTTACGATATTAACTGACAGTAAGAAAGAAATTATGAAATGGAATAAAATATCACAAATGTTGCTAGATCCTGCAAGATGCACCCAGCCATTAGAAATTGTAGAATTGTACCTACTATATAAATATGGTAAAAAGTCAAAGTTTTCTGATAATGTAAATAAACAACACAAGCTATATTTCAATTTAATCTTTACAGTTAAACGTGACTCCTGCATTTGGAGATTGCATCCAAGTGGATTCTGGTGATAATATCGCTTGGTTACCATGACAGCAGTGGACAAAACTGACATTCCTGATCTCAATTGTTGAATCGACATTTTAAACCATTAAAATTAATTATATAAAAAAGTGTCAATATATATACGCTTTATATATGAAGCTACGGATAACGCAAGGATTCCAGAGCAACAATTAGTAATGATTGTTAATTAAAATCCAACGTTAATGCTTCTTCGAAACATAAAGATAAACATAACATAAAATCATTACTCAGCACATAATGGCTGAATCTTTCTTTTGCTTACTATGTCTAAGTTTCTTCAAGAAGTCCTTTTTTTTTCTGGCCCGCTAGGATTTCAGGTGTACTAACGTTATTACCTTCACCATGCAATAATAAGTTGTTACATGTCCACTCATTATTTCCAACTGTGCTACTAAGGTTTGTTAATCCTGGTAGCACAGTTAGTTGGCTGACGATTTGCCTTCGATCAGCCACGGTCGGTAAGGAGTGCCAGTAAGGCTACAAAAAACAAACAATACTTTCCTAACGTTGACTCTAGGTCAGCAAAATCAGTTAAGCGTTGGTTGATAATCGGGAAGCAAGACTTGTAAGCTTGTAAACACTTGTGCGACATAAGCAAGTCGATATTGAACCAATTCAGTCAGAATGTTCGTTAAAGGTCGGTGCATGACAAAAGTAGATAGTTCACCCAAAGATCACATTAGTAGAGAATGTTGCGAGCCAATGTTCGGCCAAAAGTGAAACTGTTCACAATTTCAGGTAATGCCGACAACGCTGCCAACGTCGAGGTGATCGGGAGTCAATGTGGTGCCAACCATCTACGCTACTAAGGAAAGTTAAAAAATAATTGCACCAAATTTTTTAATCGCTACTATAGCCTTTACACAGCGTGTAAATCACTACTAAAATATTCACCTTACAATATAACTTTATTATTCCCAATTATTCAGCATCTTACCCTATCTCCTTTTTCTCCCGTACAAAATTTATCCTACTACACGGATTTGCCGCGAATCGTACCTGATAAATTAAAGCACAATTCGCTCAGTATAAGAAAAAAACAAATTTAGCTCCTTGAAGAAAAAGAACAGTACACTAGATTTTCATTATGATTTAACATGTTTTAAAGTGCGTTTATTATAAAAGTTGAAATTGCATATGCTAAATGAATCAATCAGCATTACAATTAATATCTTGGTTCGCTTTATAATGACATGACATACCAACATAAGTATATTCAGTTTATCAAATGCAGTTCTTGAAATATTAGGAAAGGATAGGTCAAGATTGTTTATATTGTTTACACACCCCGTAGTAGCTTAATTGAAAAAATATTTTTGGTGTGTATTAAATTAAGGTTGAATTTACGATACCTGTAGTATTATATTTGATTCAGTGAAATACCTCGTAAAAATATGAACGAAATGATAAAATTTGTTGGTGCTGTGTGCAATACATCGACTTTTATATAAAGAACAATTATCACTGCGAACGTTTAGTCAATGCATCTATTGCGATTGTGATTATTTACTGTGTGTGCAGAATTACATTAATTGCCTTTATTATATTTAATAATATTAATAAAATAAATTGCTGTAAAATTAAAGCCTTAAGACATACACCAAGAATTACAAGTATTTATCAATTTGTACGCGGTATACTGGGCCTTTGCTGGATAACAATGTTAAAGAAACTGGTAAGATGTTCTCCGGGTTTAACCTAATGTATTGGTTATATTGCAAAATAAATCCTTCACCACCTTACCAAAAACTTCGAAATTCATATGTGGTACCACGTTGTTGATATCTTATCTTTTTATATCTGATATTGTGTTTTACAAGGAGATACAAGGTATTGATTTTTTTCAAAAATTAATATTGTCATGTTCGCCGTAAATTTGGTAAAATTAATCTATGTTATTGAAAATCGATAGCTGATACTTGTTTTTTCCCAATTTTTATTCTGTTGTAAGTTAGCTATTTCAGGCCGATTGTAGATGTAATCGCTTTGAAGAAGGACAACGATCATCGATTTAAATGTATTAAACAGCTGTACGTTCATGAAACAGAAGAAATTTACATTGTTATCTGCAACGAAGTGACATTCACCTGTGGAAATCTTCTTAAATAATAGCGTTCGAACGCATATTACTACATACGTAATTTAAATTATTTACGAAAATACGATGGATTATCATTTATTCGATAATGAGAAATTTAATTTTCCAGTGAAAGATAAACGGTACTGATGAATACAAACAAACTATTCGAATCAATAGTCAAGATAATCACCAGGTCTACCACCTTCCCTTTCGTTTGAAATTATGGCTAAGACACACGTCCTAATTTCTTAAAGAAAAAAATCTACGTTAGGTTCCATCAGCTAATCATTTAATTACAACCAGAGAATTGTCCCTCTGGTAAAAGAAAACAAAAACATTTAAAAATAAGTTTTTAACTCAAAATGAATCATTGGATATTCGACAAAAATACATAATCAAAATTACGATTTAAAATAAATTGCAAGAATTCTCTTTACTTCTTACAAAATTGTTATTTACACTGGAAGTAATTTCACCAATATGTCATCATCGGCCAGAATATAAAGGAGTATGATACATCAACATGATAAACTTTTTCTTCTCTGGTTTCCAAGACCCTGGTACCCTACAATGTGTCGGAAACATGGTAAACGGCAACTTTTCATTTCAACTTTATAACATTTATAAAATTTTAAATGCATATTGTCTTTTTTGTATTATTCTGTTAATGTATACTCTGGGTGATGACGGCATATAGCTGAAACTAGTTACAGTGTAAATAAAAATGTTTCAGGGAGTAAAACGGATTTTTATATTTTACTTTAGCATTACATTGCAAATTAAAAATATTAGTCTTGAAGATAATTTTTATGTTCAACAAATTTTTATTAGATAATGGTTGCGTGATCCTAATCACATGACACGATAAATATTTTATTTTCAGAACCGTCGGGAATCAACGTAAATGTTGTTTTTGTTTTTTAATTTTCCGTTTATTACCATTTATTAAGATTTGGGAATTATTTGAGCCAATTTGAAAGTATTTTAAAAACCATTATATTAAAATAAGTATAATGTTATTTGAATTATCCAAATGCATTCCATCAATGAAATTATACTCTCAAAATAAAATTATTTCAACTGAAGTTTTCTAAAAGTTAAGTAAGTAAGTGGAGAAAAAGAGAATAAAGAGGTAAGTACAGTAAAAATTGAATCTCATGTAGCGAGCACTAGCAGAAAACAATTAATTAATAGATATGTATATGGTAGTAAAGCTATGCATTGAAATTATTTCATATGCTCAAAAAGTAATCTATAGTTAATTTTAGTTAGTTATGTCATATTTATAAATGCCTAAAAGATTATATTTGATAAAAAGTAATTGTCAATTGCAACTAGACCTTTGTGTCGACGATAATTAAGTACTCAACTAATAACCTTTCTTTGGATTTCAGTTTTAGGACAGCATTATTTTTTATTTGGTGATGAATTGCTCGAGATTATGTGTGTGTCAAGTTCAATAACTAACATCTAACGCGATAAAATATTTTAAAGATAGGCAGGTATCTGTAAACATTTTGTATTGTATTGAACAAAGCATTGCACTCTCAATGAGTACAGTAATCCACCTATCTTATCATCTATCTGTATTGCTATAAAAAGACTTTCAAGAAACAGTTTGATAATAAACACCCGACACTTTATCTCGAAAATAAAATTAAATAAAAAGTATGTTTGCGTAAGTAGTTCTAACACAATGAACAATATAGAACAATAGAACAATATAGAAAATTGACAGTACTTAAGTGATTTCATGTATGTCATCTACTAATCCTGCAACCGCCCGCGATTTTTTATATAAAATCGAGAACTGTTTATTTGATGTTTATAATAGTTACAAGGATAGTATTAACGAAATGTAAAAATAAGTAGAGCAAACGGAAAAAAAAACGATTGATAATTTTTCTGAGAACAGCATAGGTATCTTCTGCGAGATTACTTTTTGATTGGATTTGGATATCTTTCTATCAATCTTGTATTTTTGTCTCCTTGTATATGTCTCTTCAATTGCTTTTCTAAATTCTAAGTTTCATAAGGAGTAGAAACACTTCCGATGTTTCAAAGTAAAAGAAAATAGATTCGACGAACAAATAGCGTCTCCTGACGCTTAAATATCCTTAAAATTATGTACAGCGCATTAATAGAGTGACCACAAAAATTAAACGTGATATCTACGTTGCCCGTGGTTGGAGGGTTAAATAACAAAAATAAAATTAAAAAGCAAAAGAAGCGTAAATATGAATCCATTCAAAGTTGTAGATAATTTTAACATTACATGAATTTCATCACTTCATTCTCCACGCTGAAAATCTTGCATATGCCCCGAATTGTATTGGCAGTTATTGCAGATGCACATTAAATCGTTTACATTTGTTGGGTAATTACTAAAGAGAGCAAATCGATATTTTAGAAAGAAATATATCGCCCAAAAGGCAATATTAGCAACATAACTCCAATCCAGATAAATGGTGAAATTCGAAGAGGCAAATATTGCATGAAAGAAAACTTCTTTGAGAAAATACTTTATCAATAACGAACATTACAATAAGTTAGCTCGAGATGAAAATCAAGCTGGGCATCTATATCTTTTTTTTAGTTTTACCTTTTCTTGGTTTTTAGTTTACTACAGTTCAAGATGATTCGTCAATGTAATCACCCGTGTTTTAATTAAATCTATGGAAATTAGAATATAATTAAAACATTTTAAATTTAATTTAAATTTGGAATAGATATAGTTTTAAATTTTCAAAATTCAACATGTTTAAGGTTCAAAACATGCATATTCAGCAACTTGCTTCATAGATAGAAAATTCTTTTGAAAACAAAAAATGTCCCTTAGTTTGAAAAAAAGAATTAAGCAGTTACATAAGACATTATATAAGACAGAGGCAAGCAAACTTTGGTGTGGTATTATTTGTGAATATAATTTATCCTAGATAGATCATTATCAGATGTTGGTTTATTACATGTTTATAAATTATTATAATTACATTTTTCGCTGTTTACGATCGCCGACATCACTTTTTATCTTACAATCTCTATATGTATTCCGTTAAAGTTCAGACACGTTTACAGTATGAGTTGTTGCTATGGGATCCTTTGATCAGCTATGTACACTCAACAAAAGTTTGGTTATATCTGTTTAGCAGTAAAACAATTTCTTACATGCAACTGGAACGCTTATATCCTTAAATTTATGTTACTTTAAATCTCAGCAAAATTTAGAAATAATTTAAAACAGTGATATTGCTTTTACACTTATTGCTAAGGACTGCAAATCTCGGTTACTAATCATGAGCGTCCGACTAGTAACTTTATTTAAGTAAAAAATCGTGTTATATTTGATAATTAATACATATCGAGCAACACTTATGTAGTAAATATTAAAATTTCGAATGTGTTCGATTAAATATTTGAATTATGGGTACGTTTCCATTGCCGTTTCCTAGGATTCCCGTTCTTGTTCATAACGATGAAAAAATATTTTAATAACGAAAATTATGTACGACATGTGATAACGTAAGTAATTGTTCGTATACGTCTATTTCAACACTGCAAACTACCTGCTTTTAAATGTCTCGAAAGAAGAAAATCTAAAAGTTTTAGTTCGGGAAATCTTGGGGGCCAAACCAATAAAGTACAGAATTCTACACGTTAACCCTAATCTTCCAGTTGTAGTGGTAGGACGTGATGAATGTAACTGTTCACGATGTAGTGTTCGTCATACACAGTTTTCAGAAAGACAAAACTGCGTTGCAACGTATATAGCGCTCAGGGCAAGATTGTCCAACACTGCATAAACATTTTCTTCTTTGTTTACATTACTTCCAGTAGCGTGGTTATCTCAGTTACATAAAATTGTAAATAGAAAAAATAGTACCTATGTTTATATAACATTTTTCAGTTTAAATGACTTGCTGAAGAAGATGTCAAAGTCTTTTACACCTGAAATTGATGAAGTTATTTAAATCGGTATAGGATGAAATAATACGAAGTGTATTTCCAATACCAAACTGTTTATTTTAAATATGGCTATCGATTTCGACAAAAGATGCCATCTTCAGACCAAAAGTCATTGAAGTCGTTGAAAAACAGTAATCATATTATTATATTGGAAATTAAAAGAATTTTAATGTTTAAAATTAAATAATTGGAAGAAATATTTTGAAAGGATGTAGTCACTTGTCACTTCCTTTGAAAACCGATTTGAAAATATCAGATTGCCTTAGCACAAAGTTCGATTCAAATTTTGAAATCTTTAACTTGAATAATACGTCGTTTAGAAATTCATCGGACTGGAGACAATGTTCAACGAAGGTGCCAATCATGCACTTGGATACTGTTTCAATGGAAATTAAAGTATTCGATAATGTGATTCGTAATTAAGTAATTATGTAATAGTGATTAGGTGCAAAATAAGTATTTCCTATTTTTTTTTAATTATTTAATTGCGATTACCTTTAGTACATACATGACCTTCTTCAAATTATCGTCAAATTTTGATTTTTATATCTCAACACAGGTATTGATTGTACAGATATCGTTATTTTAATGTATTCTGCAATGTATGATGTTGAACACTGCAACACCATACCCTGCAGAATACTTTAAAATAATGACATGTAATGTACCCACTCATTTTGAAATTAAAGTTCGTTGGAAATACGTCAAACTGAAAAAGTAGAACTTATGCATTTTATAGAGCAAATCCGATTACACTAGTGAAAAGGTCCTAAAGAGGTATATTATGGCGACAGTAGCTACATTTGCGCAAAATACGCTCAAGAGAGCGTATTTTGCGCTGACCCCTTTAATTGTTGCTTCAGTATTGCTTGGTTACTGGATTAACATATGTTGTACATCAACTAGGCAACACACAAATCATTTAAAAAAAATCTAATTGTTAAAAGGAGCATAGTTTGTTTTATCGTACCTGATAAAGCAAAGCAAACAGTAGAATACTTGAGCCAATGGTGGTACCCTAAAACAATCTATACATTACAG
This sequence comes from Marronus borbonicus, assembly GCA_902655005.2. Classification (NCBI taxonomy): domain Eukaryota; kingdom Metazoa; phylum Arthropoda; class Insecta; order Coleoptera; family Scarabaeidae; genus Marronus; species Marronus borbonicus. Next base: position 16,724,335 of record LR737385.1, on the reverse strand, counting down.
TATTTATTGCATAATAAAATAGGTTGTCCACTCTTTTTGTTTGAAATAATCTTAGTTATCTGTATGTTAGGTTCTAGAAGCCGTAAAAGCTCTGTTGTCTCGCATATTCCTTTAATTTAAATATATTCGTCTAGTCACATCTCCAGCGAGCTCAATTTTAGGGGTAAACTCGTTTTATGAAACTTATAACTCCGTAAACATGCTCATTAGTTAGCCGTAGAAAACGGAAATTTATCCTATTTTTTATTACTTATACAGATAATATAGACAATATAGAAAATCAAAATTTTGCGAACGTAGATAGATTGCAAAAATTATTTAAAGTACTTTTGAAGACATATTTCTTCCGGTTTCGCCAGAAGTGCGTGTTATTACGAAATATCTTTTAATTATTAAATTCACACTTCATATATAGTCATATAGTCATAACTACAGCTCAACATTCTCGCTTGACTTCCAGTGGTGTTTAACCACGAGAGGTTGGGGGGATACAGAGATACTTTGTTACATATCGGCACTTCCAGGCCTTCTATACTGTGTGTTATGTGTAATACATGTCGCAGTGCGAAGTTGATAAGTGTCGGAATTGAACGGAGAGCATTAAACATGTTGAAAATGCGTAGAAATGCATCAACTTGTCTGTTTGCTAACAGGGTAAACACGTACCTATGGCAATTTCCACACTTAATATATGATGGTAAAGAAATCAGGTGTTTGCAATAAAAGTTTATTATGTTGGAAACCATATATGTGTAGGAACCATGTAAATAGCGCAACACACAAATTAAAAAAAAACCGGGAGACCGTATAAAGAATTTCTATGTGATTTAACGCTGATGTGCAATATACCGTTTGCAAAAATCGGACAAACAATGTTTCGTCAATTTTGGAACAAATCCTATCCAACGTGGAAACTATGCGCTATATAGATATTTGCCGTCAGTGCACGGGATGATTGAGAATTATGTAGTAAAAAATCTACGGTTGTGGCTAACTATAGATTGTACTACGGACAATGATCTTAAAAGGACCGTTACACCCTTATTTGCTAGCTTGTAAAAGACAGCAAAGATGTATCGCCGAAGCTGTTCATAATGTATTAATGATTTTGCATCAGATTTATCTTATTATTATATTATATTATTTTGAAATGGTAAAATTGTCCGAATACCCTTTAGAAATTTTTCATTTTCTTAATTTTCCTATATCTCTCCAACAAACAACCTTATTTATAGGTTTCGATACGCTGAATCCATTAAAAGTTACCCCAATTTTCTATCCTTTACGGTAAGTGAGCTACAAGTTTTAAACTGTTGGGAAACTTTAATCACTAAATTTAGCATTTTTCTGGGTGTAATTCGAAAAATAAACCAGATAGGTATATATATAGATAGGTAAATAAGAGTGGCGGGAATCGATTCTCCGAATCTGATTTTACTCAAAATCGTGTAACTAAAGGCTTTGTATTGCGCTGAAAAGTCCTCAAGGGGATTTAGAGTAAAACACGAGAAATTCAAATTTTGGTTTTATGTTGGAATTTATTGAAAATTCGCCTAGAAATCATCTGATGGTATTAAGGGATGATTTCATTAACTTAAATAAACGCGTACTTAAAAAAAATAAAAATTTAAACTTAAACATTTTTATTAGGATGATACAAATGAAACAACTTCGTATATTGTATATCAAATTTCATTTACAAGCAATACTTAGTACATAATAACTATTTTTTGTTTCGTAAATAAAATTTTATCCCTTTTCGACATGTTTCCAGGGTTGTAACTCGAAAAGTAAACGAGATGGTAATGGGAATCGATTCTCCAGATCTCATTGTACTTAGAAATATGTAATTTAAGCCTTTGTATTGTAGAGACGTATCTTATGTAACTGATGTTAATTTCTGGGATACAAACAAAATTGTGGCACGCGCTATTGAACATATGACTTATGTTTTAAAAAGGTCTAACATCCCTACCGACATTTAGGTTTGTCGATTGTACGATTTCGGGGTGAGGTATAAATTGATATAACCGAGAAAAGAATATGTAATATTCATATTGTGGATGGTAAATTTTAAATATTTTATAAAAAAAAAATCAGATCCCTAAAAGATAATTCTTTCTTCTTAATTAATTTCTTCCAACAGAGCTAAGACCTCGCCAATATTCGGCTAAAGCGGGGTGTCTGTGGATATCGCTTCTCTCACTTCCCCCGTTCGCTTTGCTTTTTCCAGCACTGTACAATACGATAAATTCATCACATCGCCAGAGTATGTTTTTTAGGAATTGTTTCCATATTTATTATGCATAAGAAAAAAAAACTCCAGCAATATTTAATATACTTTATTTTTAAGCAAGCAATATCAATTTAATTACACTATTAATATACATAAATCAGTCATGGAAGTATTTCATATTACAATTTGTATGCTATACACGTTATATTTCAAGCGAATAACTATATTTTAAAATCAAAAACAACTGAAACGCAAAAATAGTTTATATGTTAAGAAATATATTTCGTTTGTATAAATATATAGAAATCGCTACCCAAACAGCAGTACCCCACAGATTCATTCCTAAATATGCAGCATGCGTTTCAATTTCCAATTTCCAGCAAAAGGGAAAAGTGTTTCTAAACAATTCATGGCCAACGTACAAAATTAAGGGATTCATGCCCGGATAAAAGAATGGTCGACCACCCCATTTTCGTTTCACGTCAACAAGAATGTAGAGGCATGCTTCAATTAGAAACGCAAGGCCTCCAAGGACTAGTACGAAAGATAATGACCATAAGTTTTTGTTCATCGGTATAATGCCGCCATTCTTCGAAAACTTGCAAAGTATTCCTCCAATTAAGCACTACAGATGATTAGTATTAGTAGTTTAGATACGGAAAACAGTAGAACTTACTGTTACAACTCCCCAAACGACCCAACGAGCCGTTTTTTGAATAGGAGACGGATATACATGGTAAATTCGACCAGCTTGGAAACCCAAATATCCCAAAAAGACAGATGTTAATATCGACAGTATACCTGAAAAAACATGTAGTAATATTAGCTTTGGAAAGCACAGTTTTAAAATATTTTATACTAATCGTAAGGCTAACGAAACTATTAATTTGAACCTTTTTATGTTTATGCTGCACGTCGTTTTCCATTATACCTACGTTTTGTTTTAATCTAATTGTAGGCCTTTCATTAGTCCGAGGAATAATCTAGAATTTTTGTTCTTAATGTGAGATGATATTAAGTACGTTCCATTGACCAAGTACTGTTTCTTCTGGTAGTTTTGATAATTTCTGATTTCCTTGGCGGCAGGATCAATTCCTCTAATCTTTCTGTTGCATAAGCCTTATTTTAGGATCGCATATATATTAATTTTAAACTTTGAAATTTAGAACAACATGTTTATACAGAATAGCGTGTTACAAATTTTCAATGATACAGATATATTTCATGTGAGAAAATGGCAAATACAACACACATAGGATAGGCAGGTAGGATTTGATAGAAATATAAACTCAATAATTATACACCTCAGAGAAACTGATGTGAAAGACTGAGATAGATAGTAAATAAAATATTCTTTGTTAGGCGTCAAGTTTTTCCATATCGTCTATCCCTGAAAAGTTTTATTCAACACATTAGAGCATAAAAATCTGCCAGAGAAAAATGTTTGATATTTGAATGTCTTTGTTTTATATTATTCTAAACGTACTACCTGTCCGCCCCATTAAAATAATCAGTTTCACAAGGTGTTTACTAATGCGTTAGAAACATCATTTACTACATATTTGCGTTTGCAATATCGAATAGATTATTAAGACCGCTTTTAAATACATTTGAACGTTATTTTACAATCTGTTAACGGTTTGATTGGACGGTGATGATTGCGTGGGATACAAAAACGTTGCCGCGAAATCTTTAAAAGTGTTCATCACGTCTCTGATGGTAATGGATTCGTTTATCGCTTTATTACGTCGAATCTTGATTATGATACATTGTTGTGTAAAACTGAAAAATTGCTTTTAATAACTATAATTGAGTACCCATGTGATGCTAAAGGCTGTAGTTTAAATCACTTTTTTTTTAATGTTGCATGTTAAAAACCAATATCGATCATCTATCTGCGTTTCTCGTTACAGAGCTTGTTCCTCTGCCGGTACATGTCACACTCCCGCTGGGCCTAAATAAAACGGATATGCAATAAACTTAATATAGTAAATATTTATACTTAAATACACCATTTATATATTTTATCACCACCTTATTCAATAAAAAAAAATCATTAAAACCGATCAAGTCAAAAAAGAATGAAAATTGAATTGGTTTCTCATTCTTGTAAATAACAAAGCGATTTGCCTTTTATGTTACGATTGTGCGTCCGTCTTAAAATAATATATTAGACGGCATTTTGAGAAGAAACATGAGAAACAATGAGTTCGGAAAACAAGAAGTGCGGAAAAATAAATGTCGTCAATTAGAGAAAAGCCTAGAACAACAACGTATATTTAAAGAACAAAGATTTTCACCAGATTTGGCGGTAAAAGCTAGTTATACTGTTAGCCAAACTTTAGCCAAACAAAATGAAACCATTTGCTGATGGAGAAATGATTAAGGCATGTTTAACTGATGTTGCAGAAATAGTTTTTTCTGATAAAAGACATCATTTCCAAAATTAGTTTGTCAAGATTTACAGCTGGAAGAAGAATTGAAGACATGTTGATTGATAAATAATTGAAAACATTATTGCAACTTTAGGTGAACGAATTAAAATATTAGAATGGTGCTACTTGGCACTTGATGAGAGCTACGACATTAGTAACACATCATAACTAACGATATTTATAAGAAGATTCGATTCCACTTTTAGTATAACAGAAAAACTGGGTTGATTGATGCCAATAACAAAAACTACAACAAGTAAAGACATGTAGAATGTACTAAAATCACTGTTGAAGAACTTATCAATTTAATTGGAAAAGACTGTTAGCATATCAACTAATAGAACATAAGTAATGGTAAGCATGAATGTAGGAGTCATGAGGTTGTTACTCTATGAAATTAAAAACTTTGCCCACAGAATTTAAATATGCCAATTGTTATTACGCCTTTAATGGAATTTTTTATTTTCCCAAATCTTGGGAATTACATCACTGTCAACTTAAAGAATTTTAAAGTGATTTGGAAAATGAATATTGTAATGTGATTTATAACTAGAGTGAGGACGTTCAGTGCAGTTTGCTAGCGAGTGTTATGGGGCCAAGCGTCGATCGGGTATATGCAGTAGCGTAGATAAATTGAAAGTTATATTTTGTTAATCGTTAAGTACGTTTTCGATACAATTGTAATAGGAAACTATGATATATTTTTCTAAATTGTTCGTTGTAAATTGGTTTCGTTGGTAAGTTAATATATTTTTAAAACTAGAGAAGGATCTTTCTGCGTCACATGAAGTAACTGGTGCGAAATGGAAGTATGCAATTAAATCCTTATATTTTAAACATAAACTTTCATTCTGGGTAGTAAAAGTGCTATTGGAAATTTCTTTTAATAGCACGTAATCTGGATTTCTTTATAAAACCGCATCTTTTCGCCAATCGATCCCTCTATACTTTTTAAAATACTAAACAATGATTCTAAGTGCTGAAGGGATTCGGGTAATTTTAAATTTTTGTTTTCTAGAAACTTGATTGCTTTCGTTACCCTTGAGAAATGTTCATTAATAAATTCTAATTGCTCCACTAAATCTTCTTTTACAATTAATGCTTGGACTGCTGTAACACTGGAAGCATCTCGTTTTAACTTTAATACAAAAGGTTTTAAAATACGAAAGTATTGGGTATAACAAAAAATGCGGTTTCTAACCATGTACCCCATCGTGTTAATACAGGTTCTAGCGGCAAATGTATATTCGAGCACATTTCTTTATATAACTTTATCCTAGTTGGTGCTTTCAATAAAATCTTTTTAAATGAGTTAATTAATGAATTTTTCACAAATAAGTTCAGCAATGTGATGTATTCCATGCACAACACATGTTAGATGTAACATGTTTGGAAAACGTTTTTTAAGCTCGTTACCTGTTTTTAACATTACGCTTGCAGAATCTGAGAGAAAGAGTAGTAGTTTTAAGCAGTCGTCACCAGCTACATTTTTTGCGCTATTAATGATGTCGGTAATATCGATTGCAGTGACGCGCAATCTGATTTTTGTAACTACTAAAAATTACATTGGAGGATTTTCCGTATGCAATGTGCCAACCACTACATTAATAACGCACCTTCCTTTAATGTCTGTCGCTCCATCTGCGCTTATCCAGAGATAATTTTCATCTAGTTTTGACCTGATTTGATTTATTGTTTTGTCGAATTACTTAGGTACATAATATTTTCTAATTGTCGATGGATGGGAAATATCTTGGTTGATATATTTTTTAAGACACCCACGGAAAAGTGGAATGTAATTTATTTAATAGGATATAGCACCACGAAAAGCTGCGCATAAATCAGTTACAAATTTATCATGTGAAATACCTCTTTGATATTCAATATGCCTCGTATTTTTCAGATGCCGTTCAAGAGTATATTTCCCCTGAATCCTAATTTCGCAGAACAAATGGTGCAAAGCACTTCTTTTTTGTTAATGACAGTGGAAATGATGCCATATTCTAAAACAATGCTTGACATTCTCGGCATTGCTGGAAAATGATAAACTAAGAACTACTAAAATAAAGCGAAAGAATACGAAACAAGAAAATATTAAATAAGGATCAAATATATTATCAAAATTATAAAACGAAATATAAACTCTAAAGAATACTCCAAAAATATGAGAGTACCTAACAAAATAAACCGAAAATGAAACTTCTAAAAAAGGGCAGTGAGGAAATAAATGAAAGAAGGACACTTCTGAAACACTACAGTAACAATATAAACCAAAACCAAAACTTCTAAAGTAGGGCAGAAATAAATGAAAAAAGCTCTTAAAATCGCACAATAACAAAAAATACTAAAAAGGACACATAAAATGAAATGCTAACGAAATATCTAGATATTTTAAGCTGAACGTCGCTACGATGCTTTCCACTCGGTTACTAACTACGTACTGGCCAGTACTGCCCCGCTCTCTGCCTATCTCCTACGTGGCGAGTTACACACATGCGAGGCTTAGCCTGCCACCGACCGTAACGCCAATGACAAACTGCACACAATGTCGCCACTCTATTTATAACACAGAGCTACGTTGGTTGAGTAGAGGTGCTGTACTAAAAAAATATACAACTCAAAAAATAATATTTAATTGTTTGTAGAAAAAAGAAAATATCAATTTTCTCAATTCAGCAATAATGAGTGATTTTGCCTTTCCCGTCGATAGAACATCTGAATTGACTTAAATATGGAACTTTAAAGAAAAAATTAAAGCTTTTGAAGACAAACAAAATCGGAAACACACATCTGTTGTCAAACAACACGTCAGATATTTGAGAAAAAAAAACTTCAAAAATACGAAAATATGCTCAGCAAATATAAAAATTAATAACCAAATAACGATTTAAAATATTGATATTGGAAAAAAACCGTTTTTAGTTTTAATATTCCTTCCTTGCAATTTAATATAAATGCGGAAACAGTTCCGGATGAGTTACAAGCGGAATTGATAGATTTACAAAACAACGCTGATTTGAGAAATGCAAAAGTTTTATCAAAGTTATATGATTCTCCAAGAATGTCCGCAATTAGTCGTGCATGCAATGCAAATTATGGCAATTTTATATTTGCCTGCAATTATTTTCCGCAATGAAAATAATTAAAAGCGACAACCGACCGAGGTTAAATAACGTACAATTAGAAAGCCGCGTGCGAGTTTCTGTATCGTCTATGTCTGCAAATATAGACCATTGGTCGCAATCTCAACTTGTTATTAAAGATTGTTGAAAATTTCTTTCCCGCAATAATTATCTTTAGCTGTTTTGTATAGTTTAATGGTGTTATTTTTATTTTTGGGTTGTTATTATGTTCACTTTGATAACTTGTGTTTTTCATCTGGTGCTCATATATTAATACGTATGTTTGCTATATGCAGTCCACTACATTTTTAAATTAGTAGTTGACCTGTTGTAAAGAAAGGTTGCTCCCTCCTAATTTGCTAACTACAATCTTAGACAGACAGATTCTTGTATTAAAAAAGTATATTGTGACAATGAAGACTATCAAAATGGTAAGGATCTATGTGAATTAACTAATACATGCCTTCTGGATCGAAGTACTGTGTGGTTTCATACATCGCATGACAGCTTGGGTAGCGATACATATGTTCGCCAAACACCGCTCGATCGATGTAACCCGCTACACCGCCAGTGCAATTAGCGTTATTTCCATGTTCATGTAAACCTCCCGGGCCTATATAACCTCTAACGCACCCTGGTACTTTAACCACGAATGTAATTATGGTATGAAGAAATATACAAGATAGCACAAAAATCCATTGTGGAGCAGCAACCAAAATATCCTTTATAATGTTAAATTTTCCAAACTAAAATTAGCAATAATTAAGTGAAATATGCTATTATATATTTCTTAATAGCTTTACCTCATATTCAGTTAGCGTCCTCTTAGTAAACAATGATTCTACAACGCCTATGAGTAGATATGTTATACCAATATGTTGTAAAACACCAGGAAATCTAAGAGCTGAAAGGGTTACAGATTTTCCATGTGAATTTAATATGAATCCCAATATAACCAATAGAAACGATCTTCTCAATACTAAAAATATGAGTTGTCTTCTTGGTACAGCCCTCTGCAGTTTCTTATTTAATGATATACTGTATGACAGTCCCATGACCCATATAAACCTAAAAGAGAATCAAAGTAATTATTTTTTAGGCATTTTTTTATATATAAAAATATTATAAAATAGTTTGTATTCATGTCCTAATTCATCGAGTAGATGAACAGTATGCATAAAAGATACGTGAATTTCAATAAATCTTAACAAAAACCTAAAACATCCGACTACATTTTTTTATTAGTTACATCGATTGTAAATACCTTAAGCAAGTTGTGTATAAAACGTGATTCAGAATAAAAGGTATTTTTTTATTTCTTAAATAGGATGATATTTGAATAGCATTTTCCTCTATTTTGAAAAATAAGGGGACTTTATACGCCTATGTACGGTAGAAGAATTATTGTATTTTAAACGGTGCTCAAACTGTATGTATTATTACATTCTTTCCTTAAGTAAAAATGCCTTATATTATTATTATTATTATATAGGCTTGCCATACATTCGGGCTTTCTGGAAGAGTGCCGATTTTTACGTCTCGCCAGCGGGGTTTTTCTTCCCTATTAATAAGGGTTCTACGTTTTAGTACATTATAACATCAGCTTTCTTCCATCACATTGTAATAACTGTCTGTACATTACGTACAACGCAAAACGCACAAGGATGCGTCATAAAGACCTTGTGTTTTATTTGTCTTGCAGTAAAAAGTCTTAAGCAAGATTGTTATTGTTTCTGATACGTGCAATTTTATTTTATGACGCAAAAGGTTGTTTGTGTTCGAAATCTTAAATCGATATTTAGAGTAAATGTTTACAAACAGTGAATGTTAGACCCAAGAACAGTGGCAATAAAAATGAAATTCAACGGGTGGCGTATATCAATTTACCGATAAATATATACAGAAAAATTTATAAAAAGAATTTCTAAATGAGCGTTTCCATCATGGAAAAATATACATTGTTTTATTTAAAAAAATGGGATATTAATCAAAGTTGGCCACGATTTCAATAATCCTTTTATAGAATCTAGTTTATATCAAAAATTATTCGGAGTACTACTAGAAGGAAATTTCAAATGATCTTAATTATTATTTTTTTTTTATTCTACAAATATAAACGTCCTACTTAATGATTTGAATTTATGGCTACCCTATACACAGTATGCTTTAATAACAAAAATAGAATGCAGCAATCAAAATAAGTTGATTGTATGAAATTGTTTTTTTTCTCTATCTTCTGTATTAACGAACTATCCTGAAATTAATGCAATAATAAACATTGTAAACAAAAGTATAAAGAGATAAGAAAGTGCAGCTTGTGTAAGCATATTTACCATGGAAAAATCAAGTCTGTCACTGTGAGTCCATTCCACACTGAATGTTTAAAGAACCAGTATTGTCCACCACCATAATTTACAAATATCATAAGTATAATGCATAAACCTCGAAAAACATCAATCGACTTTAAACGATTAGGATGTTTATGCGCAACTGGAGGACTTTCTACTACAAGTGGGGTATTATCTGCAGTGTTACCTAAATCCTATTAAAATACTATTACTATATGCATTAATGTTTAAATATTCATAACTTACATTCTGCAATACAGAACCATTAGAAAAATATAATCTTTGCATAAAAGTAGTATTTTTGGTGCACTTATAAATACACTTTACCATGTACCACATAGTACCAAAGAAAAATAAGATTATAAATGCAGTTAATATGGCTACAATCATATATGATAAAAAAACTATCAAATATTGACAATTTTCAGCTTACGTAAATATTCATTATCTGCCGGTTGTTTTATGTATAAATCACAATTATCGTTGGATAAATTCCAGCCATATCGATAGTGCTCAAAAAGTTCTTCTTTCCAACTAAAAGATGTTTAAATGTTTAAAACTCTTATCAAAGATTTGATCCAGCTTACTACTTACTCACAGTACACATTATCATTGAAGATAAAGTGCATCTTCATCGGATATTTGGTGTTAATAAGAAGGGAAGTGCTTTCGTTAACTGACAAAGTGCATAACGTTTTGTAATTGCAATCCACACATTCCGCATATTGTCCTGCAACAGTAACTGGACCTGGTAGAGTGTTCAGAATGTCTAAACACGCCTCATCGTATATCAGAGCGCTTTTACTTCCATTAAGGCATTTATCTTCATTCTTCATTAACATGCTGATGTTCCCTATAAAATGTGGTGAAACAAAAGATTATAAATCTGATTACTATTTTGATGAATCATTGATCAACGATTTATACAAAATAATATACCTTTTACAATGCAAGTAAATTTTCAAATAAGCCTTTAACATACAAATTTGATATAAAATGTCGCTTAATACACTACTACTGGAAACACAAATCGTACGTGATCACCTGTATCTGTCGTCACTTATCTGTTATGTTAAAAGGTTTGTTCGATCGGCGTACACTAACTACTCCAACTAACCAACGTAAAAAATACGCGTTCGTTCAGCTTGTATAGAGTTACATGACAGTTGTAAGTTGGGACCCGTGCAGCTGCACTCCCGCAGTCGTGAGTCTACACTTTTTACACGCAGTCTAGAGTAGGAGTAAGAAATGTGTACACGAAATAAGTAACGAGACCATAAATTTTCAATAAGGAGAATATTATAATAAATGAATATCTCCAATCAAAAATGTATATATTGTAAAGGACGATACTAGTAATCCTGTGCTAGCGACACCAAAAATGGAAAGAAATTAAGCCGTTTTAACGCAAACGCAAATAGCTGAAATGTTTCCAAACTAGCTACTAGGAGCTCTGAATCTGTAATGAAAAATAACGGAAAGTCGTTTATTCGTGTCTGGCTGGTGTAAGCTACACCGACTACTCTAGTGATATCATTTTACACTACACCGAGTAAAAAGTGCAGCCCGAGTGAACAAACCTAATATATACCTATATATTTTGTTGGTATTCCCCGAAAAATAAAGTCCAATGAAAGGACTTAGACTTAAATTTTAATGGCAAATAGCAATCAATTTGTCGTTAAAACCTAGTTATTACAACTATGAATCCGTATTTGAGAAAATACATTTAGTGAATTTCATCAGTTAATTTTTGGCTATATCAATCTTTTTAAACACACTATTGTCACAGTTTTATGACTCATAAAATATGCCTTCATCATATTTCCACAGTACACAAGTGTGCACCATAGGTAAAATCCTGATAAACAAATTTTGCTCCTTTCGTATATGAAATAATACTACTTATTTTAACATACTTACGTGTGTTTATGCAAAGATTAAAATTGTAAAATTTCGGGAATTATTTTAGGTTGGTTGTTCCCAGAATAAAGGACATGCACTGATTTTCTTTCTATAAAGACTAGTTTACACGAAGCATAATTAATACTTTTAAATGCTGAAATCTTTGATGCAACAGTTTTCGAAAAATTTTAAAACGCAGCTTCTATTTTATTTCACTTATAGAAAACGCATTTGTGATGCTTGAACTGATCGATCAAAAGTTCGACTAATTTCACATGTGCACAATTACGCGTCGTGTAAAACAGCCTTAATACATTATTATAAACAAAGAATATGATTGCTAAAATAACATGTTAATATTTTTAAACGTTCAGATGAATAAAGCTTTTTGAAACTAATAGCATTAATAGAATTAATGCTATTCTTTTAAAATTGTATACGCATATGCTGAAATTAATACACAACGAGGGGTGCCAACCAAAGATAATAGAAAAAACCTATACAATCTTAAGATTTATCAGTCTACTCTTTAATAAATTCGTGGTGGGAAATTTCCAAAAACTTGCTGAAAAATGATAGAAACTATATCAAGGCTAGCGCTTATTTGGCTTACAAGTAGAGTGGTGACGTTGCGTGCAGTTTGTTACTGGCGTTACGTTCGGTGGCATGCTATATCTCGCACGTGTGTAACTCGCCATGTAGAAAATAGGCAGAGAGCGACGGCAGTACTGGCCAGTATGTAGTTAGTACAACGAACAATTTAAAAAAAAATAATATAGTTAATTCCTATTACAATCGTATCGAAAACGTACTTGACGATTAACAAAGTATAACTTTCAATTTATTTACGCTACTGCATATACCCGATCGACGTTTGGCTGACTAACACTCGCTAGCAAACTGCACCGAACGTCCTTAATCCTTCTTATAACTTATAAGTTATAAGTTATAAGAAGTATGGGCGTTATTTTACCGGTTGATTTCAAATTAAATTAATTTCGCGCTTAAATCGTGGCGTCCGATACACTTTCTTTCGATTTCGTGTTTGTCCGATTCTATTCTATGTATATCTATTGAACGTATAACCGAAAGCGCTAACGTTACCAACTTTAACACAAACTAAATGCGTAAATCTTTCATTAGTATTATTTGATATTATATTTTAAACTAAGAGGTGGACTAAAGAACGTGTTCACATTTTCAAATATCCCGAGAACTTGAACATCTGGTGTGGTTGGGCCAAGAAAATTTGGTCCAAATCTCACAATTCCTTTATTAATTTAAAATTCGCTACTAGTTTCGTGCTACTAATACATTTTCAAGCAGAAAGCTAAGAATACTAACCATCAGTCCAAGTAATTGGCTCGTGTTGTATTTTTGCAGCTCTCTGTCTGAAGCTGTGTTAGTAACACGAAACCGACAGCAAATTTTGATTAATAAAAGAATTGAGCATTACACCAAATTTTCTTCGTCCAATTTTTACCTTAATTACACCAATTAACTGTGTGGTATATTGCACGCATTTAACATCATCGTTAAATTGCATAGAAATTCTTTATACGGTCTCCTTCCGGTTTTTTTTTTTAATTTCTATGTTGCCCTATTTACATGTCTACATCACAAAGATGACGAAAGCGGTTTTTCGATTTTTCTAGATTACGACATCTTTTTAACGATAGTGTTGCGAAAGATCAGTTATACAAATTCAAAAACCACTGTAAGTACGCGAATATTACATCACTAGATGTAGAACGATTCTTCTGCGTATAAGCAGATATATACGCCGCAACATACGGGTGTTAAAGAGATCACTATAGAAACGTACACTATGGTACATGTGCTGAAGGTCTTACTTGCGGATTTCTTTTCAGCCATCTAAGCATATTCGGTAAGTTGTTTAGTATATTATGTTTGCGTTTTCATAAATTCTCTTATTGTTCTCTGTTCTAAACAACGCGTACGTATATTTTGGTTAACCCAGCGCAGTGACGCTACTGCTAGGCAATCGACTTGTTGCGCTCTCTTGATAAGGCAACTTTTCTACTGTAAAAATATTACAGTTGTTTCGGAATTCGCTTTGACCAGCTCAAGAAGTGCATTAAAATCGTGGCTTTGAGTTTAAACAAAGAACCGTCTTCGAAGTCAGTAGTTTATTATTTAACAAAACCGGTTCGCTCCAATGGAATGACTATGGAATTTGTGAAGTCTACGGTATAATTCTGAAAAAGATGCAGAATATAAATCGTTAGTTAGATAGAGATAGATATACCATACAAGCCACGTCTTGTTCGAATTATAAATACATGGATAACCTAAAATCCATCCTCAGGTCAAGAATATTAGTAATCCTGTTTTGCGCTTGCGTCAACAGAAAAGTACGGAACGTACTGAATATCAGGTAGAGACGGGAAGGGAAGGAGAATACGGTTTGAAACTATCCGTCTTTTTTAAGTTGAACACGCATCTTTAACATTTTTACCATACAGAACGGATCAGTACAGTACTTGGGATCGAGTGGAAAGCACCTATAGTTACAGAATCCTACTAAACTTGGTCTATTTGTGAATGAAATGTTAGCCAATTTTAATGACCTTGACCTCTGCCGCCGCACACATCCCTAAACCAAGAGGATGCTATACTTTGAAAATTGGCGGTCTAGTAACATTACTGTCACAAATTCGAAAACTTCGTACTACGAATAAGGAGAATATTTAACTTACAATTTTGAACGCTATTTTAATTCCCAAGAGCCATGTTTTCTATTTTTGGGCACCAAAATAGTGATATCTTACCAACAAGCAACACCAACTTATTTGCATTGTGTGTACTATATGCCATTAATTAAAAACCTGCATATTGAAATTCCAGCATTCTTAGTGCCTGTGTATTTTAAAATAATATTACTGAACGGAGAATTATAAATAACTGAAAACCACTAGTAATAGCTCAAATAAAATCACATATTTTTTTTCGTACCGTTTAGTGATTTCATTGTTGAATATTGGAAAAGTTGTCTAAATTGCATTTTGACATCTTCTGCTGCGTTTGTGTATTGTAAGTAGACATTTCAAAAAAACAATCAAATCTTAAATTTTTAGTTTATCAATTTTCATTTAGTTTCATACTATCCCACTATCATTGGCTAAATTAATTACATCTTAGACCATATAGGTGTAGGAGTTTAAGATGGATTCAAAAAGTGAATTAGATTTAAGTGGTAAATTAATTATAAAAGTACAATTAAAAGACGATATAAGACGTATTCCAATACACAATGAAGCCATTACATACGATGAACTTGTTTTAATGATGCAAAGAGTATTTCGTGGGAAGATTACATCCAGCGATGATGTTACTATTAAATATAAAGATGAAGGTACCTTTTTACTTAAAAAATTATCTGATAAGATTTATCAGTAGCAATGTGCAAATAGATTTAAATGTTCTAATGCATTATTTAAATATTGCTGTAATATTTCAGATGGTGATTTAATAACTATCCTTGACAGTTCAGATTTATCATTCGCTATTCAATGCAGTAGAATATTGAAGTTGCACATATTGATGAATAATGCTCAGAATGATTCGAATTTATGTATGAGGAAACCGGAATTATCTGAAATTAAAGTGCAATTAAAAAGTATTAGAAGTCAAGTAGATAAACTTCTTGATTTATTAGACGTTAATGTTACACCAAACGTCACTTTAGCATCAAATGAGGGTAAGGCTCCTATAATGATTTTCTTTTATGACATTTCTTTGTAATTTATGTTTAGAATCTAATGAAAAAGTGTCAAACGTTAATAGTGGCGGATCAAATGTGATAAATAAAGTAAATTCAAGTGAATTTGATCCACTTCAAGATAAGAAGCATGGAAATTCTGAAATGAAAGAATCTAATCAATCTACGTCTAATGTAACCCATAGTGAAGGTTGTGACAGTCGTCCGCAGTCTGTACCAGTTAGACCTACACCAACTCCTCCAGTTGCAGCTACCGTTGGTACTTCACAATATATTAGGACAACAACTACAGGTTTGTTTAAATATGATGTTATCAATTTTGATTTACAATAATGCCAGTCAGAAAATGAATATTATATTTTATGTTTCCTTGCTTTTCTTTGTTAGATCTTTGCATAATTAATAGCATCAACGAAAATTATTCATTATATCTTTGTTTCTAGGTTATCCACAATCTTTTGGTAGTATGCCCTATACAGGTCAACCTTACTCATCATATGCCCCTTCAAGGTAGATCATTTTGTTCATTTACTTTACTTTAGATTTTAAAAATTGCATATTTCAGATATGAACCTGTAAACAAGTTGAGTAATAACAATTTCCTCTTAAAATTACTTTGTTTAATACATTTTTTGCATTTTGGTAATTAAAAAAGAAAGTTGTATTATTGATGACTTAGGCCAATTAATTTATTTATATTAATTAATGAAAGTTATAGGGTAAAAGTTACTGATCTCTGCAAGTTCAATATTTTCATTTGTACAAGAATTATCAAAATTACCTTCAGCATATGACTGTACACTGTGTAGTTACCATATGTGGGATATTTGTGCAGTGATACTGATGGTGTCGTTTGGTACGAACGATATGAAATGCAAACGCGATAGAAATTTGTTCCATTAGCAGTTTCAAAAGTTTTCTTAATTCTTTTTTTGCTTACATTCGATTTTTGAACTAAAGGCCGCACAATAAGGAAGTTGCGCGAAATTTAATTTGCTTTAGAAGTACCATATAATTATTATTTAAAAATCAAAATGTATGATTTTCAAGAAATGTTTGTTCAAATTTTGCTAATTTAGTAGAAAAAAGCTTTTTAAAACCCTTACAATTAAAATTTTAACGTGTTTTCAAAAGTGCCGATAATTTAATTGTTTCGGTACAGTAACTGATACCATTCACATTGCTGATCTGAAATTTGTAACAAATTTGCTCCACTGTCGGCCTTACTATTTAATATTTTATTGTTATGTGACTGTCACGCTATTGTATCATTTATACTGAATGTTGTATGACTTCGGTGTTTTTCTGTTAACATTAGGTTCGTTCCAATAAATATTGAAATCAGTTCGGAACCGTGTGGAGTACGCACAAAAGAAAAATAGCGTTACAAGAACCGTAGAACTACATAGTTCTAAGTAAATTTCAAGATCGTTCCAACAGAAACCGAATTAATTCTAAACTGATTTAAGAACGGTGAGATCAGTTCCTGGTTCAGAGTAAGAACTGAAAGAACTAAGGAACGAACATTGATACAGCGACTTTAAATGCACAGCGTAGCTTGAATAAGGTTTCTATTTCACCGATAGAAGTATTGTGGTAATAATATTCAATATAGTTTGAACTATGAAGGGATGATGCAATAGGTCCACATAGCATGCGGTTGTTTTGCTGCAAATAAATGCCTGCAATCCTCCATAGTGACTAAATATTGATCGAGCTTCATCAGTACACGTACGGATGCATTTTTCCCAACCCAAATGATTTTCGGTTATAAACTTGTCAAGCATCTCAAATAAGTTTTGAGCGCTTCTAATGATGCTTTTCCAGAACAGAAGGTCTTCAACAGTAATATTATCATCCGTATATAACAAATAAGGTGTGCGTCTTTGTTACTGTCAGTAGCCTCATCAAATTGCAAGCAAAATTCTTTCATTTTCTCTATTAATTAACTATTGGGATCCTGAGCTGTATGATCGATTCTTCAACTAATAGCGTTGTTGAACAAAGTACCTTGGAAATTAAATTTGGCGTCGATTTTCGCAGCATAACCGATTGCCAACTTAATAGCAAACATGCAGGTTGTTATACTTCTTGAATAAATATTGACTAGTAACATTTATATTATATTTCCTTTTTTATCGAGTCCTTGTTTTTATTTGGAAGCACATCTAGTGGGGCTAGATCAAATGCGTGTAGATTATATCAGCGTTAAAAAATGCAATAAAGGGAAAATTGTCTGTGTGTTATTCTAAATAAAACGTTTTTACAATATTTAGGGTAAAAAAATGAGTAATGTATTGAAATCTAAATAACTTCAAATTTTGATAATAATGTTAAAGCATGTGTTTCTTGCAGCTATGTTCAACAAGATCAAACACAAATGCCAAATACAAACAGCTATGGTTATTCTACACAAACAGGTGTCCCATATCCTACTCAGCAGCAGCAACAGCAGTATAGTCAACCAGGTGTACTAAATGCGGCGTCTAACGTGTTTGCTGGACAACCACAAACTAATCCTTATCCTAAAGGATTTAATCAACCGCATAATTACATGCAACCACGATAAGTATTTTATCTTACGATCGACTCATATTATTTTCAAAGCCGTTCATATATTTTAAACATTACGCAATAAATATATTTACGATGAAAAACAATTATATTTTTTCATATGCATATATCTTCTTCTCTAATTTTTATGAATAAACTCATTATTAAAACTTGAGGATTTTGAGCATCATTTAACCGCTAAATCACCTACAATTTAGAACAATATACATAAGGCTATATTAGGGATTAGGTACAGCGTTACGTGTTTTACAAACTAAGAGTAACCCTAACTCAAAAAATGTTTAACTACAACTGATAAATATGCGAATCTTAGAGATTTAGTATATTCGGATTCAAGAGGTGTATTAGTTTTGTAATGCTTGTAAAAACACTAAACCAATTAAGTAACGTATACTTTTTATGTAGATAATGCTTCCTTGCAATATCGTTCTGCCGACGCCGATAAGAAAATAAATAATTTACTTACATTGGGAAGTTATTACTTTTATTTATAGAAAAAAAAGAAATTGTGAGAAATAGAAGTCAATAGCTATTTATTAAATTTCTTATGAAAGTACAATTTGGTCACAAAGCAATTAATTCACTCAACTCTTCTTTTTTTAACAAGAGAACCCAACTAAAACAAAAAATGCATTGAGAAAAAAATCACCATTTATAGAAATGTACTTACTAGATCCGATATAGCAGGCAAATTATTTGTTTGATCGCCTGCACCAGTATTCACATTTGAATCTACTACACTGCTGCCTTTACCACCTTTAATATTACGATGTTGCGGGAATGTTGGCATTAGTTTAGGATCACACGCTGAAATAAAAATAGAGATAAGTGGTATTACATAGTGTGTACTGTATAACAAATTACATACGTAATGGAGCTTCTTTGAAGTAACTGCTTTGTAAACATTCTTCTGCAGTGGCCCTTTTTCGAGGATCATACATGAATAAAAAGTTTAATAGACGTAATCCTGCTGCCGACAACCAAGGAAATTTTTGTTTTAAATTATTGTAAGGTTGTTGCTTGAGAGTGTAATTCTGTAAAGCCGGCAAATTACTGAATCCTGGCCATATCGCATCAGATGGTGTACCCAATAAATCAACAATTAATTCTAATTGTTGAATTTCAGATCTACCAGGTAATAGAGGCTTATGTCCTAGAAGTTCGCCTAAAATACATCCTGCGGCCCACATGTCTACGCTAGTTGTTTGTGTGGGTGCTTGGAGAAGTAGTTCTGGAGCTCTATACCACAAAGTTACTACATGTGGTGTCATTGGTCTCAAAGGAACTCCAAACCAACGAGCTAAACCAAAGTCAGCTTGAAACATATTTCATTATTGTACTAAATATAACCAATAGTCTATAACTGAAATACCTATTTTAACGCAGCCCTTGTCCGTCATTAAGAGATTAGATACTTTTAAATCTCTATGGACAATGAAATTATGATGTAAATAGCGCAGTCCTCTCAATACTTGTAACATTATACATTTCACTTGCGATTCTGTAAACGGAGCTTGCATATTATCTAATAACGATGCCAGGTCTTGCTCGCAGTACTCCATTGCAAGAAAAATGCTGAAATAACAGTATACATCTTTAATAAATTCTGGGGGCAAGATATTACGTAATACATTTTTTTTTCACAAAAAATCTTAAGAGCGTTTTGATGCTATATGTTCTTTTCAACATAGTGATATACAGTTTTCCATTTCTGGATAATCTTATTCAATTACAAATTTAACTGAAAACAGCGCGTATCTTGTCACGCGTAATTATAAACTAGCGCAAATATTACAATAAATCTGTTAACAACTTGCATACATATTACAATATGTAAGTTCTGTGACAATTGCAGAATATCGTTATTGATTACTGAATAAGCGAAGGTTAATACTACAGATCCAATGCAAGAGATTGATAAAAACATGATTATCTCCCAGAGTATATTGATACGTACTATATTTTCGTGTATACGGTGAAATATTAGGTGGTTTGTATGTTTACATATTTATTTGGATATTGCAACTCTGTGTACGGGGTTGTGTGTGTACGCATACACCCTACACATAATAAGGCGGGTTCGGTAATTGTCAGGCCGGTCAGATAAACTGGAAGCGTCCTTTATTAAATCCAAAGGTAAGAGAGGTACATCTCAATCGTTCGGTAATTAATAAAGTTCGCCACTTTTCGTGCGCTTCACGAAATTGGCAAAGACTAGACAGACTCGTGTTCATTCTTCTCATGATAATGGGTTCGTGTTGTCTACTGGCTCTGCTAATTTCGTGAAGCGCCCGGAAAGTGGCGAAGTTAGGTTATTAATGTAATCTCAGTCGTTTATCTACATGTCTGTAGTCACGCGACAAAAGATCACTAGGCATATAGATTTTAATACCGAACGCGCTTATGGTAGGATGTATATGGGTTTGTGTTAATGATCCACGTAGCACAACTTCGTTTTTCTAACAAAAATATTTGATAGGCCTTATTACACGAAATCATTCAAGTTCCGTCAAGTTCCATTCATATTCCGTCTAACAAATTTGCAGTTTATTCAAGGTCTATTACATTAAATGATTCCCTTTTGTCTATAAGAAAACTAAGTGTATTTATATGTTATTGTTTAATATTAACGCAATTTTCTTAATATGCGAATAAAATTTCTTTCTCAACGGTACATTTGGCAATAAAAATCCTGTCAAGTTTTTAAACTAGCTACAATCACAAAACAGTTACTTGTATTTCCACAATAACGGAACGAACAGGGATAATTTACATCTAACTAATGTAAACAGACAGCAATAAACCAAAAAAGTAGATATTTGTTTGGGATATTAGGAAGGATTCTTATTTGGCCTCTGCTTATTGATGAAAATTTTAGATTTGAGGCCAGAGGTTACTAATGTGTAGCGTAAGTGTGGTACGAGCATGATTTCAGAATTTATATTTTGGCCAATACTTTCTATTGCTTTATAAGGACACTTAAGAATTTAACTTAATTTTTTAAGTGTTAGCAAATTACAAATAAGAATAAGCGAAATCTGCAATTTAATAAGTGAATAACAGGATATAACGTGCTGTGGAGATCTGCCGCTCGTGTTCAAAATGATATTCGGCGCCCCGTTTTAGCTCTAGCAATACTGAACCTCTAAAATTGGGTTTGAATAGAACGAATTTTGCCGCCCCTTACAAATACCGCTTGTGTTCATTGAACATTCAATACATGGATGGCACGATTCTGAATAACAAATATCAGACACTAGGCGGTCGTTTTACGACAGAATATGTAGCATGTTCATAAAATATAGAAAATATAAATAATGTTCGTGGCAAAAATAGGTTCAAATGATCTAAGACTCGGTTCCGACGACAAAACATTGTGTGCAGCTTGCAGGATTAGGATCATCTGCAAATTCGGGGATTAAAGCACGTCCGAAAACTATGAAAAAAAAAAAATATGATTTTACAGTGGACAAGTATGAATATTTCTAGAGAGAAACACCAAGATCCGAAAAAATCGGGCTTGCATTGTGGAATCAGAAGCTTTCTTAAGATTACTGTTTTATACTACTCGGTTCGATTTGAATCATGAACATATAAAGTGAATTTTTGCAACAGATGACACAGGATGAGATATATTTCTTATTGTGTGATGAATCAAAAACGATTTTCCATCCTATCGACTTGCTTTCATTTTGAAGATAGTCTTATGAGACATCTAAATAATCCAAGATTGTTCCAGAATTGTTTGATTTTTTTGCATAGTATGGCTTTACCAAGTTATTTATATTTTCCTGTTTACCTTTCTAAACTTCTTCCTACAACAACTTCCTTAAGATGAACTATATTTTCATGTCGGCAACTCAAAAGAACTTGAATTTCTCTTAAACTGCTCACTGGAATACCATCTCTCTCTAAATCCATCCGGACTTTCTTCAGTGCCACAATTTTATCTGATACTGTATCTTTTGCACGATCTGTAATAACACGCAATGTATGACAATTTGAACAAATAAAGTTAGAAGGTAACTTACAAACAATGCCATACGTTCCTTCTCCTATGCGATTCAATTTTTCAAATTCTGATACAAAGCGACATCTACCAAGCTATTCAAGTATATTAAAAGTATTAAGAATAATAAATAAAGTACGTTACTTACAACATCGCTGTCGGGTATGTTCATAGATTTTCCACTTATAAACGATGTTAAAATACCTTTCTTTGTAATTGGAGCTGAAGGCTCAGTTCCTTCATTTTGGCTTCCGAGTTTTGAGGGGGCTAAAGGAATAAAGTGCATATATGAAATATTGGTCAGAAAAACATGCAAGTATAATTTGCTTACATTTCCGTAATATATCCATCTTAAATTAATAAATTATTAATTCAAAATTGTTTATTATATCATAACCTCAAATCGAAAAAAAATAGAAACGCTAACGCTACAAAAAGCTACGTAAAAATAAAACTGAACAAAACCGCACATGCGCTAAACACAAGAACGCATCCAACGTTCCGAACTTCCAACAATTGCTACCAACCACCACCTAAAACTACCCACCAATGGTTACCAATTTAAATAGCGATTCAAAAATGTTTAAAAATACACCTTTTAACGAGTCTTTCTTTTCTTCAACGTGTTTGGATCTGTATAACTATATCGAACTAAGTATTAATTAACATTAAGAAAATATCATCCTTCTTGTTGTTCCCAAGTGACTGATTGTTAAGAAAATCTATGTGGGCAGTGTAGAGGTTAGAAACTTAAACGTTTTGCAAACGCGGTATACCAAAAAACAAGCATGCAATTGTTTGAATGTTGAATTATTCTATAAACTATTAATTTGGTAAAAACGTTACGGCAACTATGCCTGAGATATCGCTAAATCTTTTAAAAGAGAAGATAATAAAAACAGAGTAAGTATATATTTAATTTTACATAAAATTCGTATTTTATGAACTAATTATTTGTAGCACTGTTATACGATTATTGGTGGACAAAAATGAAAAAATCCTACAGTTGCGTGAGAAATTAAAGATGTTATATCATAAATATGTTAACAAAGTTAAAGAGTATGAAGTATTGCAAGTAAGGATTGATTTATGCAAAATAGAACATGAGCCACTACTAGCTAATATGAAGGACCTTACTACAAGGTATGAAAGCTTGATGGAGGATCATCAATCACTAATCAACTCATCTGAAGTTAAATATCAGTCAAAATGCAAAGAGTTGGAGTTACAAACGAAGAAATACGAGGATCTTTCACAACGGGAAGAGATATGTAGCGCATGTGTTGATACTAATATAAAATACGAGTCTCTATTAAGAAATCGCAACAAACTAACTAAACGATTAGAAACATTGAACAGTAAGCAAAGAGATGATCGGCAAACGATTCAAGATCTTCAAAATCATATTGATGAAATTAAAAGCAGTTATTGCAACCAAATTAAGATTTTAAAGCAGAATAATGTTGGTGAAATAACAAAACTAGAGGGTGTTATAACTGGATTCAAATTGTCGGAGTCAAAACTAAAAGAAGAAATATTAGATATCACATCACGTTCATGTAATGCAACAGATATGACATTAAGGTTGGACAGTACAGAAAACAATGCCCCAAGCATTAATGATTTGGCAGTACAAAATGGCGATGAGAGTGACGAGGAATTTAATCATGTTTTAGACATGTTATTATATGAAGACATACCAATGATTTTTTCACCTTTATCTGATAGTAGTGAAGAAAATGGTAAGTTAATACAAGAAGTGTTCTATTTGGAAAGAGGCATCTGTTATGTGGAGTATATTGTTTCTTGTTTTTAACAGTCTGGCGAATTCCCTACTTAAGGGAATAACAAATATTTTCAGATGGTAATTCAAATTTAATAAGCAATTCTCATATAGTGAAGTGCTAAATTGTCTCTTATATCTACCTGTTTTGTTAATCTTTGTTATTTTTGCACTTTATCGAACTTTATTAGAATTGTTAAGTATGATTCGCTGAAATTTATCGATTTTCGATAGACAGTATGCTTGTGTTTTGGTTTGGTTGGTGGATCAGTTTTAATATTCCATAGCTGTCAACAGTTTTCACCTTGTTTGCCGCGGTTGCATAACAAATTCTTGAATTATTGAAATCTTGTCTATTAAATCTATTATATCTGTTAAAATAAGCAAGCATAAAAAAACACTGATAAATATGTACATTGTCTAAAGTGAGAAATTTAAACAAACTCACCGTAACTAATTGATTGTAACAAAGTTCAATAAAGTGCAGAAATAACAATTAATAAAATAGGTAAACAAGGGGAAATAATAGTGAGAATACGGAACGAAAATATGAAAAATATAGTATATAGTAAGAATAATGTTCGCTTTTAGAATCTAGATTTGATGGTTTGGCATTTGTTATAGTCAACCTAGCGACACAACAGAAAATTTTGTTCTTTTCTTCGGCAAAACAACAAAAACAAGTTACCATATTTATTTCTGCAACAAATTTGTATGATTTACCGCTTAAAATAATCGTTTTTGAGCTATTTCGTTTGTCATTATTCTACAAGTATCAAATATCTCTATTTTGTCATACAGAGTATTCAAGAAGGTAAATATTATTTGAATTATTTTTAAATAGCTAAAACTTGTTTTTTTTTCAAGTGGAGTATGTTGTATATTTTTATCCCTTTCGATGCATATTTAAAATTTCTAATTCCTACAGCACACCTTCTATACCCAAAGTTACTACTTATTGGGTTATATTTTGTTTGGTGCAAACACTGGATCACAATATAAATTACAAGTAACAATATTGCAATAATAATAATTAAGCTTATTGAGCTAGAAACAGGGTGCGTTATAGTCTTAATTAATTGTATAGTATAACATCCAGCGGCGGTGCATGATAACGTAAACGGGCGGGCGCGAATTGTGATTCGTATTTTCTTTGCATATGATGTACATTGTACTATGCAACGGAAATACATACGGAAGGCACGCGCCCTGCCATTTACGTTATCACCCGTTTATATTTTAGATTTCTATCAGCAGTTAACCTTGCTTTTAGTTGCTCAAATGCTGATACTTGGGAATATCTACGACTAGGATATTTTATTTTATACAAATAACTGATATTGCGAATGTAATTTTTTTTCCTTGAAAAGTAATTATCTCAAAAACAGTTTATTGTAAGTACATGAGGTGTCATTAAAATTTGCTTTATTTTTTTTTAAGGAATCAAAAAATGTGATAATATACAGGTTGTTTATGTTTAAAATAATACTTAATCAACGTACCAGACTAAATACTTCAAAATAATTTTCGGTCGCGGATTGCTTGATTCTAAATAATTTTTATTCGGAAACCTTTTCCATCAAATGAATAGATAAGCTGTAATTCATCGTCTACAGATGGTTGCCTAGGTATAGTGGAACCAAAGCCTAATATTAAATAGTAAGGCTGTAAATAATCCTTACACCTATTTTCTGGATTTTCTATTCTTGCTTTCAATATTTCTGACATTAACATAGAGCGAACTGATTTTAAATCTTATTTTTGTTAGTAACTTCCGTTTATCATAATTTTAAACCGAAATAACATGCGCCTGGTTCTAATGCTTCTGAAGATACTTTTAAGAAATAAAAGAATATGAAAACCTTGCATGAAAAATTCGAAATCAATTGCAGCGGTTTCCAATTACATGTTTAATAATTGTGTGTAATCAACTGTTTTGCCGTACAATTGAACTAAATTTTATGGTTAGTTTTATTTCAAAATTTTCAGCATTCGCGAAAATCCCAGGGACGTAACTCTTGCGAATGTTAAAAGTCAACTCTTAATGCAGTCCGGGGCACTTGATTATATCGAACTCCTTGGAGAATATTTTAATTTTGATTTTTGCATTTCCATTAAATTTACTTACCTTTTTGCATTGCGAGTTCCGTCTATGACAACAAATTGTATTGGCCCGTGATATAGAACAGCACAGAATACCTCCTCCTTGCGGGCGCCGAGTGCCCTTTATTTCTCTTTGTTATCGTGCCAATAATAGCGGTAGCTATCAGGATCGTCAATACTAACATATTTTTGGTTTGCTAGTCATTGATTTACCCCATATGATCTCCTACGTACTATATATTTATTCGCCGCACACGCTCCGTTAATAGTGATCTCTTTAATTTTCTACGTTAGGTCGCTTCTTTAAAATCCGTTGTTGAGGCACCTCATCTTAACTTCATTTCATTTTGTTGTGATACCAAATGCACATTTAAAGAAAATAAAAGTAATGTATCTTAAGTGAGAATATCCTATCGCATTAAATAAAGTTGTTGGGTATAGACCAAGAAAATACAATATAAATCATATGGTATATGTTTATATTAAAAGACTTGTGGGTCATAACATTGAATTGTATGTCCCAGAATTAAAAAAAGAATAAAACAGTCAAACCGTCAGTTATTAATAGCTCCCCACGGATAAATAAGTGAACGTAATTTATTGAAGATTTTGTTGTAACGTTGAGGTCAACAAAAAAAAACTCTTTTTAATATCCGCGATTAATGTTATTATCTGCTTTTATAATGTATATTTTTGTTTAGGCAATGAACACATGAACGAACCAGAAGTGGAGACAATGTTTGCTTCAGATGATGAACCCATTGATAATAATTTCACTCATACCATTGATAATAATACTGCGCAAACGTTTATTGAGCGCTCTGTTAAGAGTTATGATCAGTGCATAGAAAACTATGGTGAAAGCAATAAAGCGTTTCAAGATGATGCTACTGATGTACAATATGGTAGCAATAGAGAAATAATGGAAAGTATTACAAATAATTTAATGGATAATAATGAAAAACACATAGATTTAAGTTCTGACAATTTGAATGATTGTAGCTATACATGTACAACTGAAAATAGTTATGAGGATGTCTACTTTGGATCATTAAAGAATATAAATGTTGAGCCTACTTACATATTTGAAAACGAAAGTAAAGAAAATGCTATTGATCTAATAATACAATGTTTTGATGATACCTCAGATGACTTGAGCACTAATCTTACGGAAAATAATGACTGTCGCACTGTCGTAAGTAATCAATACTCAGAAAATCAACACAACATTATTCAAAACAAAAGTATTGTCTATATTCCTAAATGTACAACGGCTACTGATCTTATAGGATTTTTAAAAGAGTGTGATATAATTGACAAAATTAATAACACTATGATAAAGACGTACTCTAAATGTTTTATCGCTACAGAGAAGTCAGTGACAAAGGAATCAAAGTCGATGAACAGCTCTTTTCAAGAATCAGTAATTGGGAACTATCCTTCGTACACACGCGATAGCTTGGCATGCATAACTTCACATCATGAACATATGTACCCAGAACATGAATCTTTTCAATCTGGTAATATTGAAGGATGTACGAGAAATGTTTGTATTGATAATCTTCAAAGTAATTTGAATAATTCCCAACATTCAATAAAAATACCAACGGCAAAATGGAATGAAGAAGTCAATATTACCCTAAAAGATCAAATTTCTCCAGATAATGCAGTGCTCATATCTTCAATCAAGAAAGATTGCAAAGATAATAATGAAACTAATATAATATCATTAGGATCTGTAGATGAAGTAGTAGCGAATACTTGCGAACAAGTGAATAATTCAATAGCACAAAATGAATCACCCGTTCTCGCAGTTTCAGCTGACACAACTGTGCCATTGGAACGTAAATTATTAACATATTCTGATACTGTAACCAGCCTTAATAATGAAAAGATTGCCATTTCATCACAATGTCAACAGACAATTGTTAAAATTTCCGGCGGACCAATAGAAACGATAAATAAAATCATAACGGATGAACAACAGCGTAATTGCTGTGCTTCAGAGGTAGCACGAGACGATAATTCGCCGTGTGCTAGAAATAAATGTCACAGAGAAACCGCACAAAAAATTACAGTCCGCACTGCAAAGAAGCGGAATATGTTTAACAAAATGAAAGCAGAATTATTCACTGCTGTTGTCGGGTATTTAAATAAAAGATTGAATTTAAAGCAAATTCTTAAAGGAAAAAAACAGAAACATCATTCTTTACATTTTAAACGAATCAGAAGGTTACAAATGCTTAGGTGGAAACAACTGAGAGAAATGTGTCCTTCTAGTACTGATACAGATTCTGAGCACTCAAAGAAACTAAGATGTGTAAATAGAAGATTTAAGTGCAAAAGTCAATCAGAGAAAGAAACTTTGGATGAAACGAACGAAAAACTACTACAATCTAATGAAGAACGGTTGGAAATGTCTGATGAAGAAGTTCTTCTTAGAGAAATTATAAAAAAGGAGGACATTAATAATCAAAAATTACTTGCAAGTCATAAACAATTAGAGGAATTTTATTATATGTCTATCGATGGGATAAAAATGGACGAATCAAAACCGAAAATTAGAACGCCGAAATTTAAAAGTTCATTGCTAAATATAAATGATTTAGAAGAAAGTATCAATAAAGAAGAATGTTACAGTGCAGATTCAGGTTACGTAAAAAGTGATTCAGATGAATGTAATAGCCGCAAAAGCTGTAAAAGGAAAAGAGATGAAAATCCTGAGAGATCTCTTAACAAAAAATTTGTATTTACAAAATACTTCGGTAATGAAGAAAATTGCATTAAACAAGATAATATAAATCTGAACAACACATTAAATAGAAAGGAGGGAAATATATTACCTGAAATGAATGGCATAATAACCAATCAGAGTGGAACAGAATCCACAGTTACCTGTCTGGATTTAAATTCAACGAAGTTTCCAAAAGAAATTGTAACGACTGAAATTTGTTCATTACTAGATCGTTTAGAAACGAAAGTAGATGAATTTGAAGATGATCCCATTATTTTACCTAAACCACACTGTAATTCTAAATCAGACATAGATTGTTCTTATCTGTTTGGTTCTGATTGTGAAAGTATATCTTCAGAAGATGAGAGAAATGGCACACCAAATTCTTATCTATTAAAACCAAAGGACCCGTCTTCGCATACAACCATAGGTAACGTAATACATAATATAATAACACTACATAGGCTTTCACGGCCGATATAACTGCTACTGCTATTAACTTCTTCCAGGGTTCGCCATGTGTCAAAATTTTCGCTTGACGTTTCGCCGTTCATGCTGACGGCTTCTTCAGTTTAGTTCAGTTATCCTGAAGAACCCATCAGCATGAACGACGAAACGTCGAGCGAAAGAAGTTAATAGCAGTAGCAGATAATATAATCGTATTCTATAACGTAAGAGTTTACTAGTCGTTCAAAAATAATAGTAATCCGTACAATTATTGTAAAAGATACTTTTGCCGATCATTAGCTTTAAACGAATAATTTTGTTGATTATTCATTCATGTTTATTTTAATGAAAATCTGGAGATATAATTCATTGACTAAATCATTTAATTGCAAAACTCACTCAATTGCTTATATTTACATTATTAAAGTCGTTCAATTTTAGTTGGCAATTGAAAACAGGTTTCGTAAATGCTAATGCTCTTGTTTTTCTTCAGATCAAAATAAGCAGTGTAGCAATGAAAAATCGATAACCAAAGGTAACGCTAGTCCAAGTAGAAAAAGAACGAAGTCGAGAATTTGCCGATCAGTTTGTGATAAATCAGAACCGACCTCAAAAATAGATTCAACATCTACTGTTGAAGATCCATTAAGAGCAAGATTGTGGCAGGATTGTTTGTCAAGCATTGTAGATGTTACTAAGAAATCTGTCGCAGCGCGTTCTTCGTACAAACGATCAAATTCTTTAAAGAACTGTAAGAAACTTTCGAAACAGCTAACAAGGCCAGGGGAACTATGTCAAATTGCATTTTCTTCTAATATTGAAAAGGAAAACGCATTTCACACAGGTATGTTTATCTTTTTCGTAGTTTTTTTTAATTATATGAATAAAATATTAATTTTCAGATAAATCAAATGAAACCTTTAACCATATTTTAGCAATTTCCGATAAACCTGATAATGTTGTTGATCAAATTAAAGGTTTAAAGAAAATATACGGCATTCCCGAAAAACAGACAGTTTTAAATGAAGGTTTGTGTCTCTTTTTTTCATTTTCTTTCATAATACATAAGATTCCGTTTTTCAGAAAAGGCAAGATCATTGATAAAGCAACTTTTAACATTTCCTGATAAGTTATCGATTGTTATGGAAACAGCTACAGCTTTTGCAACGCAGGATAATAACTATATTATCAGGTAATATAAACCGATGTATTCCATAGTAGGTTTATCACAAATTTATTATTTTTTTTTTACATATTACATGCACGATAACTTAGAGGATTGGCAAATAGAAATATGTATTCTTGCTTTGTTAACGAACAGTTTACAGGGATAAAATTGACTGAAGTGAAGTGAAAAATTAATATATGGGAAGCTATGAATCGAAGAATTATTTCTCTTACCTACGCCCGGTTTTACGTTGGTTTATATAGTTCAGGATTCGTAGAAGTCCATCGTTGAAAAAAGTGGAAAGAAATTCAATCGCAAAAAATATTTGTAGCGGCCGCATATACTTAAATAACGCATTTGATTTGTTAGAATCGCCGCTAAACAAAACATTTCCGATTTCCATTATGGTGCATTCAAGCTCAAAATGTTACCCATTTTTAATAATATCGGAATTTGTAAGAAACTGAATCTTTTCTATCTGTTTTGAAATTAGCATGAATTTATCCAGTGCCCAAGAATGGTGACCCCATTGAAATCAGCAGTTATCGTCCAATCTCTACCTTGCAACTTTTTGAACATATTTTCTTTGCTAATTTGTACGGAAAGCTGCGTGAATGGATTCCTCAGAAGCAATACGGTTTTATACGCTAGTTATCGTCACTAATTTAGATTGTTCATAAGTAATAGACAACAGAGATCAAATCGGCGCTATTTACTTGGATTTCCAAAAAGTGTTCGATCAGATATTCTCCTTATTCGTTTGGATTTGCAACACCCTTAGGTTCTCTGGTGTGAAATGCTAATGTACGCAGATTATATTAAGCTATTCTCCAATATTGATACTACTGTGGACTGTATATCTGATTAGTGTAAAGCTAATGGAGTGTAGAAATATGACTCTCTAGACAATATAATAATATTGAATATCATTATAATATTGGAGGAATAACGATGCAAATATCAACTTCAATTGAAGATGGAGTGGTCTTTGTGCGCTAAAATCCAAGGATTTATTTATCGTCTTCATGCACTATCTTCTTTATTTTATGCACCTTTTTGTTCTCGATTAGAGCATGCAGCATTGGTGTAACTTTCCATCTATGCCACTTCAATAAACGCCATTGAATGGTTTAAAGATTTTTTATGTTTTTGTAAAGGGCTGAGGCTATAAGTTTATTGCTTTAACAAGGCTTCGGATTTTTGCTGACTCGTTTGGGTTTGTCGCGGGGTTTCGCCTGAATAAATATTTATTCTCCAATCTTTTCCTAAAATTTTAAGTAATTTGAAAAAAAGGCTGTAAGTAAGCTTTACTGGCTTCCGTCTGTCTACAGTAAGAACCCTTTCTTACAATTATGTCAAAATATTTTATATGAGTTTGCGATATTACGATTACTAAATAGAAAAATGTTCAGAATTTTCAGATTCATACCTTTCCAGAACATTTTCGGTTTGACAAAATTTCGTTCGGAACAAAAGTTCGCAACTAGCTTCATTATATTTAGTATATTGAATATATATTTGTAATATGCTTTCACTTGAACCATTTTTGCAGAATGATATTGTTGGAAACGTCTTTCGATACGAATAAAGCCGATACTAAATATACGCCGCCAGCACCAGTCTTAACAGATACTCAGAGAATACTATTAGGCTTTCTTATACATCTAAACCGCACAGTGAAGCCAGGTGTTTTAGACGATTTCATAGTGGAAGCAGAGAAACACATATTTACTTCTACAAAATTGCAAAATATGGAAAATGTGACTAGGTTATACTTGGCAGTTTGTAAGCTACAAAGAAAGATTCACAGAATGCGAAGGATGGTCTGTGATGTTTTTTATTTTATGGGAGACTTATCTATCCCATTTTTATTTACAGTTCTTAGCACATGGATAGAAATAATTCCTCTTGAGTCAGAGCTCAACGGTAAGTTGTTTTACTAATATAACATTAATCTATAACAATAAAGAACGTTAATAATTCCATTCTCCGTTTGGTTTTAGGTGAATTCATAGTAAAAGTTATTATAGAAATAATAAAACAAAAAACATGCGTCTCCCCGGGATACAACTTGGTGCCACTTAAAGGTCTATTGAAAGCATATTATGGTTATAACATGGATGAAAATATTTTGGATGATGTATTTTTGGAAATTTTTAATAAATATAAAGGTAAGTCGTTTAATAGATTTATATGCAGCCTACAGCGTGGGTAGCAGATAATCCATTTCTTGAGCAATTTAGAGGAAAAGGGCTCAAATAAAAATAATCGGAAACAAATTCTGCACTAAATCAATTTCTACTACAAAAGGTACAAGTGTGACTTGTTAAATGGAACGTCTTGTGTATTTTTACGGTTTTGGAAACCCCTCATCAATTTATATTAACTTTCATGAATATAACTTTGCCAAATCACGTACTTATGAAAAATGAATGGGTGACCGTCCACTTGAATGCATATACAGCCATTTGAGCATTACCTACAGAGTTTAAACGTATTACGGCATTTAGCTGCACTCTCGTCAACCTTTACCTTTTCGCCATATAGAAGACGTGCTTTCGTGGCGACATGCATCTGTCGTATGTCTTTGTTACAACAAAGTACGTGCGAGTTCGGAAGGGTGAACTAATAATACAGTAAAGAAACTCATAAAGGGCGTCATGTAACGGGCCATCACGCTTCTTGCAGAAATAAACGTTTTTCTCGATGTTTCCTTTTCAATTTTATATTTTCTTGTTACAAAACGGTTTAAAAATTTTCTCTACATTTTGCTACAAAGCTAGATTGCATTTTCTCAGTTAATATTTTATAATATTCTTGTAATATTTAAAGTTCATACAGCGCCCTTATACTTTTTTAATGACATGGTACGAAAGCCCACAACTAATTTTAATTATATGAAAGGCGGTCCTATCGTCGCATTTTTACTTAATCGGATATATTCTTTATATTCCTTACTGCTAAAAAATTACAACATTTAGTATGCAATGATTTAGACAAATCTATTCTTTTTATGCTGAACTCTAACTAGCATTTGTCTGCTTATTTTCGCTATATATTATTTATATGTGCTTGTTAATGAAAGTTACTTCGAATAGAGTATTGTGCAGTTCAATGCATTTGTGCATTTGACGTATGAGGAAATGTGTATAAAAAATCGAACAGTTTCTCTATCAGATTCTGAAACAGTATAGGATACCCTGTTAAAAAAAGTTAAATAACGAATCAAACATGGAAGCGATTTCGATAGTCATCTTGTAATCAATAAAATCAATAAAAGAATTCGGCGATGTATTACTGCAAACTTAAAGAAGTACTACACAATTAAATAAAAATCGAATCACCGGTCTGGAGTGTAAAATATATAAGATATCAGTCGAAGAAACAGTATTTCGCGCAAATTTCTAATTATGCACCTCAAAAATGAAAATAGCATTGAAGGAAGACAGCCAAAATCGTAATATGTACTATGCCGGATGTTCCATTTCAAAGACCAAATTTGTAGCGTTTGTAACGGAAACTAAGCTTACTGTATACTTGGATGTAATTTTATGCAATGAAAAACTTATTTCTGAATATTTTTTATTTGAAAACTGTTTCTATAAATTATTGATGGACCTACGTAAAAATAGGTTAATTCTAATTACACAAAAATATTATTTGGGGTCAATAGAAATCTTTTTATGTTTATAAATTTATTTTTCTATTTTGCGTTCATAACAACTTCATTATGAAACCCAAATGACGCAAATGGGCATCGAAAAAGAGACTCAATGTGCTGCTCATGAAATTCCCTATACATAAATGGCTTATATTGTTTATTTAAGAAGTATAAAACGCAAATAGAAAAAATAGTATAAAGAAGTCGTTCCATAAAACGTTTGTCGCACTCGTCCTTTAGAAAACTCTCCGCTAACGCGGCTCGTTTTTTAAACTTGGACTTGTGCGACAAAGCCACGTCTTATGGAACTTGTTCTTTGATATAGTATTTTGGAAAATTGCGAGTTTATTATTCAGGTAGCACTTATAACAGAAAATAATAAATTCTTAATTTTCTTGGTCCAAAATATGTTCATATGTGTAGAACAAGCGCGTTTACCGTCACTGTTCGAACTATCGTCCCCCACTCTTGGCTTGGCAGCAGTACACCCTAAATTGTCAAATACTTTAATTTTGTGTCCCCGGATCCAATCCATGCGTGAGCATGGATTGGTAAGCCAGATAGAGAGTTATCGAGTTAAAATATAATTTTTTTGGAGTTTACTCACGCTTGTACAGTAAGTAATTCATGCTAGTACTTGATGTATAAGCATTTTTACAACATTGGAATATTTTTATTTAAGTTTGATAATTTTAAGCCTGCCTATCCATGTGTTAATCCAGATAGTTAATTACATAAAATGTGCTTAGTTATTTACAATTTAGTAACATGTACTGCTACTTTGAGTAGAACAGTATTACTTCGTTTTGTTTTTTATATCAATTACAATAGTTTAATATTAATTAATTTGATTGAGAATTACGAATGTAAGTTTTCTTTCTTCGTTTTAGATACACATAGTAGAGTGTTAGAATATGCAATTTTACTTTTCTGTAAAAATCTGAAAAAAGACTGGGTTGAACAAAAGATAAAGCAATACTTTGAACCTTTAATAGAAAATATATCAGATAGCATATTGAAAGAAAATGTTCTGCGGATCATCAAACAGACTACCCAGGACCATACTTTTGAAGGTGATGGAGGGTAGTGTATTGGTAAGTTCAGAGAATACTTTTATGTTGTGTAATTACATTTTTCTTTGTTCACAGTTTAAAGTTCCTGAGTAATGTATGTCTGTGATTTTACATTAAATGTATTTAAAATGCAAGCAAAATGGATTAACAGCAGGTCTTTCTTCAAATAAGTATTCATGTCTTCATTCTTTAAAGTTTTCGAAATTTGTTATTTGAAAATTAATAAAATAGGAAATTGGACGTATTACATGTATGTTTTCGAGGCTCTCAGTATTCCTTAAATTCCCTTTCCTCAAGTAAATATTTATTTTTTTACCAATTACTTAATTGAAAACAGATACGGATTAGAATTTACCATAAAACTGTATAAATTCTAACGGTGTTTTCCAATGAAAAATTAGTTGAACTTTAACTTACAGTGTCGGACATAAGTTAAGCAACTGCACTCTCGTATAGAACTTATTCATAATTATCAAAGACTGTTAAAACCAGTAAATGATTTAATATAGGGATTTGAAAGTAAAGACATCAGAATGTGTAAAACTACTCAAAATTTATTCATATAAGAATATTTGGAATATCAATAATGAATAAATAAAATAAAATAAAAATATTTAGTAGCATAAACAATGGTTATTGTTTTTTATTACCGCTTCGAACTGTCGTGGCATTGATTCTATAAGGTTCTGTATTGTACCTTCAGGAATTTCTGTCCATACTTGCACCAGGGCTGAAAATAGTTCGTTTTTATTTGAATACTTATTGTTGTTTCTAATTCGTCGATTAAGGATTTCCCAAAGGTTCTCAATTGGGTTCAAATCCAGTGACTGTGACGGCCAATTGGGAACAGAAACGTTATGTTCTTGCAACCACGATTTTACCACATTAGCCATATGTTTCGGGTCGTTGTTATGCTTATATAACCATCTTATAGGCATCTCTTTGTCCGCGTATGGATACTGACGTTTTGCAATATGTCTCTATATACAAACCGATCCATTATTACATCTATTTGGTGTAACGGTCCTACACCATTGCCGGAACAACACCCCCACACCATCATCCTTACACCCCCATGCTTTACGCTTGTTTTGTTAGATTTGAGATCAAATCTTTTGTTAGTAGGTACAAGCGGCCAATCTTACGCGGCACATACCATCAGAATCTACATTAATCCCTAAATAGCACCGTATTCCATTTTTGAACAGTCCAGTTCAAATGCTCTCCTGCAAAATTGAGTCGGTTTATTCGTTGCTTCTTACTTAAAGGTTTTTTTGCTGGGCGTTTATTGTACAGGCCTTTTTCCACTAAGCGACGCTGAATTGTTCCGGAACTAATTTGCAGCCCTAGTTCAGCTTTTATTTTAGTTGCTGGCAGAAATGGATTACTTTGACATTGTCGTGTAATTAAAATATCTTCTCTTCTGGTAGCGCTTCGTGGGCGTCCTGAATGTACTGGACCAACTGTTGTACCCCTTTCGGTATATCGTTTGATGATATCGTGATACTGATTTATTGCTTGTCCTTTCTGATGCATTTTCACAATTTCTTATTTTAAATCGTTACTGTACACTTTTCGTGACATATTGGGCAAATGCGTTGTGTGACTTCACTATAGATCACAACAGTCCGTAAAACACTAAATTCTATAAGACTAAATCCCACTACGATAAAATGTGTACAGATCACAGAACTAGAAACTTTCCCGGCGTTGCATAGCAAAAGTTGCTCGACTTAAAAGCCAATTATTCATTGATTTTCAAAGAATGAAGTTGGTTTACGAAATACTATTTTTAAATCTATGTGTATTACATTTCTATTTCCAATGTTTCTAATTAAATTTATCTCTTCCTTTAATGTTTTTACCGCAATTGCCAGTTACTGCTACATGACCATGCAGTTGGCTAACTTATGTCTGACACTGTATATGTGTATGTGTATTTAGGATTGATATCAATGAATAGTAATAAATAACACAAAGATTTTTTGAAAATTTTATTATAAAGTATAAAAAAGGAAACGCGATTTTATATTTAGATATACTTAGATAGGGTAAATGTCAATGTTGTTTCTCTTTGTATGTTATCCATAACACACTTTAATAATTAAGCTATTAATGTAGGAGTATTGGAACAGTAATACAACAGTTCAAATTATTATAAGTTTAATACTAAGAATTAAGGCAATTATGACAATATTTATGTTGCCTTCAAGCAAGACAGCCTCTAGTTACAATAAAGGAAAGGCACTGTCCACTTGGTCTCACATTTACCGTACACAATAAACATAAATATTCGTAGATCAATGAAAATTAACATAAATAGATTTACAAAAACCTTACATAATAAACAAATACTTTGGACATAATAATTATTCTATACAATAGCAATACAAAAAGTGAAAATTTACATACTAACGGTCTGTACAAACGTCGTTTGTAAAAGTTACACGCATTTAGTTTTTGAGTATACATATATATATATTGTATCTACTTGTAATGTCAGAGTTTTAGTCTATTGGAGTAAAAATGGTAGGCCTTTCAGTAATAAAGAAATGTAAATTAATTTAACTATTGCTTGCCGGCAGGCATAACATTTAAGTAATTTTGCATTGGATTAAATAGTAAACATGAAATCATTATAATACCTCGAATATGGCTTTGTACAGACCTTTAGAACAAAGGCAAGTCATGTTAAATTTACCATTAATCATAGGTAGCAAAAGCTTCCGCAAACATTTTAATTTCTATTAATTCAAAGACACTATCGAAAAAAGCGAATTATAACAATTTATTTCAAAAGCTAAAAAATTATTGATTGCAAATACTTGTACATGACTTCCTTTTAAAAATGTTTGTATGAGCAATTCAGAAAATTAACATGATTATACCTGAGCGTTTATGATATACATAAAAATAAATAAAATGTTACATAACAGGTTGTTCATCAAATTGACTAAAAATCAGACCAGCATCAGTGGAATTAAGAGACGCGAATCACAATTTCAATTCTTCAATCAAGTGAGACGTGGCATATTACTTTGGAGAGACAATTAGTGGAAAAGTGTATAATTTCAGGTCCCTATCAGCTGCAATACGTAAGTGTCAATGCCATTTTAAACATTTTGGCACAAATCTAACGTAAACAACAGTATATAATATTATATAACAAGTTTAAGGTAAATTAACATTTTAGTTTTCAATTAACAACTTACATGATATATTTTATGTAAATACATCAAAAATTTTACATCAGAGATATTAACAAATTAGTAAATGCTACTTAGTATAGAAGTATCCATTTAATTTAGGTTTAAATTAACCAATCTTATATTTATCCTTTCTCTTGTAAAAAATAATGTATAGTAATTACAATTTAATTTACAAAAAGTGGTCTAATATATTAATGTTATGTACATAGATATTTGGTATTTTATCGATTATATACTCAGACTCTATCAAGTGCACTTAACTGCAATAATTATCTAAAGACTGTTTCGCATACTGCTCCATGAAGTGAATTCGGCATACTACTTTTACACAAGGTAATACTGAATCATTCCAAGCAATTATTAATACTCCTGATGATATGGTGTTGATGAGTTACTAAATTAAAATAAATAACCCTTAACAAGGTTAAATAAAGGTATAAATCAAAATCACTTATTGCAATTGGTTTATATGTAGATAACACACTTAACCACATTTTTTTTTTATATTCAGTTAAAAAAAAAATGATGATTACAAAGTATCTAATACAATTTTGTCATAAGGATGTGAATAAAAACGTAATGCACAGATTGTCAAATTTAAAATTAGTAGCAAATTATGGATAACGAACATATACCCAGATTTATTGCTAAGGTAAATACCAAAGCTAAACATATAAACATGCACAATTTAAGTTACTTTTTGTATGACGCATAAACTTTTTGACTTATACATTCATACCTTTCTCAGCAATACCACTGAGTATGGTATAAAAGTGCCCATTCGACTATTTTGGCTCTCCGTGTCAAGTGCAACCTACACTAAAAATGGAGCAGTATTATGACAGTCCTGTAATGGAACTTGGGTAACTGTGACCGTCATATATAAAATTCACATATGTAATGTTTTCCTATTTAAAATCTTATCACAATAAGTTGTAACTATCAGACTAGAAAATTATAAGAATAGTGCGAAAATGAAATATTTAAGAAAAATACATAACTGTACATAAGTATATCAATGGTGAAAAATATTTACAATTTTCATATCTGATAGTAATAATAAACGATCACAGGTTACAATATATTTAAAAAAATAAGCTAAATGTTTCGTATTCGCGCCTAAATTCAAATATTTACTACTTTTTATTCCTTTTCGTTTTCCTAGAAGTTGAGGCGGTAATTTTTCTTCTGATTTTTGATTTTGGCGAATCGATACTATTTTTAAACGTTAACAGACTATCAGATGTCAATTTTCGTTTACGAGTTTGTTTAACTGAGATAGGAAACAACGGATCCATATCTACTTCAGCTCTTTTTTCTCTTTGCATCTTCTGTATTCTCTCACTTTGTCGAGTTTTTTCGAAGACGCGTCTTTTTCGTTTCGGTCTTGTTCCTGGGCAAGTGTCAATTTTGTGTTCTTCTTCAGTTACATTTGATTTATTCTGTTTTTGTAGTTCTTCTGCGGTGTTCGCTGTACACGTTCGAGCGCTTGTTACATTATCAGGGGAAATTTGATCTGGATTCATGCTCATTGTCCGTAGGTACTCTTTAACGCGAGCTTCCCCGAAGCAAAATACACTGTCCTTATGTTCCAAAGATGTAGGACTTGTTTTAGTGTTTGAACTTTGATCTGACTCGTTTCTACTAGATTTATTTTTGGGACGACTTGACAGTGGTGTATTCGGCCCAGATTTTAGGGAACATTCACTTGTAAAACTAGAGGAAGATGTACTATTGTTATCCGACGAGCTTTTCTTTAATCTTCGCCTTTGCGCTAATTTTGCACTAGATACATCT
The DNA here is from genome assembly GCA_902655005.2 of Marronus borbonicus. Taxonomy (NCBI): domain Eukaryota; kingdom Metazoa; phylum Arthropoda; class Insecta; order Coleoptera; family Scarabaeidae; genus Marronus; species Marronus borbonicus. The sequence goes on along the minus strand of LR737385.1, from coordinate 16,683,989 downwards.
TGTAACCTAAAGCCTTCCTTATGTGCTTTATGAAAAGCATTAAATGTGGTTTGTAAACCCTTCTCGGTGGATCCACTGGATGACAAAATATCGGGTGTCATTAAAGGCGTTTGTGGAAACATTTGATTACCTTGTACCCAGGAATTGTTGCGTAAATCATTCATACGCAACCTCTGATTAGGATTTACAGTCAATAATCCTCTCACAACCGCTTTTGCTTCATCACTAACTCCATTCCATGCCGAGGAAGAAAAACTAAATTCGCCGCCTTTTATTCTAGCCATTACGGCAGCTGCACTGTCATCCCTTGACCTTGCATGGAAAGGAGCTCTTCCACATAACATAGTATACAATATGACACCTAAGCTCCATAAATCACAGTTTTCGTCATAACCAGATGGATCACCGCGTAAAACTTCTGGTGCTGCGTAATGTAATGTAAAACAAGGTGTGTGCAGCGGTTCTTTTTCTTGTTTTAATCGGGCAAATCCGAAGTCCACAATTTTAATTTCTGCATTATCTTTACAGCAAGTAAATAACAAATTTTCTGGTTTAAGATCCCTATGCACAACACCTCTAGAGTGCATAAAACTCACAGCTGATACCAGTTTACGTAAAATGCTGGAGGCTTCGCTTTCAGTAAACTTGGATTTTTTTCGTATACGATCCAATAATTCACCTCCTTTTAATAATTCTAAAACTAAATAGGTATGTATCTCATCTATAATCACATCGTGTAAATTGACTATGTTTGGGTGACCCTGACATGCCCTAAGGAGATTAATTTCCTGGGTGCAATCGGTTTTTCTACTGACTATTTTAACTGCGTACTCCTTTCCTGTGTGCTTGTGAACGCATCTTCTACATACCGAAAAAGAACCATCACCCAATATTTGCTCGTTTAGGTCGATATCGTATAATTGGAAAAATTGCGAATTATTAATCTGACACCGAACCAACGTCGAAGAGATGTCAGGTTTAATCACAGGCTTGAGAATTTCATCAGATATAACATTCTTCGTGAAGAGAACGGAAGGTGCAACAAACGAGTAACCTTTGAAAATTTTATCGTAATTAGGAGGCACTACGGCAGGCGAATCTGTTGCCGGCATTTGAGTAAATTCTTCACTAAAATTAGATACATCTAATTCACACCTGAAAAAGAAAAACAAAACAAGATTATGGTGTGGTAGTTCACTTTTTTGTTATATAATCGGGCCCATACACGGAACATTCTGGTAGGTAGTATTATTCCGCATATTTATTATTGACTGAAAATACTGAATCGAGACGTATCGATTATTTTTGCCTAATCCAAAACATTTTCAAACGTATCACGAAATGTCCGTTTTTCTGCTTTTTATGTCTTAAATGTAATATTAAAAAATCATTTTTATTACTTGATAACGGGTTTAAAAGGAGCAGGGATTTGCTTTCGTTGAAGAGCACTCCAATCCAAGGTTTTGAAGAACGGATGTCGCTTAAGTTCTTTTGCATCATCTTCTCCACCGCCTAACCGTTGCCGTGGATCCTTAACTAACAGCTTACTGATAAAATCGGCTACATCCTTTCCTAGAGCTGCAAATAATAAAGATTTAGGTATTGAGATTTGAACATTAACTTCATAACTAATTATACTTGAATTTGGGAGTTATATCGAGAGACAAGATATCTATAAATAAATGAAAAACTTACCATCTGGAATAGGCGGAGTAGTTTTTAATATTCTACGAGATATTTCTTGTTGAGTGTTTTTCTCTCCTTCTACCGTGAATGGGGAAGCACCGGTTAGTAATTCATACGTTAATACTCCAACTGACCACCAATCAACAGCCTGAAATGAAAACAGAAATGAATACACAGAACTTTGAAGACACTGTATTAATTTTTGCCGACAAAGTTAGCCAGCTTATTTCTCCTGTACAATATGAAATTAATGAGCATCGTATAGCATCAAGAGTATATCGTGTTCCTGCCTTCTAAGGCTAGCTATACAACCCCGTATTTGTTCATATTAATACTGTAAAGGTTTCGCTATTGGGCCTTACAGATTTAGTGGATGAAGCTTGCAACAGCCGCGTTTCATGTGTGGAATAAAGAGGGTGGGGCTGTGTGTAAAATTGCTTACGAGCCGGTGATGCCATTCTATCACTTTTTTTTTTATTTATTACTTTTGTCATTTATATTGCATATATATAACATTAGTGAGGCGAAAAATAAGAAGTTATTTGAAGGTAACTTCCGGCTTTGTCCTTTCAAAAAGATTTCGCAAAACGATAAAAAGGATTTTCCAATAATGTTAATTACGATTTCAAGTGAAATGTGAAATAGCGACAAAATTAATTATTCTCGATGTTGAAACAGAATATCGAAGAAAACAAAAAAATATATTTTCCCTAACAAAGAAGTTTGTAGATTGTCGTTTTTGCTTTGTGTTAAAAATATAGTTTATTTTTAAATGACTAACATTTTACAAACGTATTTTGAATGAAATATATTTTTATACACGTATCTAAAATTTGTTTAATATACAGTTAACGGGAAAATAGTATTTGCTTAAAATCTAGATAAACATTTAAAGTAAATATATTAAACTTAATGTTCGGGCCAAAGTATGCTTTAGCCTAGAGACTATATTTATAAAATGCACGTGCTGGCTTTAAGGTGAAACGGAATACTAGAACAAAGCTCGAAAATAAATAGAAAATAAGATACCAAATTTAATTTAGGTATAAGAAATCAATAACCTACAGTATAAACGTGTAGATGATTCGGCAACATTTTTGACTACACAAAGTACTTCACCATTTATTAATAGCTTAATATTTTGCTTTTGTTTTATCGTAGACGAAATTACATTAAACAATGCGTCTTATGGAATTATTATTATATACATTATTCATTAAAATTGCCAAATTTATATAAATCAAAAATATTTCATTGATCGTACTGCGTTAGCGCTATCCATCAATGATAAATACGCATTCATTTGCTTTTGAGATTTGTTCTTAAAAATGATAGCTTCCCCTTTCTATTTTAATACTAATATATTACTAATATAAAATTGTACTGCTCGTAGTGCTTCTGCAATATAAAGAACATGAAAGAATTAATTACAAGCATTTTATATAATTCTGTAAGTAACGCAAAAAGCTCAAATTTATAATTTCTTTTGATATTTCGAAATAGATTCGAAAGAAAGTAACACTTTTGCTCTCGAGTCACAGGAAGATTATTCACAAAAAATGAAAATTTGTTTTATTCTTCACTAAAAGCAATGCGTTTCTACTAAACTATGAAAAGAAGAGCATATACGAGGATAGCATCTTAAGTTTTTACAAACAATAATTAGATGGCGCTATTGAGATTTGACGTTTGTTATTATTGATGCAATTTTGGGGAAAAAATGGCAATTTCATGTGAAGGATTTCGTCGCATAATTATTGGTGATTGAAGTAAAACCCTAAAAGAACAATATAATGCCTCGAATCGCTTTGTTCAATTTTTGGTAATGAAGCGCGCCATCGGATAAGACTTATTGTGGTCGTGAGAAATTTCCTGAAGGTCGTCCAAAATTGAATGTTGTTTCAAAGAACATCGATGCTGCGCACAATATGATTGAAGAAGATCGGCATGCGACTTTTACTATGAAATAGAGGCATCCTTACATATATCGAAGACTGCAGTACATGCGATTTGGCATGAACATTGTGAAAAGGTTGTGATTCAAGCATGTATCAATTGATGTAAGGAAGTGGTCAAAAATTTCGACGAAGGATCTTCAAAATCCGTATACAATGCATCATAGGTAGGTATATATATTAGTACGAGTTGGAAACTGAGCAAGCATCAACTGTTAGGGTGTTCCCCGTTTACGACGTACTTTCTTGTTTCTTTCGTTATACTAGACGTCTCACAAGCATTGCTTTGGAGGATTGAAAAACGAATTTGTTGTTGTCAGAACTCATCGATGAAATAAGGAAAAACAATCGACATCGCATCATCCTTCGTCGTGACAATTCGTCGCACGGCACGTCAGGCAACTGACTATTTGAGGGAGAAAAACACCGAATTAGTGTCTCATATGTGCGGACATTTATCATCTCAACAAGCTGTTGAGGAGAAGAAAATGAGTTCGTACACATGTAAAAGTATATAGTGGCGAATATTTTGAAAAACAAAAAAAACGATTTGTACCAATTCTGTTTTTCTTTTATTGCTTCTGTGAAAACGGAAAAAAAGGTATCCCTAGTATTACTATAAAAATAGGTCAAGTGCTAATGATCCCCTTAAGCACAATAAAAATAATTTAATGGTAAGTAGAAAATGAGGCTGATAAATGTATATATATCATTTACAGTCAATACTGAGGTAAATAATAAATATGGCGAGTGGAAAATTTATGTTATTTCAGATGAAAAGTGCCGATAATAACTGGAAATATCACATTCAAAATCCCTAACCAGACGTCATCAAACATCAAATACGCGACAACACCCGAAAGACAATTCGATTATGTACTTTCTAAGCAATTAAACAAATAAACAATATCCGTTGATACAATTCTACCCTCGACTGCGATAATTCACACCTACTCTGAGCGCACCTTAAGTTGCTACGCCATTTCGACGGTACCAACGCGATACATGGTACTGCGAGTGAAAACATGTTGCGACATGTCGGAAAAAGTCGACAAACTCTCGTTTATTGTGATATAAAAATTACAATTGTCGCAAAAAATTAAAACTTAGTTATTATACATTATTTCAAAAACTAGAACCAATTAGTAGAAATGTAAATTGCTTCTAAATTCCTTGCTTCAAATGTAATATGAAATCGAATAAACATCTTTGGGAATCAAAAAAAAAACTTTTTTGTTGGCCTGTGTAATGTTTCATTTGCCGCAAGTAAAGGAATATATGTGTACATAGATTAAATCAATGTTATAGCTAGAATGGAAATTAGATGCTGAAGAACGCATATTCGTGTTGAAGCCTAAAACACGGCGACACCTTCATTGAGTAAGTAATTAATATTGGCCTCACTAATATCGTGAAAACAAGCAGATGATTGAAGAATTTGAATCAAGCTGCGTCAAGGTTGATATCCAAATAAATAACTAAGTAATAAAATTTAAAGAAGTTGTTTATCTCGCGAGAGTTTTTGTTCTCAGCCGAGGACAAAGAATCTAGAGTCCTTGCGAAACAACGAAGGGTGGCAACCCTGTTATATCCCACCCAACAAATACTATAGTCAGCGATCTTAAATATGCGCATAAGCTTTTGCAAAAGCACATGAAAACTAAAAATGGAAAAACATGATATGTTCCTCTCCACGTTATTTTCTTCCAATACATATTTTTTTTGCTGTATCAATGATAAGCTAGAACATCTATTATTTAAACTTCTTGAGTTCATTTGATTCTGATAAGATTTTTTAATAAATTCTAAATGTAAAGAATATATATTTACGATTTTTATATTATAATATAATGAAGATTTAACATATGACAATCAGACAAATTGTTTAAAGACAAAGTACAAAATCCAGCGATAGTTTACAAAGAAGATGTATGCATTTTGACTTATCACCTTATCAGTTAAGTTATGGTATAAAATAAAGTCGTTGTTAATTGGGAAACATGTTACAAACATATGTACTGTAAGTTAAAATAGTTACTTATTAAAAAATATTTGCCTTATAGAAAGAAGCTTGATACTGAAAAAAAATGTCTTTGATTTAAGAAGAATATTCAGAACAGCTACGTACTTCTTATATGTATGATGGGACAAAAGTATACTTGGACGGCTGGCAAGCGACGAAGGAGTATAGGCTGTGTGCACAAGGCTCATTTTCGTACAGGTTTACTGCCTATCGTCCAAGTTTGCTTTTGTGCCATCATACATATGTGGTGGTTTGAATAATTACTCGAACTATTAAAACTGTTCGGTACTCAGTTGGATTCAAGCAGAAATATTTTAAAGTTTATGTTAATGAAATCAAAACTCAAACCAATAAGGCACAAAACCACGAAAGGCTTGGAGTTTGCGTATTGATTGACGAATATAAATTTTAATGGCTACAAGTTTACGTTTATTACAAACGCAAAAGGTTATGGTAAATAATAAGTATCGATTTGAATATTACATGCATTCCATTTGTGTTATTTACGTAACGTTCTTGTAATTAAAAAGTATTATAATAATGATGAAATCGGCGAGAACGTCAGTTTCACAAAATTGAGTTATTTAAGATTACTGAACACATTATAACCGGTGCGCCAATAGAACTTATAAATATTGAAATTTAGTTTAAATTCATAATTCAAAGTGTATAGTATGATTTAATAATTTTCATACAGCGTGGGTAAAAAAAAAACTAGCGAACGATCCTCGTAAAATTCATGGTGGTTACCAGTAACAACAAGTTTTGCATTAATAAAATCAGGTTTGTTAAGCATTTTTGCATATAATTCAAGATCAGATGGTTATATTTCCTGATAGATGAAGGTTGCACTTGACAAGGTTGCAAGTTTCCTTAGTTAGCCTAGTCTTATATAATTAGTAATTAGCTTCTAATGCAGTACCTACCATTACTTGTCGGTCTGCATGCAGTTGGCACTTTACCTCCAATGATCATATGCATTGGTGAATTTTTACATTAAACTAGTTATATTATTTCTTGAAATCGGCTCAACTAATTGGAATATAATCTTAATTTGAACGATTTCGAATGAATGCGTCTTCGGGAAAGCAATATTCCGCATATTCGAACAGAAAAAGATGAGTAAATACATGAACAGTTGACAACTTGCAAAACAATGTCGCAATATATTACAGCTATGGCTATTAAAACGGTTGCGAATTTGATAACAAGTTGTAGGAAATTCTTATGCGACTTTTACACAACTTAAAAGTAAATTACAGCCTACTTTCACTATTAACATTTTTCTATCTTCGTTATACTTATTTCAGGTGATTACCGTCTGTTGCACTCTTTGTCCTAGTTAGAAGCCCATTGCAAAGTGTCAACTGACCTACTTTGTTTAACAGCAATGCAGAGCAAGTGTATGCAGTTATAGCTTAACTGTACATCAGATTACAGTTACTTGATCCGACTTTGCGCTTTTAATATTAAATTTGTATATCCGCATGTATACTTTTCTTTTCTAGTAACGGTTATATTGAGCTGTATTCCTTTTATTTCCATGAGCAGCCAATTGCGGTATTTTAATACATTTTATATAGTCACTATTTTCTGTTTATCTTAAAAATAATATAATAATTGTACGTTGTCAGAAAATTTTGGATAAAGGAACATATTTCTGTTCTAAAAAATCGTCTTACTTTTGTTGGCGTTAAACCAAAATATTTCACGAATATATCGATTGTTGGTGACTGCCAACGCTTCAACTGCGAAATAAGTATATGCGAAACTCTAACTTTTTAGGTCAGTTTAAGTATATATAACAGCTAAGAATTGTTTAACCGACTCAAAAACGAAAAAATGCAATTTAAATATTTCTAAATAGGCAAATTTATATACAATGCTGTAGTTCAGAAATTGCTAATTATTCTAAATGTATTTGATCTATTTAACCTCAACTTATTAATTAAAATTATTATCGTATAGTACTTTATACGAATATGCATGCACACTGTAAAAAATGTAATAATTTTATCTATGACAGCTGTAATTATAACGCAAAAATCCTCGAATATTACTTGAAATTTGAGATAAACGAACTTTTAACCTAAAAATAATGTAAACGTCCTTGGTCCGAATTTACTCTTATAAAATTAAAAATCCAGAATTTTTTGGTTTCGTTTACATTTTAATGGTTACTTCTTACTACATTATTTCACTTTTTATTTTTTTAAATTTCCTCATAGAATTCTTGTTTACCTCCATAACGAGACTCGGTTGTCGTGTGGAACTGCTAACGAACAGATGATTGAATTGCTTTTATATTTTATTGTATGGTTTTCTTTCTTATGTTAGAATGTTAACGACGTGACAAATAAAAAAAAGGTGTTTAACGTAATTGTAGAACTTTGGACTTTGTGCTTTGCAAAAGAAATAAATTTCGCAAGATGAAACGTTTTTACATAAATGTCAATAGTATGTAAAATTATGAGTTAAAGTAAAGATATCTGCGCGAGTCGCGCGGAAACTCCGCCGAATCTGTACACGTATATTACCAAAGACGGACACTATCCCTTTTCTGATACAACGCAGGATGTATTACTGCATTTATTTGTTTAGAGGTAAGTTTGTTGAGTTCTTAAGTTCTTAATTAAATATAGACGAGGAACAATATTAGCAGTGTAAATTCAGACGTAACCTTAAATCTTTTCGGTTGTGCATTAAAATTTTTATCTAATATTTATGGCAGGTGCTTTATATGTTTGGAAGTAATTAAGCTAAACGAAATAAAATTCTAATTAGCATTCTTTTAATATTTTCCAAATCGTTATTTTTTTATTCATCAAATTGTCATTGAATTTTATTTGGATAATTAAATGGAAATAACAAATCAATAACAGTTTCTTTTTACAGTAATTACATTTTATTTATTCCTGGGAAAATCGAAATCGAAAGAATGGTATTTCATGATATTTAAGAACATAAGTCTTAAGAGTTCTTCACATAAGAAAGTATGTAAATCAGTTGAAGGTTAGGAGGTAGGAACAACAAATCAATTAATTTTTTCTGCAGGAATATTGCTTTAAATTATTTATATTTTATTTCAACTTTTGCATTGCACAAAACTAAGGAGATGAAGATGAAAATAACTAATTTATGAGGAATAGGAAGTAAGTACTTAAATTAAAGATTTCCTCAACTTCGTTTAATGTGGGTTTTGTTTTTCAACAATGTTTAATTTGGTTCTCAAAAGATCTATTGAAATAGAAAATCTACATTTTTAATATATAAATAATGCACGTAATAACAAATATTTTGATTTGATAGCTTATATAATAATATGGTAATACGTCATATATAATATTGTTAATTACATTCTATCGTTTTGTCTTTAATAATTCATAAATGAATCCATTAATGAAACAGACAGAAGTGACAAATGTACGTACAAGGTGGGCCAAATTCGATACTTTTAATAGGCAACTTATATTTCTAAAGGAATTAGACAATAACTGACCTAAGCTCCTGGAGCTCGATTTTAAAGAGAAATCGATTGGTGAAATCCCTATTTTTATATCTTCCTTAATATAAGAGATACCGAGCGTTTTCTTAAAAGGTGCAACTTCTAAAAACCCTTGTAACTTTTTTATTTGTGAAAATGCTTGATTTATATAAAAACTATATCAGGGCGCTCTTTGATGCAGAATCCTACGCTCTAATTTTTTATTTTTTTAAACTCCTATTTTTTTGAGATATTATCAAGACTTGTGCTTTTTATATGGAATACTATTGAAAAGCATATAAAGTTACCTTAAAAATGATATTTTATTTAAACTATTTTAAAATTATTTGTTTTTCTTCTTTTCACATTATTTTAAGATGGCCGTGGATGGTGGTAAATAAGCAAATAAAAGATTTCAACAAGGCAGAAAAAAATTGTTGTAATATTAAATGTTACAAATAACAATTCAAACAAACTAAACTAAGGAAACCATTAATAGCATTACTGATATTTATAGCTATAAGGAATTAAGAGAATAAAATTATTCGGTAAAAATTCATAATGTATTGAAAATTTGAAATTAATCATGACTAGAACTAAAATAAGTTGGTTTCTAAAATTCTTACCGACATATTTAAACGAAATATTTACAGAATATACCTTTGTTATTAAAAAATGCGTAAACATGATAAATTATAGCAAGTGTTCGAATTGTCCGCCGTTATGTTATAAACATAATCGACACAGTTTTCTTACACTCTGAGCTGTCTTGAATTGGGAGAATGCTTAAACGTAAGATTTTTAATTCTTCCCCAAAGGAAAAAATCCAATGGGGTTAGATCAGGCGACCTTAATAAAATAAATACGTGTATTGCTTAGTTACCATTCATAGCCATCTTAAAATAATGTGAAATGAAGAAAAACAAATAATTTAAAAATTGTTTAAAGAAAATATCAAGTGTGTTATATCATTCTAAAGGTAATTTTATATGCTTTTCAATAGTGTAAAAATATATAGGGTGTTCCATATAAAAAAACAGAAGTCTTGATAATATCTCAAAAAATAGGAGTTTAAAAGAAGAAAAAATTAGAGCATAGGATTCTGCGTCAAAAAGCACCCTAATATAGTTTTTATATAAATCAAGCATTTTCGCAAATAAAAAAGGGTTTTTAAAAATTTCACATTTTAAGAAAATGCTCAGTATCTCTTATATCAAGGAAGATATAAAATAGGGATTTCACCAATCGATTTCTCTTTAAAATCGAGCTCCAGAAGCTTAGGTCAGTTTTTGTCTAACTCCGTAAGAAATACAAGTTCCCTATTAAAAATATCGAATTTGGCCCACCTTGTACAATTCATAAGATATAGCACACTAAAATATTTCAAAAAATTGAAAAATCAGTCAAGTAAAGTTATACTTGCGGTTGATCAATTCGAACAAAAAAAAAAATTTCGTGGTCAGTGTCATTGGAATATGAAAGTTGAACCATGCGCGTTATACCGTACGATTTGTCGTTTATATATACTACATTGGTGCTCAGAGTATTCCAAAACGGCAAAAGTATAAGTTTTCGTTAGAGTTATTCGGATGTGTAAAAGATCCAGTAGAAAAATACATGTCCTGTACAATGTAACGCCGAAGGGGTAAACATTTTTTATAATACATTGAAGATTATAAATCCTGGGGAGGATTACCTTGCAATGTAGAATTTACAGGGAAGAAATAGCTTTTGAAATGTAATATTATTGCTTCCGTAAAAAAGAAATCTCACTACTAAAGTTCGCCATTCTCCGTGAGCTTACAGGCGTCGGTACGGTAGTAGTCGTTCGGGCGTGCGATTCGTAATATATGCGCAAATTCATGCTTCGCATATTAGACTACGCGATGAAGCGGGGGCGCGAGACGACCTTGTTGCCGATGTAAATGTAGAAGTAGAGCGATTTATTCTATCTGGAAGAATGAAATGTGCATTTTGTTTTCTGCTATCAAAGCAATATGCATAAACGTACGAAAAATAAGAAGCAGCGTTGTATGTATAAATAAAATCGATAATGTATGAAATCAGTGATTTCACAGTTGTGTTGCGTTTGTGAGTTTGAGTACATGACAGAGAAAAAATTGTCGTTTCCTTGATCCACTTATCGAAGACATTTTACAACGTATATGCAGCACTTCACTACGCTCGCGTGTATTCCAACCGGCCGCCGAACACATAGTGGATGCTTACTACTACCATAAGGTTGCTTGCACATATATTACCAATCACACACCCGAACGACCACTCCTATACCGACGTCTGTGAAGCGCATGGAAAGTGGCGAACTTTGATCATTACAGAGAAAACTACTTATTAAAATAGAAATAGTAGCTAATTTTAAACTGACGCATCACATTACCTTTAAAATTTTCAAAACTAGGAGGTAACAAACTTACTTCCTAAATTTCCCATTTTCTTTATGGTGCTTTCTATTACTATCAGTTCTTTAAAAAATACCTCAAATGGGGTAATCTATCTGAAAAAATGATTAAACTTTTAAATTCAGTACAACTCATTTTTTTTTAAGATTCCTAAGGTTAATAGATATTCTAAGCAGTAAAGATCGATATCAAACTAACTATTAACTATTCCACTCTATGTTTTGTAAGTTTAGATAAAGCCGTATTAACAATCTCAAATATTAAAAAATTAAATGCAGTAAATATACGATAGCATTTCTGATAAAAGAAAGATATACAGTTTAACAAAAACAATTATTCCAGAACTGTTAATGGAAATTTAAAAACTTACATATGCGCTTTCTTTAATGTGTTTTTTTCGATTGAAGTAAGGTTAAATGTGAGGTGATAGTATAAATAAATGTCGGCAATAATTGAAACAAAGATAAAGTATTTGGTTAACCGGTATATAAATTTGTAATGTAATGTAGGTTTAATTCGCAGTGGCAGTAACTGTTATCAAGCGTAAATAAAAAATGAAAATATTAATAAAACCAATAAGGAGTAATTTACCACATACGCCAATGTCTAGAATAAATACACCACAACTATATTACAGTTGAAAACAATTTCTATATTTAATTGGTGTTTCTTAAAAAAATAGATTATATTGGAAAGGAGCAATTGACTTAAATGTAGCTAAAGAAAAATGTTCACTAAGAACAACTCGGTATGTTAGTTTTCATTAGTTTGCATCATTTCTAAATGTAGTGATGCTATTTAAAAGTCGTTCTATATGAATTTGCAATAAAAAAAATTACCGTTAGCACTTTACTTGTTACCACTTGAATTACACCGTAACCCGCACTTTAAAATCGTTCTAAACGTTGCCTTTTATCTAAGGTAATAGCATTGAGAACATCTTTTTGTTTGATTATACAGGCTCTTCCAACTTTTCGGAATCATAAAATTGCGCTTATTGGTGTAAACAGTAGATAGCTAAAATTTCTTGATAACATGACATCATAGAATATCTATCAAAAATCTCCATAACTATATACAGGATGATCGATAAGTAGCGAATCAGACACTTACTTGGTTATTTTAAATGAAACACTCATATACTATAAACGTATTTGGTTTCCCCACTTGGAAATAAACCAAACAGTATGGATTTTACGTCAATTTATGACTGACTTCGGGATCTTTATAATTTTGTCCTCCATCGTCTATATAGATAATTGTATTATTACATCTTAGAAATATACAGGCTAGCTCAGTACCAAATTTAATCACCAAAAACGTCATTCTTTAAAATAGCATCAAATATTTTTTTCGTATTTACCATATAGAAAAATTAGATCTCTAACGTTTTTGTATAATGATGCATATTTGAGTTAAATAGATTCCATCCAAATGGTTTCGGGTATTAGTATTGTTGTTGGTTACTCCGATAACAATAAACAACACACATTGATATTGCTGTTCTTAATTGTTGATTTAAAATTTTAAGCCTAAGTAGATATTTACGAAATCAAGTACTTAAAAAAGAGCTGAAGCATGATGAAGTTAAGGATTCTGGAGTGCAACACTTAGTGTGCTAAGAAAAGTGCACAACAGCTCTTACAAACTATTGTGCAAATGTATCGTGGCGAAAGGAAGGAATTTCGAGAGTTCACTTAGATAAATAAATAAGTAGATAGCTATTAATTATTGCAATAAAAATTACAATGAAGATCATTAAGTTTGTTCATAGTGTATTTTATGTTCTTTTTTTTGCAACAATTTAAGATCGTCAATGTCGGTATGTTTTATTTACTGTTGTAACCAAACTATATCAACACAGAAGCCATTTTAATGCAATTTCCACGTGCAAGACTCGCCTTTGGCAGCAAGTAGCTACTTGGGCTCACAATTTTGAATCAACAGTTTAAAAACGTCAATGTTTAATGTAGTCATGGTAACTGAGCAGTACTAATGTCAGAAACCACTTGGATTCAATACCCACAAATGTTAAAGATATAAATTTCTGAATCGGCGAATACAAAAAAATATATGGTATTTAAAAAAATGACGCTTCTGGTGTTTGAATTTAGCAAAATTTTGTGTTCAATACTGAACAGCCTGTATATTTCAAAGGTGTTCTAATACCGTGTATGTCTAGATAGAGGCAGGTACGCAATTTAATCTCATAAAAATTTGATAGTACACATTTGAATTTCGAATTTCTTGAAGGAAATTTAGGCAATTGAAGACAAATTTATAAATACCTTGAAAACTGTTGGAAAACTGAGGTAACTAAAAACGTAATAATAATATACAGGGTGTTCCATTTAAAATACGAAAATAAATGTCTGAAGGATAGGAGGTTTATGATGTTGTAATAAGCGGAATTTTACAATTCCTGAAGGTTGAGACATCCTGTATATGACATAGAAAATCAAACAGAATGATATGTTTACTAGTAGGTAATTAAATGAAGTAGGCTGCGTTGCTATTATGCAAAATGTTGAAGTTTAAATTTACAATCTGTAGCCTAAAATATCATTAAACGCTTTATTTGAGTATAAAAAATAAGATTGTAGCTTCTTTGTGTGTGTTGTACAATCCTAAAATGCTAAGCCTTCTTTCATTACATTATATTCCATAATTTATTGATAAAAATATATATAAAGCTAATGTTTGATGGGACAACAGTGATACCTAATTATCTATCAATTTGGGACATCTCCTTTCTGTACTTTCTATGAAGGGGTCAAAAAAACGATTAATACATTAATTTCACTGATATACCTTAACATAATTCATACAAATTTAAGAAAAGAATTTCCCTCACCATGATTATGATTTTGTTCCATAAGAATTAAGGTTGGCTTTTTACATCGTTAATATTAAACAATTTCTAGATTTTTTTTAGTCGCAAAACACACGGGCCATAGTGTCGAGCATCTGCAATCGCTTGACATAATCTCGCCGCGAGTGTCTCCCGTGAGTTCTAGACTTTACAGTCTTTAGACCTTACTCAAAAGCATTTAATCAAATGGGAAGCCACTATCTCGCGACCAAGTGTCGGTTATTCGATGTTGATAAACAGTGGCTCATGTACTTTAGGTCACCAGTTTCGAAGACACCGATAATTTCGTTTTATTTTATTATCTTTGTGTTTTAAAAAAAAATTGCATGATTCGTTAACATAATATTTGGCACATATCGTACAATAGTATAATGTTAATAAATGCACTTGTGTGAATCCTCCATTTCTCCTTTTTGCCTCGCCACTTCTATATGAAACGCTTTAATGCACTACATTTAGTAAAACATTCGATCCAATGTGAAAGTAGAATGAATAATTAAATCTGGTTACAGTAAAATCCTTGCGGGAATACGAAAAAAATACGAACATACACATGCTTTCGTTTTAACAATCAAAACCCACATTTATTACTGAGTATATCCTGACCCACATGCAATACTCTTCATTAACTAAATGCAGTCAGTGTTATTGTAATTAGAAATACTTAATTGGTTTCTTGATCATATGTTGGAAAAAAGAACCCACGTAGCAACGACAGCAACAGTTATTATGTTATTACATTCTAATATCTAAAAATGCAGTGCGAATAATATAAAACGGCGAATGCATTTTATTTTATTGCATTTCATTTCATTTCATCATGTTACGTACAGTTATAACATTGCGCGATGCACAGATTCCACAATAACTGTAAGTAAATTTATATAATCAACAATGGCAATGGTACCATTTTGTGTTTATACCCGGGTCTGACAATGTCATACAGTTCTATCAATGTAGGTTTTTAGGTTAAACACATAAAAAGAAGGCTGCTTCGTTCGCAAGCGGCCTTAGAATATCATGGAAGGTAATTATGTTTTGCGCTTTGTACTACTGGCATCCTATTGAAGATTATGCATTAGGAAAAATGGTTTTAAGTGTCTAGGATGATTCTGTTTAAACAGATTTTGTTTGAAATATTTGCGTGCTCCAATTTCATATACGTTCTATTAATTGTGCAGATCGGAACTTGTTATCCTTAAGCTGGTTGCGTCTTTTACCGTCATAAAATTAATTTAATCTCAGCCCCAATAAGTAGATTATCCGAAAAAACTTCGTTCTATGGATCAATATTGAGAGTATGCAAGAGTTAATGACCCTTGCATTCTTTCAATGTAATGAAAACAAATGAAGAATATTAACTCTGAAATGAATTTATTATGTCTAAACGTTTTACTAAAAATTTAATTTTAGTTCTAAGTTATAACTTTGTACAGTGATTCGTTGTGGTACAATGTTAAGTTTAAGTAAGGGACAACCTAATTTCCTGGGCATTTCGTTTAAGATAAGAAAGTTGGCATCACTTTAAATCCCGATAATACCAAACGTTAGTCCACATGGCATGCTTTTCTAAAAAAGGTAGCCTCTGTCGTTCAGAAGTTAGCGGAGAACAATACTTTAGGACTTTGCTGTATGCAGTATCTAAACAGTATATAGAAAGATACATATTTTGACCAACAGAGCTGTATGAAATAAGCACGCATTTAGTTCAAGGTTTGCGTTTAAATTCAAGAGTAATTCTGAAATAGAAAAAAAATTGTCACTGGTGTTTATTCATCCTAAAAAATCATGTCGAGACGGTGATGCAGTAAAAACAAATGGGGAAATGAAGACAAGTGGGTTGCATTATTAATATTTTGAACGTTTATTCATCTTGTCTCAGTTTCATTTGTGTGATCCATTCAACGATGACAAAGGATAAACAGTTAATTTGTGCATGCTTACCAAGTATTAAATAAGGTTTACAAAAATGTAAATTATAATTTGTACGTTTAAAAACTAAATTATTTTAAAAATAAATATATATTTTCACAAGAAAAGCTAATTGTTTAAACATTTATTTGTTTGTAGTTTAATCTGTTCAAAATATGTACGCGCATATATTTGTCTTTATCGTCTATCATTAACTGAAACATGAAAGTAATTACAGTTCATTATCGATTTAAAAGGTCGTTTTTTAAAGAGCGTTTCTATTGTGTATCCTTGGCTCTATGCATTTTTAATATACATCTGGATGTATCTGTAATTCTATTGTTTTTTCTTTTTTGTGCCTATTGTCTGATTATAACAGTTTTTTTTTCAGTTTACTATAGATAGCAATATCAATACATAATGTCGGACTATTGAAATTAATGAAAGGTAAATATGTTTGGCACAACCTTGTATTCGTTTAATAATTTTACCGCGTTTACGAGATTATTAGGAAGAGGTCTGGGGTATGACGATTGCAAAAATGTATTTTCTTTTGATAAAAATAACACATGTGTTGTCACCTTTGCTCGCGACTGCTGCTCCCCAAATATAATATATTGTAGAATCTACTAGGATATATGAAAAATGCTTTAAATAGGAACTGTGCACATGCGAAATGCATTGGATTTTTTTTAATCGTGACTTTTTTATAAAAACAACTCTTCATTGTCTCTTACTTGTATGAGATTAACCGCATTTGACCACTAAAAACATATACTCACTTATCGAGTCTTACCAATAAATAAATGTTAGAAATATCTACTACATGTGTATATTAAGCCTAGCTCTGATTGTGAGTTTTATACGAGGGTAGCCTGAAAAGCTGCCAACCCAACATATAAACAAGTACTTTTTTATCAAATTCAATTCCATTTTTAATTGTATCCTGTTTTGCAAAATAGGCATTTGCGAATATGATCGCCCTTCATTCGATGAAAATTTCTGTCCTCCGATCGAAACGTTACGCCTAGGAGATAAAAAGAAGTCGCTGGGGTCTGGTGAATAGTAGGGGCGATTTATCAATTCGAATTCCAATTCGTTAATTTTTGCCAGGGCGACAAACAAAAATGATTCGTTCAATTTTGCAACTCCAATTGAAAAACCTCAATTATTTTAAAACGTTAGGTTGGATACCTGATAAATGCTAATAATCCAAGAAAACGCCTACACTGAAAAAACGATGTTTACTAAATTTTGCTAGAATACCGGCCACTAGATAGATGATGAAATATTTTTTGGCCAGATGATATTTGGGCTTGTGGTATTAGGAAAATAATAAGCGAAATATGAACCAAAACACGGGGAAACCTCCATTATGATATGACATATTAGGGTATAATCCAATACATGAGATATCAGTTCTTTAGGCAAAAAAGACAAACTGCTTTTGCCGCAGTATTTACATTGAGATAATAAGAAACAGAAGAAAAAGTATTGCATTCCTTGATGCATTCCATGCTAAGACGGGGCAAATACTTATCGCAAATCAAGGCTGTACAACAAAGTATTAAAAAACATTGTAGCACTATCACGTTTTTTCCTTTAATATTATTTTGCATACCGAATAAAATTTGTTTTCTGAGAAAACTGAAAAACAACTATATATACAATCACTAAACTTAAATAAATGCTAGTTTCGAATACATACAGCGTCGTAGTTGGAACTTTTATTATTAGTATTACGAAAGTTCCGAATAAAAGTTGAAGAATTAATTATTGGCCATAATTAAGTACTTTTCACTTGTCATTAACTCACTCTGTAACGTCATTGGCAATTTTTTAAAGTAGTAACCTATAGGATGTGTCAAAATTGAATACTATTTTTTCTTTTTGTGACAGTTTTGCTTCACCTCATTATGACATTCGGATACAACAGTAATTAAATAGAATATTTGAAGAAAATAGGTGAACTGGCGTAAGATCATCTTTGGTAGCGTGATCTCCTGATTTGTACCTACTCGATTTTTTTCTTGTAGAGTTATCTTAAAAATACCAAAACAGACCCAAAAATTTGGAAGAACTAAAGGATTACATACGGGAACACATACATGTAATACCAGCCGCAATGGTTCAGAATGCACTGCAAAATTTCCATTATTGGCTTATGCATTACCAGATAGTTAATTGGGCACAATTTAAATACTTATTGTAGTAGTATTTAATATCAGTATCATTGGGCTGTAGCACAAACGCCTTTAGTCACTGCGACCTTGATAGACCTGTCATAACAAAATGCCCTTATATATATTAGAATAGGTGAAGGCTTTTGATAAGCCTTAGTACTGCTCTAGGATCTTCTTCCTTTAGTTCAGTAGATGTCAGAAATGGTTTATTGAAATGTTGTTGTCGAGTGCGACTGATGGCAACACATTTGCATAGAATGTTTTGCCGTCTCCAGAACTTTTTCGCATAGACGACAGATTTGATTGAGCTTTTCCTAGGTGAGGGCTTCATGACCTGTCAGAAATCCCGCCTGTAACCTAAGGCCACCTTTGATGATCGATAGCAACATTTTTGTTGTCTTGCTTTTGTCCTGGAGCTTTTGTCCTGGAGCAGCAGTGCGAGGTCTTTTGATTGTCCCTCCATTGTTTGATGTGGCTCTTTTGTAGGCCATAGAAAGGGTTAGGACCGATGAACGGCATGTTCGCTGCTTCTCTGGCCGGTTGTCTGCCTTTTCGTTGCTTTTGATCCCTCGATGGCTTGGGACCCACCGCAAAAAAAAAACGTGGTTTTTGTGTCCTAACAGCCTTAGATTATATGTACATTCATGAATCACCAGACCACTGGAGGCCTTGATAGCCTTTAGAACTGCCTGACTGTCATCGCATACAATTATGATTGCGCCTCGTATCTCTATCTCGAGGTTCTTTATGACTTATGACTAAAGTTCGCCACTTTCCGTGCGCTTCACGAAATTAGCAGAGACTAGACAGACTCGTGTTTATTCGTCTATTTTTAGCTTTTTAAAAAAATTGCGAATTACAGCACAGACTAGGTTGAGGAAAGGAAGAAATTGCAAAATTATGGCAACAATCAGTTCTTCAATTTCTAATCAATTTTTTTTTTTCGTAAAACTAATAATAAAGGCTCCAGTATCAATGTCACTTACTGAAGCTGTATATTCCAAGCATGTATAAGCGACATCTGCACAATGCAGTAGGAAGTGGGAATCACTGGCAAAGTGAAGCCAGAGCGTTGTAAAATTGAACCAATGTCGCAGAAGGCATAGTAGATTTTACACAAACAAAGGTTTAAGTTGAGGTCGTTTTAGATAAATTCTATGTATGAATCACGTGCAATAAATACGGTGAACGATAAAGAAATAGCACACAGACATGTGTACGTGTTTCTTATATTTGTCAATCCAGCACTATCCTGGTATCTAAATATGCCATTAGGTACAAGATATTACAGTAATTACACAATTCTATAATGTCGAAGGAAGATGTATACGCTATTCTAAACATACTTTAGTACAAGTTAATTAAAATATTACATTGTTGCTATACTCCGGTTATTTATTTAAAATCATTTCAAACACAAGCCCATCCCATTTATTTAGTTCGTCTATTCTATAATTTTGAAATATTGTAATACCTATTCTTATAATCCAATTACAAGTATTAATTTGAATGTAGAGAACCCAGAAACATAGCAATTACTTTAATTATCTACCGTTCTATTTTGGTTTTCAATTACTATGTAAACCGATGCTTTAGTTTCTCAAATATTGCCAGTAAATGGCAGTATCTATTATCACATTTTATTAGAGTGAGATGAGGCAAGTATTATGTTTTATTGCGTGCTAGTACGCGTACACTTACAGTAGATAGTTGCATTACGTAAGTTCGCTTTTCATTAATTCATTGCCTACAACAGAGACAAAGCGCAGGCTCCTTGAAACAAGCCACGTGTAACAATTAAACGTTTCTAATTTCGAATTTGATATATCACAACACAGTACATTTTAAAACGTGTCTATTTACAAAGCATTTTATTTATTAATATGCACAGCGATTTGTAATTGAATGTTTATCGCAATGTATCGAATAAACTATTGATACGTGTGTTTTCTTTCGTCCTTTAGTGAACAATTTATTACGGAACTAAATTGAAGGTATTAAGTTGTTAAAATTTTCTGAATTGTAACCTGTCAATTTCCACAAAACTTCAAGATAATTAATCATGTCGAAGTAAACAATTCCGATGAATTCGCCAATTACTTCTATTTTCTAAGAAGTTTTCTGTATAAAGATGGATTTTTGTTGATACGAAACCAGAAGAGGAATATTAATAAACAAGGAAACAAATGTAAATTACGCTGCAATACAGAAAAGTCTTAATTTTATTGATATAAAAAATATATTTTTTATGGTTGACGCTAACGTTTACTAAACACAATTAAGGTTGTTTTGAAGAAAATATTTTATAATCATTTTATTGTTGCATCCTGTTGAATCGCAAACAATATCAAATAGTAGCATAATAATATAGACACTGGCGCTCTAAGAATAAAATCTACAAAGCGAACTGCACGGCAAAATTGCTAGATTTATGTAATATTTATAGTTGGCTCAGAAATTTTGCATGGTTCATGCTAAGCCTGAAAAACAGACACGTTATCTATCAAAAATCGATGAATTTAAAGCTGAATTTTGTGCTTTTCAGAAATTATTTGGATGAAATTGGGGGTCGTGAAATTCGGGAGTGTCTCTAAAACACACCTTCGGCAATTTTGATTTTTTATTTGAATTGATAAATAAATCTTGAACGAGATATAGAAATTTAAACGATAAACGCTATGTTTATGTGTTTCGTTTTAAACCTCAGCTACTTCAGAATAAATACTTTGACCTACTCTTGAATCGCAATTTGAATTCTTCAAATTACCACCTTTTAATTGGAGATTTAATTAAACAGAAGTTACCTGGATGACAGATAGACTCAAAGTCAAATATAATTTTTGCGTCATTTTAAAGCCATTGTTTACCTGCGTTGGCGATTGTTTTATTTCCACGGTCACCTTTGATGATTTTTATTTAAATTATAATATATGTCGAAACTAATTATTTTTGCTGTAGTATGATGCAGGAACCCAACTGAAGTTGAGATTCTATGCTCTATGATGACATTTTATCCCACACACAACACTACAGCGTAAAACTTTACTGACAAATTTGAGGATAACTGACCGAACGATTTTTAGTTGATGAAATTACCATTCTATATGATTAAAATTTACACTGAATCTGTTTTTACATTAATTTAAAAATTAATGGATGGCGCTGATGACGGATAACCTTTTGGACGTTTGCTTGTAACATTACAATAGCATCGTTGGATTAGTTTTTCGGTTACCTTCCCAAAAAGTAAGAATATACAGGTGCTGTAAAATATGTAAGTTACTTTCATTGGAAATGTAATTGAACTACCGATAACGCCAAAAGTTAATACACAAAAAAAAAGAAACCAGCATATTTTTTAAAAACGCTGGCTTCTGATGTTCAAAAGTTAGTATGGATAGATACTTTAGCACCTTTTATACGATTATTGTTAGGTAATTTCAGTTACTCACAAGAGTTACATGTATTAAACATATTGCTAACTTTTCCAGGAGTGGATTGAGACCTAAAGATATTGACGACAATAACCAGTAATGAAAAATCACAACTGATCCTTTGCAGATTGATAATACTGTTATATAAAAATATAAACAAAAGTAATTGGAAGATGGAAGATTTGTTACAGGATGCCAAGACGTAAAAGCTAAAACATATAATGGTATGATTTCTCATGCATATCTAAAGTACTCATCTTTCTTTTGTTTTCATGCATTTCAGAATTCCAGACATCGTACTCAAAACCAAAAAAAAAAGCTCATGTGTCTTGTGATTTTATTAAAGAGACGATGTGATTGCATTTTCAACCACTGACATCCAATATGTAGTTGACGGGTTAAGTTTATATTCAATAAGAAGTCTGTTGTTAACCGCTGCAATAACTGGTGAAATTAAGTTTTCATAAGATTAATAGGGAAGTTGAAAAGAAAATTTTATTTACCTTAGAAGTTATACGTAATGATTATCTAAGAATAAAAATAAACGATTTTCTATCCAATAACGTATTCCATTGGACAGCAGTAGAGCGCACATGGAGTTTCCACTTCTAGTTTGAAAATCTGGATCGAGCAGTGACAATGAAATATGTTATTCCGGCGGCGATCGTTTCTACATGTCATGTTTCATTGTTGTATTTGTAAATATCAACTGTTGTCAGTTTTGTTTCTCTGGCGGGATAAAAATTGCTGTGAGTGCAACTCTACTAGTCTAACTTCACCAATGGTGGAACATGCAACTTGTGCTTCAAGTGCTAATGGGGGACGTTATAAGAATGTTCATTTAAATTTCATTACGTTAAGAGAAAAAGGGTTTTGAAAAACCCTGAAATTCAGATTTTAATCACGTGAATTAAAACGGACCGGCGATTGGTCGCCGACAGGCCGCTTCTCTTTGGCAGTAAATATCAGAGCAGATTGCTTAATTTCGTTTGTTATAAGCAAGTACATATATTTAAATGATGTGGGATATATACTCTTTTGCTCTGCTTTGTGTGACAAGTGAATGTGAAATTATTATTACGTAAAAGATACAAAACGTCATGTATTTCATGATATTTTATTAATATCAAGGATGACAATTCAAATTCACTTCTACCAAAGTGAAATAATGTAATGGTTGATTATCTGTGTTTGTCACAAGAAGACTGTTTAAAAGCGCCTGCGTTTCAAATTACAGATTTGTTTTTCAATCACTCTGATGGAAAGACAATGTCAATATCGGTTTATCATATATCAAAGTTTTTCGTTTTTATTGCTAAGTTTTCTATTTAATCTTAACTAACTAAAACAATAACCACATCTACGATAATAACAAAAGAAAATACTTGTATACACATAAATTTAAGAGTTGAAAGCATAGCCAAGTTATAAAACAAGTAATTCCCCTATTCCACAGGTTAATTTTGAAAATGTGAAGTACTATGAATTATTACGTTGATAAAAATATGAAAGATTGCATGAATCAAGTAATCTTTACTATGGGTGACTGATTAAAAATTATAGATGCACTTTGGTGATAATGTGTCATATGATTCCTTTACTATAACTACCTAAATTATATTAATCCAAAAGATGAATAATGTACTTACAATATCGTGTCCCTGCGTTCCACCTTTTACCACTTCCGGAGCCATATATTCTATTGTACCACAGAAGGAGTACGCCCTTTCCATATCACCCGAACGCGGCAGTTCCTTACTTAATCCAAAGTCAGTCAGGACGATATGTCCGTTTTCATCTACTAATATATTTTCTAATTTGATATCCCTGTATATAATACCCAACTGAAAGAGAAAGGTATCATATTAGCAAAATTGTTCGTGTAAATTTACATAAAGCATGTGTACACAGATTTTACTTTCACTTCAACTGCATGGAAAAGTATTAGCAGTCAGATCGTTTGATTTTATTTTATTGCATAAGTAATAAAGAAGGCATTGTTACACAAAATTAGTCAATGGCATATTTCATTTTACTGCCATGGAAAGCTGCTGAACAATTATTGGATCAGTTTAAAAAGATAATTTAGAACGAAAATAAAATACAATGATCACAGTATGGAACAAGTGAAACCCAGAATAAATAAAATAATTTAACCAGTTGATTATTCGATGGCGGAAAGCTAACTCCAAGTTAATACACGTGAAGACTATCACATGAGTCTGTAGTGACAATAAAACGTAAAATTCTAAACCACATAATTAAGGTACTCCTGTTAACTTTTTTTTTTTAACTGCACGAATATCGGCTATTTTGTCGTTGGGCAATTAACAAATGTTCTGGTAAAAAATATAGCAAAGAAGCAATGTCATGTAAGAATTTTAACAATACTAAATGGATCATACAAGCAATAGTTTACTTTTAGACTTAGCCAATAGGTCAGCCAATGGACGACTAGGTATTGCAGCCAGTAATAAATGCTATACAAATATTTTTTTATTGAAAAAAAATATATTTAAATATTGAAATCAAGTCTAAAAACCTGGTTGTATGCATTTCCTAGTACATAATAAATAGTGATTCCACACTATACAGAATGTCCCACCTGCGTCGATCGATATATGTATAAAAGAGTACACATTGGAAAATTCTGAAAACTTGGAAGTACGCCAAAACCTATATGTACTGCTGAACTAAAATATTTTAAATAATATGACACTTCCGATTATACCGGAAATAGCTGTCAACTTTGTTATGTCAAATTATACTTTTAAATCCCTAATTCAGTTTTCAGAATTTTCTAATGTATACCGTTTCATATATCGATCGGTATAGGGTGTCTCACCGGCAATTCCCCGGCGAGACACCCTATATAAATGTTCACTAATAAATATTCCGCAAGTACAATTGTGATGTAGGGGCGAGAAAACAAAATGATATCATAGAACGTAAGCTACAAAATAGCGATTGCAAGCTTTGCTAACCAACAATATCATATCAATTAAAATTTGAAATACAAGTGTAGCTAAAGAAAATACCGACTGCATGTTAATTACAATTCCACACTTCATTCTGACACTAATAAAGATTCCCAAATTTCAGTTATTAATAAAGTCTGCTTAGTAATTGGTGGTATATAAATAGCTTAAAACGTATAAGTAACATTTAATGAAATTGTTGACGAAAAAATATAAAAAAGAAGCAAAACAGGTTAGTCTAGACGCTAGGTAATATAAAAGATCTCACTGCTGATGAATTTTACGTGAAATAAGATTTTATTAAGCTAGCTGTTTGTGAAACAGTACATACATTTCGGTTTCTATCTCTGCATTACGAATTGATTCAGATTGAGTGATAAATGAAAATATTTTCGAAAAACTTTTATTGTTTTTTTTTTTTGTAATTCTTACGAACTTACGAACTAATATTTCATGAGAAAAGACCCGGAACAATTTTATGAAGTAATAATAATCTTTATGTATTCATTATAGATTGTTCGCACCTTAGAAAAGACTATACGTCTTGTGGACTCCTGTCATCTTTTTCTATTAACAGAAATTTCGTGTATATACATCGCTCTTTAGCACAGACGCTGTTGCAAGATATTGCATATAGTACAAGGATCACTAAAAACACCACCGAAGAGGAAAGGAATTCAAGAGAATGATCGTACACAAGTATATAATAAGTAGCTTCAAGACAGCAGTAATATTCCTCCTATGCTTACCGGTCTATTGCTGTCTGTCAACATGGATGAAGATATTCCAAACTTCAAGCGAACAACACTGTATAAGTTATTGGTATTTGAAAAGGTTGGAAGAAAAAGTATTACAAATGAGCTGCATAGTTATTTCAAAGGTATAAAAAGATACAGATAAGAAGGACGAAACATTGTTTACACGAATGAATCGTATGCCAATACAAGAAATCTTTGCAAATAAGGTACGGCTTGACAGCACTGTAAATTAAAAAACGACAGATATCGGCAGAAGGTGTATCGACAGGAATTACAGCACCACGTGGTCGTGGTCAAAGGTTTGCGTTAATTCACGCAGGTTATGAAAATGGTTTTGGTGCTGAAGCGAAATTTATATTTCTTGGTAAAAGAGGCACAGTAGATGCACATGATGAGATTTGCAGAGATATTTATGTGAAGTGTTCGATAATCGGCGATAGATGAAGGCACTGTCAACATTAAATTGGAGAAAGCACGAAATCCGATTGTGGTTGGAAACAAATGGGTATTCCGGTAGAAGTAGGAATGTTAAAGCGAGAGTTGATTTATGTATTATCAAAAGTGGAACATAATTTCGACAAATATAAACTTGAGGAAACTGCAAGAAATTTTATTCAGACTATATTACGTTTGGCTCCATATCATTACATGCTGAACCCTAGAAATCAATGCTTTATTTGAGCGCACACCATTTCGGGCTCAAATAAAGTGTTATATTCGCACGAATAATGTTACATCTGAAGCTGCAGATATCATACCACAGATAGAAAAGGATTGTGATAAGGTTTCTACAGAACAATGGAGAAATTACGTAGCTCATGTTAAGAAAAGTATTTATTACTATGTTATATTGATTGTTATTAAATATAATTTCATTGTTTCCAGTTGAAGAGGAAATATGGAGAATTGATGAAATTCGGGATAATGTACAAGAATTCATTATTTCTTTGGATTCAGAATCAAGTTCTACAAAATATGAAATCAGTTCTGAATTTGCTGTATTTGTTAAAGAAAATAGAGAGAAGCTATTATATGGTGTGATTTATGTAAGAAATGTTGACTATATAGTAATCGCCACCTGATTAATGTTTACTGATACTTCCATCCTTGCATAATCAAAAAGTTTATAATAATACATTATCTGCTGCAAAACTAAAATGCGTTGTAGAAATACGGTTTAGCCTCCAAATAAATTGGTTGTGTTGCATTTTAATGTTCAATTTGTCATTACTCATCACGTCAACTGCCAATTACGGAATTACATTTGTCATTGCAATCTGACAACCGTGTACTCTTCATATGAGCTGTTCTGTTTTCTAAGGTGCGAACGGACTATACTTTTTAACGTAGAAAAGGTTATGTGGATATTAACATTGGTAAAAGGTCATCAAGGCAACGGCTGTTAGTGATACTGCTACACTATAAAATACGTAATTAATTGTTCTATTCTTTTGTTGTTTGTCAAAAGAACAAGCTTCACAATTACGATTATTAAATCTCATTACTTATAAGTTATTACAATTTTTAATTATAGTACTTAATTTTGTGTACAATTTTAAATACAAAGTAAAACTTGATGCATATTCTATGTTTGCTATTCTTTTATTGTCTATAAATTCAATGGAATTTTAAATACGAAATTTGCAATAATTATAGAATTGGTTAACCTCTACAAACCTGACACTCTAGAAATTTTCTAAAACTATTGATACAATTTGTACATCGTGGTGTACATTATCTTTGATGGGAAGTAAATTTATGACCTAATGTATGTACATATATACATTACATTTGACTAAAGAAGTGTTTAATATGTTACTTACAGATTGAGTCGGACAGTGAACTGTACGGTTTTGGTGAGAAATATTTGCTTATAAATTATACTTATCGGATTTGTAATGATAACCAACTATTAATGTATGTGTTAATGTAAATTAAATCTGTAGAGGTTAAGGTGACAGAACGGGCCAATAATAACGCAAAATGTTAATGTATATAGTGTACTAAAACTTGACAAAGAATTATTTATAGAATTGCTTTGTTCCATTACATCTTGAATATATGTTGTTGGTTGCTTTTAATTTACATCATTTTGTTTTAATAAAAATTTCATCAACACCGCAGAAGCAGAAGAAACTTAATGTGTCAGCTTTGAAGCATTTATTTCCGTGTGCTACAACTAACAGAAGGCGCACTGGGTCGGGAGTCCAATGAAATGTTTCTTATTTCGTCATTGCTGCAGTAAGTTTCTGTCGATGCTTCATTTTCAGGACTAGAACCTCCTTCACCACTGCATCCCCAGTTTTTGCAGCTATGTTCGTTCTTAAAAATGAGGTACTAATAAAGACATTTGGTTCTCAAATTCTCATTTTGGCAATTTTATGCCAGCTTGACCACTTTTATTTCCTTTTTCCTTTTTATGGTGCTTCTCGAACGTATCGAAAAACGTATCTCGAAAATGAATCCACCTCTTTTTGCATTCTTGTGCTATCAAAAAGTAATTCTTAACGTAAAAAATTGATGATGATGTTGAGACAAAATTTACTACTCAGAAACATGAAAATTGTGACGGCACAATACACATGCATTTAACGCTACAACGTGTATGTCCATACTCCTAATGATTTAATTAAACCATATTCCAGTGCACAAGAAAAGAACTCCATTTGTCTTTGGGCGCTGGAAGTTCCCTCCCGTATCCAATCTATCCGAGTCTACTTCTTGTATCAAGTGAAGTGCAATTAATGATATATGGAGATATATGTTATCTGAATACAATCAGCTTTTTTGCAGGATTTTTTTAGGAGATCACCGTATTCAGTTATACTCCACTTTTCTTACTTAAAGCAACATTTTTTTTTAATGAAATTTGTTTATTTAGATTTCTAGCTATACATGTTCAACAATAAATACTAGTTATCAATTAGGCTATACGGCTGTTCACTGAATTGTTCTGGAAGTATGTGCTGCAATTAAATTCCTGTTTTCTGGAAAAATAGTGCTTCTGAATTCTGGACTTTGGGACTTCCAAATTGTATCGGTACCTTAGATGGCAAGCACGTCCTAATCGAAACCCTACCAACTAGTGAATCGCAATTTGTTAAGTGTAAAGAGACCTTCTCGATAGTAGTTTTGATAGACGCGTAATATAAATTTATTTTTTTTGATATAGGTGCTATAGGCAGAAATAGCGATGGAGAAATTTTTGCTAATTAGAATCTTGAAAAAACGCTACAGCATTTTCTACGTTAAGTCTGTCCATCATTCGTATCAATCCAAATGTCCAAATGTCGATCATTTGTTTCGGATCTATGTAAACATATCCACTTAAAATCAAAAGAATAATTCTCTTCGTGTCGTATAGGATCGTTGTCGTATCGTAATCGATGGATATCGGTTCTCCCGTCAGAGTCGTCTCTCTTGCCCATTATTTCTCCTTATGATCTCAGATCATACGTTGTAGCATTAAAAGCACAATGTTATTACATTAATAAAATTAGTGTCATTAGAGTAAAACCAGTGAAAATGATGAAAACAAAATACTCAGCGCTGAAATCGGTCGACGATTGGTCGAAAAATATGAATGGCGCCGTGTTAGTATCGGCTTGAAAAAAAAGAAGAAAACTTTTTTGTTTGATATCCAAAAAAATTAAAAATATGCAATGGCATGGTTTGTAATTTTTCCCAAAGAAATACCAAATTTGGCAATCGTCACTTACCAAAGAAGTCGCAGACTGCAAATTATTGGTAAAATTGAAATATAAAGCAGAACAAGCACGACGCACAGATGATAATTCTAGATGTAGCAGGTTAGGTACAGAGATCTTAAAAGCTCTATAACATAGTGTCAGGAAAGTAAAGGTGCAAGTGTACCAAAGAAATTATAAGTTCTTAGTATAAACATTTGGCCTGGCTTAAGAAGAGAATACAGCGATGCCGATATTTTCAACGGCGATGAGACCGATGTATTGTATAAGAGGACGTCAAAACTTTTTTCAAAAAATTTCATCGTGAAAAATATGTTGGGTTAAAGCAAAGTAAAGAACGTGTAACTGCGTATGTGTGTGCAAAAATGATTGGCACAGAAAAATTACTAATAGCTGATAAATCGAAAAATCCTAGATATCTCAAAAATTGCACGTTTATCTGTTACTTATGTTGCAACTAAGTTTTGCCGTTGAATGATAATTGTCCAGCGCATTCATATAATAGGAAACGTTAAATCAATTAGAGTTCCTACTGCCTAATACTTCGGCAATCCTACAACCTATGAATTATGGAGCGGTTCGATGTGCGGTCACATAATAAACAATTTCTTTATCTCGGTTGTCTCTGCGAATTAAATCAGAGTTTCAAAGTTTCGTTATTAGATGCCAAACAATTGCTTGGGGACGTTTGTCCTTTAGAACTATTGAAAACTATTTCCGCCATACTGGTTTTAAAGCAAGTGCCTTCTTAGGCGAAAATATTGAACTTCCTTCAGCTCGTTGAATATTTAAATATGCCGATAACAAGGATGGTTATGTGTTCATAATAATGACGTAAATACGGCATTTGGCAGTGAATTGTCCATATCGACTAACATCGATAGTGACTTAACTGTTACAGAACTGCCCACAGATGTAGAGCTCTTATCAAAATCCTCTGAAACACACTCTGAGTGCGTCAATGATTCTGACACAAATGAGGATGCAGCAATACGACTAACAATCAGTGAAGTGTACAATATGATCAATGTTTTATCTACCTTCATTAGACTGACAACATTAGGGAGGTATTCCGTATGTTGCTGAGTAAAATTGGAAAAGATGTGTTGACTCAAAAATTTGTTCACTCGAAAAATAAATTATTTTCAGACAGATAGCAATCAATAACATGTGCAGAGTGTATATATCAGCATACAAGAACTATATTGATAACTGTCATTTCATATACATTTCAGAATTTTGCAATTTTATTTAGAAGACATGCGGAAACCAAATTTGATTTATTAGAAACAAAAACGTATAAAATCAACATCTTTTATAGGGAACGCTTGCTTAAATCGAACACATTGGGAAATTTATTTCAATTCGTTTTATCAGATGATTAATGGAATTTAGTATTAAAAAATAAATTAGAATTACTAAAAAATTGACCTGCTTGGAAAAGGAATACCAAATTTGGCAGTGAAAAAAGCCACTTGAGTGCTCGCTGCCATGTTTATTTAACATTTTTTAAACAAAAATAAATGGCAAAATTTATGTATATTGAGTTTTCAATGCAATTAATTGCGCACAAAAGAATATAAAAATTTGCTCCTTACTTAAACCCAAAGCAAATCGACAGGCGTATTTAGAAAGTGAAATATAACATTTACAACTACCGACTTTCGTATATCGAAGCGTTTTTAAGGAATCATTCCACTTAATCGGTTCATAATTTTGCAAACATTTTTACAATCGCATAAAAAGAGCAAATACATGATTATTTGCTTATCGCATTTCAAATTATAATTCCATATTTTGAATGCATAATATGATCCTTTCAAGCAAGTACTATTAAAATAGATAGCTACTTTTGCATCCTCGTTCTCATTTTACTTAAAGAAACACGTAAGACCTCATCACTTTAGATGTAGTAACAGTAATAAAGATTCTCCAAGTATAATTACGAGATTACATAATTTTCTTCTCCAGAGAAGGGTAATTATTAAATAAAATTGTTAAGGAATGTAAACGAACGCTTTCCGAAAGAGTCCTACATAATAAAAATTACAAACAGACACTGATGGGAACTTTAACCCGCAGCCTGTACGTGTTATTCACACCTAACGGAGTCCATGACCAGGTGGTAGTCCCCTTCTGCATTAGACGTTAACCCACCATTCAGCGTCTGGCACCCCCATTGAAATTAAATACGTTTTATCCGTCATGCTAGTGTCGCCACTGCTATGCTTAGGACGATGCTGTGCTGTTTGCATGAATACATGATTTTTAAAAAGTAAAAATAAAAGTTTACCTTAAAAATTGTCTAGCTAGTATTTATAAATGGAAATCGTGTATTGATTCAAATAAAGCAACATTTCACAAGCTTACGAATATTTTAGACAAGAAACATAATATGAACTAAATCAGATTATTTAACGCGGGTTAAATACCAATAACAACAGGATACCAAGAGATTATTTACTTTTCTCTTATGATCTACAACTAAACTTTATATTACTAGGTAGTAGTTAATAAAGTATTCCGAAATCTAACTAAACGTTTTGCTTAATTATTGTTACACTTTAAAACACGCTTATGTAAGTGTTTCCAAAATATCATCAATATCACATTTTGTAAGTACGTGTTTAGTTAGTACCAACTATTATGAACGTTATAAGAGAGACTATTAAAAACGCAGGTTTCTGCTCTAAGGCTAATTATAAGCTTGTTCTATATTTCCATCCTATGTTAATCCTACTACTTCAACAACTTGCCTTATGTTAAACTAAGTAACTCGAAATTTTACATATCAGTAAAATTAAATTCTAAATTTACAAAATATTAATTAATTAATTAGATACGGGAAAATAGCATTTTGAGTTCCTTGTAAACAATAAAATAGGCAAACAAATCAAGAAAGATGTCAGAAAGGATAAATATTGAAAGAGGTCAAATTTGCGGCGGCGAAACATATGGCATATTGTTACATATGTATATAACAAAAAAAAAAAAGATGACAGGTAGGAAAACAAGTCATGCTAAACTCATAAAAAAACAAAAAAGCCAAATACTAACCAATGACAAACAAATTCTTAAAAAAAATTATTTAAGAAACATGATTGTTTGCAATTTTATGATATATAACAAATACTTTAACAACAAAACAAATATATTTGATACCGACTTTGTAGCGGTCACTGTACAAACAATGAAAATCCTGCAAAAAATAATTTCAAAACGATTTCGAATATATTTTGTACATCATTTTACAGCACGTAGCGTCAATGACACACTCATTTCAATGCAAACCATTAATGACCTTGGAATTTCCATAAAGATACGTAAAATTCCTAATGATAAGTTTGAAGAATTTCCCAAACATCTTACACAATAAATAATTTTCTAATTTACCCGTAATATTTGTTTTTGTGCAGTTATATCCGAAAACTATTGACAATTTTAGCCAATAGATAATGATAAACAACCTCCAATATTCACTCTTGCACTGGTATTTAGAAGAGAAACGAACACTATAATTTTGTTAGAATAGCAGGTAAGGGAAAGGTGTTGTAGAAATCAGAGGTGCACCTGGAAAAATGAAGAGAAAAGATCGTCGTGTGCTTACGTTACAGACCCTCATGTTATAATGTAATGTTTCTTGGAGATGATACACCAGACACATAAGCATGTTTATTATTTTAGTATAAAGTAACAGATACGTATATTTTATGCGACTTATATTATCGCTATTTGCTATAAATAAAGCAAAAAAAAATACAGTAACAAATAGTATTATACGTTCTTTAAACGATTAAATAGGATTCAATACTTTCATAATTTTTTATTGCTTGACTTACTTGTAACACTTGCGTTGAATGAAGTTTGTATACGTTTTTATATATTTATCTTTAGTAGATAATTGACGATAAAACAGCTAAAGCTATTTCAACTGTGTTTAGGCTGTATGTAATACATGAAGAATAAACAACATAACGCAATTCATTGAGTGTGTGTGTGTGTTTGGTATATTGTTAATTACATAATTGTAATGGAACATAGTACTCTATAAAAATTCAATATATAGTTTGCACGAATTGAAACTAGGCTTTATTATTGTCATGCAGAAAAATACATTTCTAAGTTGCTCTCACGATGTATATCAATATTATCCTTTACTAGTGTTTTGGTCTTTATTGGATATCTAAATTGTCTAGAGTTACTATTAGTATTACATATACTACTAGTTGCGTACTTGAAAACATTCTAGCAGGAGATATTGATATTCTGTCATTCAAAGGAAATTACATTACTTTTTTTTGTGTAACCGTACACGAGAGAGTTCATTACATGTTATCATTTATACGAACAAAAACATTTTGTAAACATAGTTTGTAGAAACATAGTTGAGTATGAAAGTGACAGTTTGATTAACACATTCGCTATTATTGGCATCGGCCAATGCCACTGATGTTACTTTTTAGTTAGTAATGCGGACCATATGCTCTTCATTATTCTCATAAAACTTAAAAAAAAAAAATTTTATTTATTAAAAAATTGGTATTCGTGCAGTTTAATACCCCTATATTTTCTTCACGTACCGTAAAAGTGGGCTGAAAACAAGCTGAATTAAATCGTAGACGGTATTGTACCAATAATTACGTAATAATCATTATACCACCTTAAAAGTGTAAACGTGAGCATTTTCCGAAGAACATCAGCCTACTTTACATCCTACGAGAACGTCAACTCCAAAAGTTAATATCCTTTTTATAGTTCTCGGAAAACAAAATAAGATTTAATTCGAGCTATTAAAGCTTGGAATAATAGAAATATTTGTCTACGTTCAAAAGTTAAGCCAACATAAAATCAAAATATTTACATTCAATCGTATAAGAATAAGGGCAAAACAAGATTGAACTTTGTCAATCTTCGATTAGTGCTTTCTAATCGTCTGATATTAATCGTATCAATTTCGCATCTTGCGCAATATATCTAAAAAGTACTAAGGTAAGTTGGAGTAATTGCGCCCCCACTTGGTTTAGGCATTTGCAAAAAAGAAAAATGCATTTTGGCGGGTTAAATTTCGAGTTAATACGTTCAACTGTAAATCGTTCAACATAAAACCTGTCAAAAAGAAAGTCAAGTCTCTACAAGGCGCACCTAAACTGCACCAAAAATCAAGAAAAAAAAACAGTGTTTAATGAAATTTTATCATTTTACTCTTCACTATAATCATTAAACAGAATTAGACTTTATTAGATTTATAGTGCTGAAATAGAACACTTCTATTAAATTATTTATTATATTTATACGCTTATATTAAAGCGGCCTCTCATATTAACCATGTTACGCCGCTGACAGAATATTCTGTAATTTTATAGCAAAAAATGAAACGCCACTGGGTGTTGGTGGCAAGATCATATTTGTGTAAGGAATCGATATTATATTGGCTTCACTCCAGCTTGCAGCTGATAATGTACGACGCTGATTATAAAATACTGCTGCTTGTTAAAAATGTTAATAGTAATCACGAACTATTTCACATACAGCTTGTCCGCCTAGTGCATAAACGGAAGGTAATTTTCTTCCTGAGCAATATAAAGAAAAAGAATTTGTTCGAAGACAAATGTTTTCACAATATAGCATTATACTCAAGTATACAGGAAGTTCGGTTTCCACGGCGAATAATACCAGTTCAAATTTTATTCGATTGAGTATTTCTCGGAGCTCCGATAGAGAAGCTGTTATGTTTTCTATAAAAATTTCCGTGCATCGGAATTTTCCACGAATACTTACAATAAATAATAAGTGGAAAAATACTTACATTATGTAAATGCTCTAATGCTAATATTATTTCTCCTATATATATTCTCACTTCGTCTTCCGTAAAGTGTTCTCTTTGGTAAAGATGAGTGAATAATTCACCACCAGCAACGTAATCTGGAAAATAAGGAGGAATGTTATTGGTCATCTGTTGATTCCATTTCAAAATGTGTGGGTTTAGGTGCAATAAACTATTATTATCACTATATACTAACACGGCGAAATTATTTTATGGCATCAGTAGTACAATTAGAATTATATAATTATGTAATCGCTACTTTTATATGACAAGGAGATAATACCGTGAGAAAGATGTAGTTTGATTTAATAAAATATTTTAATTTTACAACCTCGTAGCATACATGCAATGCACGTGTATTATCAAAAGCAAAGACCAAATAAAATTAAACATTATTATGCTTATAAATAAACAGGGCAAGTATCAAGATGTTTACACAACACCGTTGTGTAAACACGTTCAAGGTATTGCCCAATAACAATATCCTTTGAATATATGAAACCTTCTCCAATGTTGCATTCTGTATTGACGTAACTGTAGACGCTATATAGTTAAAATAATCCAAGATTCAATATAAATATAATAGGGGCTATTTATGAATAAAATCTGTCAGTTAATTTTGATGGCCCGAAAATGCTATTGCTACTGCCATGCTCATTCTCAACCAATGCCGCTGCGCCCATTTCTTTTTCGCATTTTATTGTTTGTGAATTTATGATAAAAGTTGCTTCGATTCTTGAAGAATGAAATTCAAAAAAAAAGTAATCGGGCCATCAGAGAAGATCAGTTGGGATTAAAAACTTAAATGTTTGATCAAACAACTAAAATAAAGGAATTGAATTGATTATTGTGATGAGACAAAAATTCAGAATTTTAAATTATAAATTTAAATGCTAACTAACGGTCTATGCAGCAGTTCCTAAATACATTTTTATTGCTACTAAATTTGATCGCACTTTTTTGTAATATACGGTCTGTACACGCAAAGGATCCTTCCCGATTCAGAACAAAATTTTGGAAAATATACAAGGTGCCCTACTAGATGTAGAAATATACACAGTGTGGGGTTCAAAGGAAAATATGAAGGGAACATATTCAGCGTGTCCACTTAGTGGCATGGGAGGAAGATTCCTTCCCTTAGTAATTTAGAGAAAAAATACATATTCGACACGAGAAGATATTGTACATTATTACGTATTATTGTAAGAAAATTGACATAAATAGAATCGAGGCATCCAAAAGCGTAATAATAAATAAGGGCTGTTCCATTTAAAAAGCGGGCTTGTATCATAGCGAAAATTGAACATCATGTATAGTTGAATATAAGTTTTATGTTATGCAGAACTTGTCTCCGATTTTTTTTACTGTTTCTCTTTTGTCGAGGCTCGGTGAACACGCTGCACTATAATTTAGGTTAGATATATCGGCAAATTATGAAATGTACAGGGTGTTATATCTAAAGCAAGCAAGCCGATACTCATTTTCGATGTAATCAAAAGCAAAATAGCGACGTAAACATTTTTTACGATTATTACGGAAAACCTTTGTACACGAACGGAAACCAAATATTCTCGGTGTCTAAGGCAATGTATTGAGCGTACAGTTTCCTTCCGTCTGCAATCTCCATATTCGTCAGTTCATAAGTTCAACAGGTTAATCCCGACTAATTAATTGCATCAGGTGTATCGGTATGCTCCAGTTCGAGGAGGAAAAAAAAAAACGTATTTTTATAATTCATCTGTTACCTAAAAACTGAAAGTAGTGTATTACATAAATCATAAAGTAAATAACTGTAATCTGCTAAGGAATCCTATTACCCAAAATAAAAAAGTTTAAATGCGAGAAAGAAAAACAGAATGAGAAAGTAAACAACCGTTTGTTATTACTCGAAATGAGCAAGGTAGGGGAATTTTGCAGCGACTAGGCACACTCGTGTTTTGTTGACTCTGGGGGAAATCACACGAACCCCCTCTCATGAGTCGAATAAACACGAGTCTGTCTAGTCGCCTCAAAAAAGTAATCATTTCTCATGCCTTGCTCATCTCTAGCTATTACTTAAATCTTACTATCTAAAATTGAAAACAATATTTCAAATAAAAACTTGTTTCTAAAACAAAAAAAAATTAATCAAACTAATAGCTGTATAAGTAAATGGAACTATTATTATTAATTATAAGTAACCAATAAATAACAAAAAAAAAACTTTCAACAATTTTTAAAATTCCTGTCCTACATTTGAGGGCGAACAGCAGATAGGTGTAATTAGAAGACGAACATCACAAGCATGTGTACTAATAAATTTCCTTTTACGCCTATGGTGAACTCGCGCATAAATACTGGCAACACCGTTTGCAAAAATATATGCAATTAAGGTAACCACCGAGAGCTTGGATCTTCTTCTAGGGGATGTACATTTTTGGATTTGGATTGTGGTTACTACTTATCTAAAACGACACCCTGTATGTAGTGTTCCATATGAAGTAGTAATATAAATCTGCATCACTTAAAATTAAAACATATCATACAATTTTAAATTATGCAAGATCTGTTTCTGAGTCATTTTTATCTGAAAAAACAATTGCAATTTCGACAATATTAGTTTTGTAAAGAGCTTTAATTTCACGAAGCAGTTATCTTGTAAACCGCAAATTTTATAACGCAATATTGTATTAACTTTTATCAAACGTTGGTATGTACAAATATCCCATATATCAGAACTCTCACAGATCTCCACTCGTATCTCATATGCAACATTTGGTACGAGAGTTCTGACATCTGAAATTGGCATTACTGTAGGTACATTTAATTTGAATGTTATACGATTGACAATTTATACAAGTACTTAATATATTGGATATAATTCAGAAAAATACATCCTGAAGTTCATTGTCAACCAAGTTGATACGATCACGTTTAAATTCAATTGCCCAACATTTCACTCTAGCAAACGATGGCGCAGACTCCCCGTAAACAGTGCCTATCTGGACTTTAATTTGCACAGGCGTATTACCTTTTAAATGTAAGAATTTAATGACTACTCGATATTCGATTTTTTTTCAATTTTGCAGAAACACACGGTTTTTATTAAATGTCCTGGTGCTATTGCTCCAAATTTCCGTATAAACAAGGTGGCACTATAGTGTGGCAAAGCTCCATACACGTGCTATTAAGAGAGATATCAAAATACTAATAACAATTGTAAACACTCCTATACATAACATTTTAAAATGATTTACATTTACCTACGTAAGGGATACGTAATGTAACATACAAGGCTGTCCATTTGAAAATAATTAAAACATCGTGAACTTCCATTTCGACTTACTCTGTATAGATACAACACTCGAGGAAGCAAATTATATATCATATCAAAGAGCTGAGCTTAATAAAAAATTTAAATTAATATCTCCCATTAAAAAAAACATAAGTTAGGTTCACCCTGGAATTATGGGACGCCCTGTATAAATGTAAATAATTAAAAAAATTGTCTACAATACTTATTGGAAAGTATTTTTGATATCTCCCTTAATAGCAAATATGTCAAGCCATCCTGCGTATATTTTTTGTGTATATTCAAAACCTGCATATCTCATTTCCGTACGATATTGTAGCAGATGATGTATACCCCTCCACTGTTAATATATTTTGAACTTTAAGCTACAAGAAAATAAAATATCAAAGCATTTAACAGAAGTGTATTACTTTAGTCACAAATAAGTAATAAATTCTAACAAACAACTGATAAAATTATCGGGTAAACAAAAGTAGATAATGGCAACAAGTTGTTTTTATTTTTTCTTTATTATCGGTCAAATTAGTTCTACTATGTCTACTATACAGGTTCGCATATTCATAAGCCTGATCATTTTCAATATATGTACCTTGTAATGTTCAAATTATCTTTTTATGGGACTGAGCACAGGCAATAACAACTCAACGAGGCTTTAAAAAGGGTACATTTTGGACAGTATTTACGCAAATAGCGAAAACGCTTCATTAAAAAAAATATTTCTTTGACAAATTTTAAAAATCTTGTTGAAATTTGTTGAATATACTTTCGACTGAAACTCTTAGAACTAAGTTAAAGAATGAAGAATATGTGACCGGAATAAATGTTGCAGTATATCTATAAATTCCAAAATTTAAATTGACATGCACCACCTGATCGCTAGTTTGGCAGCAAATTTTTTAAAAAC
Source organism: Marronus borbonicus (assembly GCA_902655005.2). Taxonomy (NCBI): domain Eukaryota; kingdom Metazoa; phylum Arthropoda; class Insecta; order Coleoptera; family Scarabaeidae; genus Marronus; species Marronus borbonicus. The sequence goes on along the minus strand of LR737385.1, from coordinate 16,644,558 downwards.
ATGATATGAATCCACTAAAAGCAAGGTTAAATGACACGATTATTCGGAAAAATTGTTTAAAAATTAAAATAAAAATTGCAACATATATTTTTTTAAATAAATTATATATTTCCATTTTAAAAAACATGAAGTAAGCACTAATAATAATAGTTTGACCAACAACATTGTATCTTCGGTTTTCACTGGAAAAACATTTAACAAGTTGGAATTATCAAAAACAAAAAATCTGCTTCAGCGGCAGGTGTTTTGAATTTGTAGGTACAAAGAATAAAAAAAAAACAAAATTACCTATAACTTGCGTCTCAATAAATTACTCATGCAAATACCTTGGAAATCCCTAGTCTTCATGCGCAAAACACATTTAGTGTTGCTCTTCAATTAAGAATATGAACTAAAATTTCTGTATGTGAGACAACCCATTGTTAGCTAGATAATTTTGACATATGTGTGTAGATATTTACTTGTGTGGCGCACTAGTACTTCAAAGCTCTAAAAATTACATCCTATAGTAAGGAGGTAATGAAAATTCTCAGATGTTTAAAACGAGCATTTCAACGAAAATAATAATGAAATAGTTGATTGCTTAAAAGATTCGCAATAAGTACTCTAGTTCTATATCTGCAAGATATAGGTTTCTCATATTTGCAAACGACGAGATTCGTTATCACAACGCCATCACGACGTCATTGCTATATTATCAAACTTAGTATATTTTCGGTTTACGTCACAAACACAATATATAACGTTTCTAGCAAACGTTGGTAGCGAATAGTGTAAAATCAAGGAAGAACCTTAATTTTAACATTACGTCATAAGTTTGTAGATACGTTTACTGTAAAAGTTAATAAGCAAATTTATTCAAATATTCAATTCTTAATGTTAAGCAATGCTATCTTATTATTAGAAATAAAACAGCAACGATCTCTACAAGTCTTGAATACAAGGACGTAGAAGCATAAATTTCGCTATTTATCGCATCATTGTTATTAACAACAATAGTGAATAAAATTGAATTTATCTTTACTTTTCAAGTTTTTGTTGTTTTGTGAAGGTATTAAGATATAAATAAGAATAAAATATAATTAAGAATCATTATTTAGGAACAGAAACCTTTGCATGTTGTAAAGTGTGTATATGTATATATTTGTTGAAATATATTCTATTGAAGAGCCTCAGGGTCTGGCACGAAACTAATAATGCTAAAACAAGGAGAACTGAGAAGTGCGTTAAAGACATTTAGCAGTGAATAAAATGGGTCAACATATGTAAACAGTTCGAAAAACAATAAATCGCTTTAAATCATTGTTGAACAGAATGCCATATCGAATCGATCAATAAACAAATTAAGTGTTTACTGCGATAAAACATACACGTACACTAGTTCATTTAATGTGTGGAGTACTTGTACGTATGGTAATGTATTAACAAGAGAATAATAAAGTTTCTAAGTATATTCGAAACAAAGTTATTTAATGAGATTCGAGAAAGTGAAAGATCTTAAACTTTCACCTGCTAAGGAAGTTAAATAAACAAAAAATCAAAATATAAGGTGCTTATTTCAAAATAATATATAACTGCTTTAAGTGAAATTTACTAAATGAAAGAAACACACTACATTTTGCAAGTCTACAACTACCGTTGTTACATATATAAGCAGACGAATGAACGATACTCCGGAATAGTTAATCATTTCCTACTGTAAGCATCAAAATGGGGCATTTGCACGAATTATATGAATTAGCGTTGTTTTTCTTTTTTTAGAGGATTATTACATAAAAGATCTTAGGTTTATATTGCAACAAAATTGGTTAGGTTTAACAAAAACTAAAACAAGGGCGTATTAACTTTTTCGACCACATGAATTAGTCTGGACTTAAGTGTTTTTAATAAAAATATTTCTTTTTTTTCAGTACTTTTGGAGGCACATATTTCATCATATATAAGATTATTCAAAGGAAGTTCCCAGTTTGAAAGGGCTCTATCTTTTGTATGTACACATGAACAATTTGGCTCCACATAGATATTATTAAAGAATTGGTTCTTTTTTCCTATATAAGGTGTTTGGTTCACCGACGTATACCTGAAAGGAGGTGGTAGGTTGGAACTTGTTTAACCAAAAAATGCCATTATGCAAAGTGTTACAGTTTCTGAGATAAAACCAACTTAGTGATTTAACCAAATTGGACGATTTTTACTATTATGAATCATAAGTAGTAGAGAGCGGATTGACGGCTGTCCATATCGACTATGAATCACACAGCATGGTCGTTCAGCTTTGGCATGCATACACATTTAGGTTTATCGTGGAACATGAGGTTGTATTTTACTTAATAAATTGAAAGTAATACAAATGTGGGTTACGTTAGGCAAGATTTATTCACATTAATTATTAGCACATATTATAAATTTTCGTGTCTGAAATGGGTCTGTTTATAAAATCAGAACACCTTTCAACATAGAGAAACTTTTATAGCATCACGATTAGTAAGATATGCATTTGAAAAGGATATAGTAAGACTACATCCGTCATTTTCATTATATGCAATACGTTAAATTTAGGGGTGACAATTTTTTAAAACTTTGTCAAGTGATGTTGCAAATACCAAGTGGACATATGAACCTGTTAATAAGAAAGTTCTGGAAAGAATTGCTGTGACATTAGGAGAATACGAAAAGATATCAAAGGAATCAAAGGAATATTAGGGGTCGAAGATGCACAAAATCCAAAACTGAGGAATCATTCAAAGCTGAGGAAAACAGGCCAAAGTATTCTTAAGGACGGTTTCAAATTTACCCAAAAAGAGGCTAGCCATAAAAGGAGATACGCATACAATGTTACCCATTGCTCTTTCCGTTTGTTGATAAAAGGTGTTGTTGATCTGGAAAAAAGTACTAAGAAATTACCTCTTCCTTATCCATTTGGTTATCACACAAAAGTTTTTCTAAATATTCCAATATTAAATCGACCGGAACGCTAGAAAACAGTGAGATTACATCATGAGTTTCGATCTCCTTAATTTTCTCTATGAACGCGTAAATTTTAATCGAATCAAGAATCTATACCGGTAACTTGTTCAATTTGCCTGGCAACCACCTAGAAAGTAAGAAAGTGGGAGTGTTAATGTTGGAAACAATGGATCTCGCACTTTTTCTTAGCATGTGTATCATATGGTACATTCTAGATAACATTGAATTTGATACCAATAGTCCATATTTTAAACTATCGCTAATGACTAGAGCCGTGTGGATTTTAAGTATGACTCATTCACTGCATCGCCGTAAGATGTATTCCATAGAACTACCAAAACTAGAGTACATAGATTTTATCAATAGTGAATTGTGCATTACACATATTTTAAGTTTGAAACCACAAGTTAGCGTAGTATTAATTAAAATTGATTGCAAAATAGTAAAATACGTTAACGTTGAGCTTATGTGTAGTTATGTGTTGAGCTATATGTAGAGTTAGATATCTGGTCGATTTATAATATCTATCTATATCGGATATCAGTAGTGCGAGTGATGAGTCATACTTAAAATCCACACGGCTCTACTAATGACAGTCTTATGTTGTCACAACGTTGTGTTGACTCGATTGAAATAATAATAAAAGGGGTTATTAAATTTGTTAGACTTAAATTGTTCAAACCATTGTTTAATAAGCCGATTTCTATTTTACTAAACGACTCAAATGACATATTTCTAATTAATCCAGATGATGTAATTATCCTGTACGGGTTGGTTTGGTTTACTAACAGCGACTAATGTCGATATTTTTCTGCAGAACATTTAGTTTGAAGTCATGGGGAATTTACGGGGACAAACATATATAATGAATTCAGAAATAGGATCCTGACACCCTCCTCAACTGTAACTTAATTTTTGCATAATAAGTAGGTTTGTTTTCCTTTTCATTTTTTGGTTTAGTTTTAGTACTAAAGATAAATGCTATCGAAATGTGCGTCCAATGTTAAAGATGTGTCATGGTAAGGATTTAATTGAAGTGTTTTGGGTTTCAATACCAGTGTTGTGGTCTTTACTCTTGACCCAATTTCCTATTTTCTTGAGTTTCAGTCATCCTGTCGATTTAACCAATATTCTAATTATCATGAAAAACTTTTCAAAGTACATGAACTTTTTATGAAAATATTTTTTCTGTAAAAATTAAAAGTAAAAAATGTATACGTATAACTATACGTATACATTTTTACCTTAAATTGTTTTTGATTTGCCCTATATCCTATATGTACTCTAATTCATTACAAGAAGCAACTAAAAGGTATTGTATTACAAGTTGCTAAGAAGAGATAATCAAAACATCTAAACAGCTTCGGAAATAAATTGGGTATAATTCTTTTCTGGCAAGATTTACATAAAAAAAGTTACAAAATGTACGTAAACAAATTAGATGCACTTTAGAAAATATACGCACTAAATCTATGGTTCCATTTTGTATAGTTTAGTATATAAGCTTGTATTTAATTAGCTAATGCCGACATAATAACGAAATTAATGGTAGTATTACAAAGGTCAAAAGTAGTAAACACTTGATTTTTAAAAGCACAATGTTTTGCTATAATAGCGTGGCATTCTATCATAAAATTTTATTTTTAGTCTACATAATGACAGCTGTTCTCTGTCCGCTTTAGAGCATATGGAACAATAACAATTATTTTGCAATGTATCAGTGCAGCATGAGGAAACATTTAAAGATACTCTCAAAATAAACCTACAGCCATGAACTTTATAGTAATTGCGATTACATTGTCTTTAAACAATTGATATGTTAGAATTTAAAGAAGTAATATAACATTTACAATAAATTATAGTTTTTGTTTTTCTTTTATTGTGCTTGTTAGAGTGTTATTTTACTGCAACCAGAATGAGAAGAAACAATAATATAAATGTAATATTCGATAATTACCTAAAATGAGATGAAGTTTGGCGTCAGTCTGAAAGGCATAATGGAGAGTAACTAAAAAAGGATTATCACGAACTGCTTCCAAAACTTGTCTTTCCGTTTTAGTATGTTCTGTAGTCTTCTTTTTTTGAACTATCGTGGCTTTTTTCAAAACTTTCATGGCATAAAGGCGGCCATGATCGAAGCCGCCTCTTTTTCGGACAAGGAACACTTTACCATAAGCTGTAATCAAAAAAATATACAAATAGTACGTAGATAGTAAGTATAGACACAGAAAAGATACAACTGTACATCTAAATTTACCATTGAGAACTGATCCCAACTTCCAAATTAGTTTTCTATCTATCGATTGGATTTTGATAATTTTTTGGTGAAATATACGTTAGTTCCTTTTATTAATTTCGTTTTAGTTGATGTTAAGCCGGGAATATGTGATATCGACTTTCTTCATTGTCTGTGTTATTAATATCGTTGTTAAACAACACTAAAGTATATTTTATATTCAACAGAATGTTTTACTTACAGTAGCATTTTTTTTTTTAGAAAACAAACTAGGTATAGGTAGTTCATTCAGTATATAAAAAGTTTTATTCTGTTTTTGTCTTTTTCCTTGTTTTTACCGATGTAATATTAAATGTAATTTATGTTAATTAAATAAGTCTGTATAATCCTTGTAAATTCAAATTCTTTTGTGATATATATCTAGATCTTATAATGACCGCAGATATATTGCAATATGACGATAGAAACCCAATTTTCAATATTTACTGATGGAACTATACATCGATACTTTGTTCTTTATGACACACTTCATTAAGTCTTTGTTACATCGAACAGATTTACTAGCTGAACTAACTTACTACGCTTGAAGCAGTAATTAAATTATTTTAAAGTGACCAGATCATTATGGCATCGTATACGTTTAGGTATGTATTTTTTAAACAAATGGGGCAATAATAAGGGCAGAAGATCATTTTGTTTTTCACTATTCACACACAATATTTGAGAAAAACGGAACTACAATTTATAAAAAAAAATATATTGGTTGGGAACGATAAAACTCAAGGCCACTGATAAACCTATAAACTGCACCTACTACAATAATTAAAAATTTAAGTATACCTGTTTGTACTACACGAAATTGATTTGATTTTTAAGAGCGTGACCTTAATAAACAACGTCAATTAATTCTTATGAAGTACGTTTCAATTTTAAGAATATCATATTAATACCAATTTTAAAAGTATACATTTGCGTTGAAATGGATGTGCTAGTGAGATATTAAATTATATTCTTATTGGAACCCACATAACATGTAAACTATAACGTAAAACAAGTTTGTTTTCATGTTGGTAGGTTTTATAGTGCTTGGGTATTTTGGAAAATACCACATCAAATTGAAAAATACATAGGTGGGTGACGTGGGTTACGTAGAAAAGCATTTTAGTTTTCAATGTAAAAATAGGAAATTGATGTTTTGAACGGTCATTTTATTACAGAGCTCACAATAATGAAATCATCTTATCGGGAAATATATACAGTGATTCACAGGGAAAATGATGCATATTTGATTTACGATATAAATATCGTGGAAAGCAATTATTTGTAAAAAAAGAAAAACTAATTATTTGGAAAAGATACAGACAAAATAAAATCAATTCCTTAGAGGTAACTTAAATTTTAAGAGATAATTGTATGACACTTAAATACTTAACATCACGCTTATATGCATGGGGAAATCCTCTACATGGATAGTCTACCGACCGGTCGAATACAACCCAAATGAACCCGAATGCTATAGTTTAATGCTGCGCTGCGAGAGTGTCACTTGTAGCACTTCTTTTTATTGAAATGCGAGAAAATCATCAAAAACAAGATCTATTAGAATTAATAATTGATTGAAGTGGAGATCTCATTAGTTTCTAAAAGACAAAATAGAAATGAATTGAAGAATTTTTTATTGAGCATGGAAATCATAGTTTATTAGTAAAGTTCGCCACTTTTCGTGCGCTTCACGAAATTAGCGGAGACTAGACAGACTCCTGTTTATTCGTCTCATGAGAACGGTTTACTGGAGAGTTGACAAAACACAACCCTGACTAGACTGCTAATTTCGTGGAGCGCACGGAAAGTGGAGAACTTTATTTATTAGTGCTATACCCATTTAAATATTGTACGTGTACGTGTCATATTGATTTAAATTATTGTACTTAAATGCCAACAGAAACTTAAACGCTCCGTTGGTGCCGAAATAACTTTTATTTACTGACAAAAATGCAAACTACATACACTTACACTCACCCACCTGAGAAATCACAGTTACAATCGCTGTAGACGTATACAGCGTGTTCAACGAGGAATAGGATAAGGCGATATCTCGGGAACGAATTCAGATTTCAAAATTTTGAAAACTTCGTCATAAGTGTCCGTTAGCAGCACATACATCATTGATAAAACTAAGTACGGCACCGCCAGTTAATGCTAATTTCTTTTTAATCATTCATGATGACTGTGTGAGTTGAAGTTAATGAAAGGTGGAAATGAAACAGGATCCAGTTCTCACAAAATTCTGTATTAAAATTATCAGGTAACCGGTTTCGTATTTAAAAATACATTCCCAAGCAAGAATTAAATATAGCAATAGCAGATTATGTCAAAGGTAAAATTAATACCTGTAATTGTTCGTTCTCCAACAAAACATCCAATTCGGATGCCTACCAAGCTGGCGTAGCCACTTCATAAACACGCCAGCAAACCAATTGCATATTTTGTTGCTAATTTGTTACCCAAGAATTGATTTTATTGCTACAACCGTTTTCGAGAAACGATGGCTATGCTAACATATTAAGCTAGTGCAGCCACTCGCCGTAACTTTTGAGTCGCTGCAAATATCAACACGAATTAATCGGCATATTTTGTTGATAATTTGTTACCCAAGAATTTTTTGTTGTTGTTACAACCGTTTCCGAGAAGATAGTATATTAAGCCAGGCAGTGACTATGACTTTTGATTTTCTGCTCATATCAACATGTACTAAACGGCATATTTTGTTGCTAATTTGTTGATCTTAGAATACGCGCTCTAGAGTTTGCAAGTATTAATCTTTGTATGAAAATTTTCGCATCTCTTAATTTTACAAAATAGATAATTAAACATTGAAGGCCGGTAAATTATTATATGTTTATTTTTGATATCCGGGTATTAACCGTTACACAAGAATCGCTACCCCCGGCCCTGCAAATACATTTGGGATTCTTAATAAACCATTAAGCGTTGAAGTAAGTAGTAAACATTATCTTGCTGATATATGGCTAATTTGTTTTACAAAAAGTAATTTTGTTTTTTGTATTAATTCTGCGAAAAAATAACGGATAAGATACTTTAGCTGTGATTATTACATACAACTTTTCATGATACACACGGAGAAAGATAGTAATGGTTTTATCTACACTTTCATACATGTTTTATTCGTTTATTACAAAATCAATCTCCCTAAATTTGCTCTTCTTTAATCAAATAATTGGTCCGAAATATAAAATCAAATGCCTAAGTATTGTTTCCAAGAGTTTACAAAATATTTTGTGGTAAATCATACAAATTCATACTGTAAAAAATTATTTAAATAATTTATCCATTTTTTTTATACAGGTGGTGAATGCGTTCCGTTTTTGCACTTTAATAATAATGATAGCTATTTTATTAGGTAATTAGCATACACATTTGTGAATGTAATTTCGCAGTTATTATTTAGACGTCCTCATTTCAGGTCAAAGGGAATACTGAAAAAATGTTGAACTTCTAAGCTCTTCGGTTCGAAAGCTGGCAATCCACTAAACTACCGCTACAATGACTGAAATTTTCATATGGTATTTAAGTCACACTGTGATTTCGGTAATTATCAAATATAGTAAAGGAAAAAGTATATTTTATTTCCTGGATTTCATTTGAGTGTCTTACTTATATGAATTAATGAATAAGGTTATTAAACCAGTATAGCCATCATTTATCGGAAGAGACTGGAGGGACAAAATTAATTCCTGGGTAACAAATTATCAATAAAATATGCCGTTCAGTTTGTGTTCATTTGTGCAGTGAGTCAAAAGTTACAGAGAGTGATTGTCCTGGCTTAATATGCTCACCTATCCATCGTTTTCTCGGAAACGGCTGGAGCAACAAATTCAATTCTTGGGTAACAAATTAGCAACAAAATAAACCGTTTAGTTTGTGTTGATATCTGCAGTGACTTAAAAGTTACAACTGGCTACGCTAGTTTAATATGCTACCCTGACTACCGTTTCTCGGCAACGGCTAGAGCAGCAAAATAAATTCTTGGGTGACAAATTAGCATCAAAATAAGCCGTTTAGTTTGTGTTGATATCTGCAGTGACTTAAAAGTTACAACTGGCTACGCTAGTTTAATATGCTACCCTGACTACCGTTTCTCGGAAACGGCTGGAGCAACAAATTCAAATCTTGGGTAACAAATTAGCAACAAAATAACCCGTTTAGTTTGTGTTTATATCTGCAATCTCTTAAAAGTTACAACTAGCTACGCTAGCTTAATATGCTACCCTGACTACCGTTTCTCGGCAACGGCTAGAGAAGCAAAATCAATTCTTGGGTAACAAATTAGCATCAAAATATGCCGGTGGGCTTATAAAGTGGCTACGTCAGGTTAATAGATATCCAAATGGACTTTACTTTTTGACATTTAATTAGAAACTTGATATAAAAATGTAAAAAGAATTGTAACACAAACAGTGTCATTTTTTTAATGGTATACTCTAGCTTTTATTCCATTTTTGGAATTTGCAACATATTTGTGATAACTTTCCTTCTAACTGCTACTAGTTTATTTCGCTTACTTGTTGAGAAAATAAAGATAAAGGAACTAGTTACGTACCGAAAGAATTGATTCGTTGCTTTTGTACTCGTTACTCGCAAGTATCGAAAGTATAGAGTATCGATTAAGAAAAAGTATACGAATACTTCCTAGTGGCTACTAACTTCGACACCAATACTATTAAGAATTTATACTTATTGATTACCAAAAGCGTACTAGTTTTGAATAATCATTAGATCCGATGGACCGTTAGTATTCATGGCGTTTCGAGTTGTAGGCGACCACATATATCGTGCTTACAAAAACAAGTATTATAACTACAAGTGATAAAGGTTACAAAGTAAAGAATACTTCCTAAATCGATTATGGGTATGTATTTGTTACCCAAAAGTATTTACCTTGCATATGACTAGTGCAGAGCAGAAAGTAACGAATGAAGTAACGAGTACTGAAAAACGAATACTTTCTTAATGGATATCGGTATATATTCGGTACTCAAAAGTATCGACTTTGTTATATCAAATCAATGACAAATAAATAAAGATGTACTCTAGATATGCTTAAATAATACAACGTCTTCCAATAAACTGGGAAGTTGTTAATCATTGATAGTTGCAAAAATTTATCAAAATTTAACATCATGTTTCAAACGAAGAATATTATGACATAATAGTTTATGGAGACTGTAAGCAAAATGCAAGAGCCGAGCAGGCTGTATCAGTTGATTCGGTTCATAAGATATTAAAATCCAATAAATACAATTTATTTGGTGCATGGACTTTATGATAGCGATGAAATTCATCACGAGATTTTATGGAACTTTTCACAAATCGTACATTTCCGAGCTCGTATTCTGTGATCTGATAAGAGCAACTTCTCGACAACGGAATAGTCAATCATCATAACTCACATTACTGGTAATTTGAAAATCCACATTGGATGAAACTAATTTCCAACGTGGAGAACGAACGTGGAGCCTGGTAGCGAATATTAGGAGATCCGTTAATCGGTCCATATTTTTGTAACGATACCTTAACAGGACCGCAACATTTGCGACAGGCGAATGACGCTTCTACTCACAATAGTAACATAGTATGAAACCATCTATTTCCATATACTCAATACTCGAAATGGTTTAAAACAACAGCACACAATTGGTTTAACCTTTTGAATTGGATCAACTTTAATGTTCAACCAACTTACATTAAAATGTTGGTGGAAAGTAAAAAAAATAAGTATTCTTAAAAAAGGAAAGTAGAATAGATACAAACGCCGATTGAGCAAATCTGACTTAAATAAGGGGTCTTTATGGAACTCTATTTGCGTCTGTTGTGTGAAACGAATTTTTTAGTTGATTTAAAAGTAACGTTTTGAAGCACAGCTAACACAAATATTGGTTTGATTTAACAAAAATAAATGAACCAAAACTAGTGCGTTCTGTTGAGTTTGAATATACTCGCTAAAGTATTGAATGAACATATTTTTAGTTGAATGAACACATAAATACATAACACTTCGTGGTTTGTTGGATGAACCAACTCCTTTCTCTCAGTGTATACAGTGTATGTGGATTACTACGTCTTACCTCTCCCTGAGCTTGCCCGATATACAAGCCCTTGTCGCTAAATATAAATAAAACTTGTCTATGTATTTGCATTGACCCACATATATTTCCGTTATACCCTAAACAGTAGTAAGTCACCTAAAATACGGGCCTATCTATGATGAAAATATGAACTCATGTAATATTCTAGTTCCGATTAACGTGTTTAGTAAAGAACATTTAGTAAATATGCATAGAAAAGTGTAACTTTCTCTAAATTCTCCTTTCACTATAGATAATAGACGCAAGATTGTCTTCACAATAACCACAGTACAACGTTCTATTACGAATAGTTTAGGATATAACAGATTTTTTATATAATAAGATGCAACATAATCAAAACAATACGCAAACATTCGTCAAGTATAAAATGTAATGGTAAATCGTGCCCCCAAATAAGCTACACTTATCTACCATCTGCATATGTTCTATATACGAACACATGACATCATGTGACCCCGGCAGCTCCCTACTTGGAATTTACCCTCGCATAAACTCTTTCCTCTGCTAACTAAACAGATTAAAATATTTACACAATACAATGTCTCTATTCAACTTAACTATTTTCTCTACGAATTGTATTATTTTGACTGTAGTATCGAAAAGGAACTTGTCTAGAACTTAAATTGAAGCTAATACGTTTAATAAATTGAAAGCAGATCATACCAGGAAATATAATAATAATAATAATATATTATATTAATAGGCTTTTTTCTTCAACTTACCTCCAGTTCCTAGGACTTTCAGCAGATCAAAATTTGACATATCAACCTTGCCAACTCCGGATAAATTGACTGTAACAAAAATTGAAGTAAATAAACGATACTACTAAAATTCATTCAGAATAATTAGTTGATTGCGCAGCTTACGTAAAACTATATGGTTTTTGTATTTTATAAATTATCCAAAGTTGAAAACCTAATGAAAAAGAATAGGTAGTAAAGATCATTGTAAAACCTAAACGCTGGAATCAGATTTTGATAAGGTAACTGCATTTTTGCGGTCGATGTCCTATATATATATATATA